>QEPC01014891.1:672770-697063 GCA_003113815.1 Sphenodon punctatus | reverse complement strand
CTAAAACTGAACTTCTTAACTTCCCCCCTCATCCTTCCTCTCGCTCTTCCCTGTTGATCCTCATCGATGGGGTCACCATTCTTCCCATCCCCCAAGCCCATAGCTTAGGCTTCATCTTTGATTCACCCCTTTTTTTAAACCCTACATTGACTCTGTTGCTAAATCCTGTCACTTCTCCCTCCATAACATTGCTAAGATTCGCCTTTTTCTCTCTGTCTCCTCTGCCAAAACCCTTGTTCATGCCCTGGTCATCTCTCACCTCGATTACTGTAACCTCCTTCCTCACTGGCCTCCCTCGCTCTCACCTTTCTTCCCTTATCTCCATCCAATACTCTGCTGCCAGGGTCATGCACCTCGCCCGTCGCATCAACCACGTGCAGCCCCTCCTCTCCTCTCTTCACTGGCTCCCCCTTCCTGAACGAATCCTGTACAAGCTCCTAGGATTCACCTATAAAGTTCTTCACAACCTTGCTCCCCCCCATCTCTCTGCGCTAATTTCCCTCCATCCTCCAGTCCATGACCTCTGCTCCTCCTCTGTCCCCTCTCTTGCCCTCCCAAGCATCCCCTGCTCCCCTAACCACCTTCATCCCTTCTCCCTAGCAGCCCCCAATGCTTGGAACTCCTTCCCTGGCTACATATGCCTCACCCCCTCCCTTCGTACCTTCAAATCCCTCCTCAAGACCCACCTCTTCTGCTCTGCCCTCCCCAACTCCTGCTGATACCCTCCATCCAATACAATCTGTTACCTGAGCTCTGTGTACTCATATCCTTACCACATGGACCAACCAGCCATCATTCTTGATGTAACCAAGCCAAGCGCGTGCACCTGGGACCTCAGATCCCCATGACTGTTACACTCCTTGTCTCTCCCTCTGTTTCCCTTCCTTCATCTCCCCCCTCCCCTGTCTCTCAGATTGTAAGCCCTAGGGCAGGGATCGTGCCTATTCAATTACTTTGTAAAGCGCCAGGTATGTTGCTGGCACTATATAAATGTTTGCTAATAATAATAAATAATAATAACAAGCAAGAGAGTTAACAGAGAGTGAAGCAGCCCAGCACTACAATACAAAGGGTTGTAGTGCCCTCCCCCAGAGCCCTCCTGATTGGCTCTGGGAGGCAGAGGCATTGAAGAATCACATGGTGATAGCCATTTCTGGAGGGGTTTCCTTCTAAGGACAGAGATACTGGAGTATTATGATGTGGTCTAGAAATCAATTTATTTACAGATTTACAGGGTGAGGAGGGGTGGATGGGACATGATTTTTGAAGGAACAATAAGCAGTAATTGTAACCAGAACAGTAGGTGTCCTGGTGAGGACGAGGGGAAGAGGGACAGGAATCCATGAGGCAAGTGTGTGGAGCTGTTCCCCCTCAAAATGGATGGTGGTTGCTTCACTGAAGATGCCTAATGTTCAGCTATGAATGCTTGTGGGATGCTGAGCACCTGCAGCTTCCACCAACTTCATAGCTGCAGTAGCTCAAGCCCTTTTCAGGAGCTGTTGTCCAACTTGTCACGCATTTTCTGGGTGCATTGTCCAACAAGGAGGAAGGGATTTAGCAACAGTCAGGATCTGACTGCCCCTAAGCTGAGACCAACCAAAGTGACTGACCTAAGTTGTTTTGGTGCAATCATAGAGGCTATTATCATTGTGAGTCTGGACACTTTTCACCTGATGCAGCTGAAGTTAGCTTCCTGAGCTTGGCTCTAAGTTAGTTTTCCTCCGGCAGCTTCTTGTCTCAACTGCCCACCTGGAGTCATGTCCACTGGACCTACTTGGAGAGTGGAATAGAAAAGCTGTGCAGCAAAGCTTCTGATACACTGTGCCCCAATCAGCTATTGCATGTCGTGGGATGAGCTGGATGACTGCATCTCCAGGACCCTGCAATGAATAATCTAAGAGCTGTAATTGTTTAAAACCCCAGGTCAAAAGAATGAGTGGACAGATGTGACAGTGTCACTAAGTCAGGGGCGTAGCTAGGTTGGAATGGGCCCAGGGACAAGAAATGGACTTTGCCCCCCCCTCCCCCCGCCCATCACCATAGAACTGCTTTCTCCCACAGAAAATGAACAGGCTTTCATCATTGTCCGGTTGCACAGGCAAAAGACAGAATCAAAAAGAAAGAACCTGTAACCATTCTGGTCTATTGAAGTCACTCCAAGTCACACAGTTGTATATCCTGAAAGTCATTGGCTAGTGCTGCTTAGACCTTCATAGTTAGCAACAGGTTACACACAGATAACACCCAAAAGGAAAATATCATAAGAAGCTCATTAAAGGCTCTATCCAGAAACTCGCAAAATGTACACAAACCAGTCTAGCTTTTTATCTGACTCCAGACAAAAGATACAAAAATATAAACCCAGGGAATCAAGAGAAATGCAACACAGAGCTCTCAGATGTAATTAGCTTTGATTACAATAGGTGAAAACAGACGTGCAGATGGCAAGGCACTTCCCAGCCTGCTCCAGGGCAAACAACCACAGATGCCACTCCTTGGGTTGGCGGGGAGATCTGTTCACATAAGCAGCCCTCAACTCTTAATCCGGGCATGGAGCCTGCCAGCACAGGTCCCTACATGCCCCGGTGCAGCCGAGGATTTTTCATAAGTGTACCTTAAAAATTTGCCTAGGTGGCAACCCTATCTGTCAGTCAAACAAAAACTGTTCTCTACACCCTATACACAGAGAGATGTGCCCCACCTGTTTTAGGGCAGGGGGGAGGGTGAAGACAGAGCGGTAGCTTGAGGATCAACTCTTCACATTGGGGTGGGGAGAAAAGAGGGGGAAATGTGGGGGGAGGGAGAGGGGGAAAGGGTTAGGGAAGGAAGTTTTCTTTAAATGTCTGGACTTTGAGGGGACCGGGGGGAAATTCTGGCTGCCTATGGGCGGAGGGGGGGAGATATTCAGTAACATGGGGGGAGGAGTCCTCAAACACTCATGGGGGTAGGATCTGCACTGCCGGAGAGCAAGGGACTGCCCCACGCAGCCATCACCTCCAGCTGCTCAGTACAACCCGGCACTGAGTGAGTCCATCTCTCTCTTCCTGGCCTCACAGCCAGCCAGCCAGCCAGCATCATCCCCCAACCCCCCCACACACTCTGCCGCAGCCGCTACTGCTGTGGCCTTCACGCTGCCGACGGTCAGGCCAATCAGGAATCCAGCTCTCCTCTCCGAGTCCCCACTCCCCACTTCGGAGGCATTTCATCACCAATGGGCCATGCTCCACCCCAGCCCTCCCCCCCCCCACTACTCAGCCGGTGTCCCTGGTGCCGGGTCGCCCCCAATTCCAAGCGGTCACTGTCCCCCCCTATAAAAAAACCCCTTTTCCTCCTTACCCCCTACACCACACCAGACTCTCCGTCACACAGCACTCCGTGTCTGTCATCCCGATTATGAGACTGAGGCAGAGAGGCGCAGAGCTGACTCTGAGTTTCCCGACCCGGCCCGACCCGCGTGCTCTCTACCGCCTCTGTGCCGTGCCCGCACTGCCTCCTGCAGTGCGTCCGGTCTGGTCCATGGTCCGTGCCTGCCGACTCGCCACCTACTTGCCTAGTCAGTCAGCACTCAGTAGTTCCAGTGTCACTGAGCTGCCTCAGCCGCGCCTCGTTCCCCGTGCTTGCTGTCGCTGAGCCGCCACCTGCCTGCCTCGTGTGTGTGCACCACGTGGCCGCTCTGGAAGTGCTGTCGATGCATGTGCAAATTCGCAATGCATTCCCCAGACCCCAGCACATGGCACGCATGTTGCATCAGGGAGGCAGGGCTAAGACTTGTTAGCGGCACGGCGGTGAGGTGTGTCCACGTGTGCGCCCGGTGGAAGGATGGAACAAAAAAAATTATATTTTTTAATTTAATTGCTATCCTAGGATGATGGGCAGCCAGGTGGACCTGTGGGCCCCCAGCCATGAGTGGGCCCCGGGACACATGTCCCGCCTGTCCCTATGATAGCTACACCCATGCACTAAGTCCTTGCAGGACTGGGCTTAATGGGGAAGGGCCTGCAAGAAACAACTTTTCTTGAGGGCAAGGGCATAGCATAGGAACAGGAGGTGCAACTACACAAGGACTCATAAGTCAGAGGGGTCCACTCCATCTAATGCAGTTGCATCCCCTGCTGCTGGGAGAGAGAGTGGGGGGACCATTCCATCTTCTGCATCAGGGCTCATAAAGCTAGCTATATACCCCTACTGTTATTTTATTGTTGTATTTTTTGCAATGGCCTAGCTTGGCCAAGCAATAAAGTTATTATTATTTTATTATATCCCTACTGGCAAGGTGGCTTATATGGATGCATGTATCTGTCCCTTTAAAGGGCTAAATATGATATAAGCCCAGTTGGGTGTGGGCTGGGTGCTCTCAGTTAGATGGGGCAAGAGGTTGCAAGGTAGCTGAGAGCAGCTGTTATAAAAGTGACCAATTTGTGACTGATAAAATCAGGGGCTGTCTATAAAGCCCTGAAAGAAAACATATGTCACATGGCTCATGCTTTTCTCATCTTCCTTCCCCTCCACCATTTTTAATGTTAATGGCAGTTTTTAACCGGACGCCCTCCCCTCACCGCCACTCGGTGTTCAGGCGGGTGTGTGGAGGTGTGGGGGGGTAGTCCGTGTAAACGGCCGCTGGTAGGTGGGAGGATGGGTGTGAAGTAGGTGTGTGTCTGTGTAAATGCCCCGGGCGGTGGGTGTTTGTGCGTGCGCCGCACACCGACCTACACCCATCTTCACCCACGGAGCCCTCCGACAGAACGGAGGAAGTTCTGTGGGTGGAGATGGGTGTAGGTGTGTGTGTGTCTGTGTAAGCAGGCACACACCCACCTATACCTGCTGCGCCACCCCCTCCCCCAGGTCTGTGTAAAAATGGCCATAGTCTGTTGTAATGCATAACCCTATTAGGTATGAGGAATACCTTTTGATTAGAGACTACTTATTGAAAAACAGTGACTGGATCTATTTTTTCTCCTTTCAAAACTTTATGTAACGATGAGCAACAAGGTAGTAGTAGAGGAGAGAAAAAGATCTGCACAGTATGCAGAGAGAAAGGGGCTATGGCGGGGGCAGGAAAGCCACAGGGTAATAACCAAGACATGGGGAATCAGAGGTGATGTAAGACCTGCTTGTTCGGCCAGGTGTTTAGCTGGCAGGGATAGGGATGGAGATGGGGTTAGGGTATTGGGTTACATTTTAAAGGGGATGTTTATATACTTTTATGTGGTTTTTATATGTAGTAAGCCACCCTGAACCTTCGGTGAAGGGTGGGGTATACATTTGAATAAATAAATAATGTGTAAAATGATTCTTCTAGAGAAGCAACTACATCAATTTGACATTATTTGGGATGAAATGAGTAGCAAAATTTTTACTCACGAATAATTTTGCCATATCAGGAACTGGGATCAATTTCCCAATATTGATGTGATTTATTGATCTCACAATACCACGAGATATTGTCCCATGTTATTGACTTTCCACTTACCATTTACCTGTACTGTGTACTGAGTACCATTCATTTACTGCTTACAGTGTTGCTGAGGGTACTTGTTCTACTTTCAGATTTGTTGCATCTGTATTTCTGAGCTAATCACTGTGTAACTAGCCCATCCCTGGACCTACCCCTGGTGCCTCATAACCGAGAGGTTCTCAATTTGACCAAGACTATATCAGGAACCAGGATTTCAACAAGATTTCCCATTTTGGCAAAATCTTTTTTTCAGCCCTAGACACTATGGATGACAATATCCTTGCCAATTTTGTTAATGCCTCTTTCTCACTTGATACGTGTTTTATTTTATGAAAAGTCCCTTATTTGTTCCACACTACTACATTTTAATTGTTGTGGTTCTGCTGCTGTTCTTTGGAGTGCTATAGCAGATGTTTCAGCAGGTTCTTGTAACAGCAGGCTCTTGCAGGATGAGGTCTTGCAAAGACTGACTATTAGAGAGTTGCTGATAAAGTAGTACTAGAAACTCATGCAGGTAGGAGAAACACATGGGGTGGGGTTGGGGGGAGACAGGTGGTATGGGTCTTTCCTTTGGGCAAAGGTGCACTTTGGGGAATCTGAGACCGCAAGCTGATTCTTTTTTTAGCCTGAGCAGCTTGATTACTAGACTGTTTATGGACCATGGCTGGCCATAGAATTTGTGGGGCCTGAGGCAGTTGCTTTCTGCAGGACCTAGAGCAAGTACCCCATTTGCTCTGCCCTATGGCTGGCCCTGCTGTGGGTCAAAGAAGACCTGATTGAAGCAACTAGTTTACAGTGGAAATGATGATGGTTGGTTTCATTGGCTGGGAGCTGAAATACTGAGCTACAGAAAGAGGCTCCTACTTTTGTCCCAAGGAGCATATGTTTACAAGTACATCATTTACATTCATTCCTTTAACAATGCCAAGATTCTAGTTACAATAGTTGAGTAATATGGTTTGCCACCCTTTTTGTAACATCCTGTAATAGTCAAAGACGGACTTTTATTATTAAGCTACAATCAATCCCATTATGAGGAATAATGGCTCTTTTGTTCTTTGCTTTATATGGCTATATTTTTGTCTTCCCCATTAGGGGATGCTGTCTTGCACACCATACAGATTACTTTCATACAGAAGCACCCTCCCTCCCTTTTCTATCTCCCTTACTCTACCTCTTATTTCACCCCACTCTTCAAATTCCCACCCTCCTGGGTTTACTTTGCATCTTTGTGGCAATTTTAGGAGGCTCCCCTACTTTAATAATATTATTTATATAACATTGCAAATATACAACAATTCATTTATTTAAAGTGACATTTAAATCCCCCTCAGTTTTCTACAGGAGTAAATTTCCTTCTAGCTGTCTGATATTAAAAAACAGTTACGGTTGCTGTCACTTTAAGGCAGTCATTTTGTAAAGAGCAATGTTTTCATGTGCTAACTGCTCACTCAGAACTGGCAGCTTTTCTTCCTGTGAAAGCTTCTCTCTCTTTTCTTGGGGGAATCCTTCCTGACCTTTCAATTAACACTTCCCATGCTTGGCTAGTTACTGGGCCATCTACTTTAGTGTTACAATTTGAAGACAAAAATCTCTCTTAGGGACATAAATCCCCTCTGCATTAAAACTGCCAGAAAATGGCCAATCCCATTCTAACAAAATTTGCTCTCTGACCCATGGAAGTTCAGGCCTTTTTCTAATGGTTTTCTAAAAGCCACAATGACGTAGATCTCTCTCTGACCTCATCTCAGGATTGCTGCAAGGGGATGCGGGTTGATGTTTGAGAAAAAAACCTTATCTGATTATTTCCTTTATTTATAAACAGGATCAACATTTTCCCAGAATTGCAGGCGGGAGCAAACTTTTAAACATGATGCTAGTGGGCTGCCCAGTGTCAGGCAACAGGATTTCTGCTCCAGCTGTTCTGCTTGCTGCACATCTGTTATGGGGGGTTACACAGACAAGTACGAAAGCAGGTTTAAGAAACTAAGGAATTCACAAGCAGGGATTGGTGAACTTAGCCACTGAAATCCATATGCCATTGCTTTTTATAGCATTCTTCTCATGCTGACAGCAGGGATTCACACATCATATATGTACCCATCCGTATAAGCAGCGGTGGTCACCTTCTGCTGTGTTAACCAAGAGAGGGGGAGAGCCACAGTGAAACAAGAGAAACAAAACACACTCCCCAGCTGTCTCTTTTACTCTCAGCCGCACCCCCGGACATAGCCAGAGGGAGGGAGCATTGCGGTGAAAGAAAAAGAATTGTTTCATGGCTCTTGGGGGAATTTTCCCACAGCTACCTCTGACTTTAATAGTCTTCTTAATTATTATTTACACAGCAATATAGCTGTGCGCTTACTGACAAGCTAAAGATGTGGTTCATGTCCTTCAGTGTTTATTGTCACAGTAAAATATGATTAGTCTCGTGCTCCATCGTGCTCCACTACTTGGTAGTTTCTTATGCTTGAGCAAAATGAATGTGAGGTGTGAGTAAAATGATGGGAAATAAGGCTATCTATTGACTTGCCCTTGAATAGGCATTTCCAATCAGGCTCACATGTCCTATTCATAACAAAGCTGAATGCATTTCTGCAGTGAAAATATGATAGTGAAATGAGAGATTCATAGGGTGCGTCTGGATGAGCTGTAGCTGCCCAATCCCCACATGGCCTCATGGCGGGCAATTGCTGCCGCCACACATGAGGCCAGCGCAGGGAACAGGGAAGGTGGTCATGGGGAAACTGGATGGGCCTGCCACTGTTGGAGCTGCTGACATGGCCGGGGTGTGCCAAGGCATCAGGCAAACAAGTGGGCACCCGGCCCTGCCCCGCCTTCCTTCTCCGACCTGACTGAGATCCTGCCCCCAACCATGAAGTCGCTGTGTGTGATGGGAAACAGTATCAACCACTCACAGCCCCAGAACACGAGTTGCTCTGCCTTGGGCAGCCTTACCCCATGTAAGGCTGCTCTGCGACATGTCCTCGGAGTTTTTCTGAGGACACATCACACAGGCGGCCATCAGGCACACCATGCACTGCATTGCGTGGCCCAGCAGCCCAGAGTGGCTTAAGGCTACGCAAGGCATGGTAGCCTTCCCAAGGAGTCTCGCGTGGCTGCACCCACTGAGTATTCCCTCTCTCTCTCTGTACATATCCATTGTTATATAGATCACTGAAATGCAGCTTCCACTTGGGAACTGTTTTTATTATCCATCAGTAATGTAAGACAATGGATTTTAAGGATGGGAAGTGCAAAATAACTTCCTGAATGGAAAGTAGTACAGTCGGTATTTTAGCTGCGAGTTAAAGAAAAACAAATGCCAAGAGCTGGATGGAAAACGTTGCATAATAAAAAGTTTAACCAAATAATAGTTTTTATGAACCAAAAAATATTGACCAAAATTCTCTTTTCTACTAAAACTATCACGGTCTATAAAATGTTATCCCCTTTCCTGCCATGTTCAAACTTCTACTTTGTTTTTTTGTGTGCACGTGCAAACTTTTCTCTCTTTAACTTTGATTTTTGTGTGTGTGTGCATCTGTGTAAAATGGTTACAAGAAAATTTAGTTTTTCAAGTGTAGGAGAAAAGAGATGGAGAAAATATTTTTATTTTTCAAGCAATGCAAAATGAAAATAGTTATTGTTATGTAAAGTTGGGTGGGAATTTTTTTGTTTTTGTTTTTTAAAAAAACAATATTCTATCTTGCCAAGTTGCCAACGTTTAATGCTAAGCATTTGAGGAGGTTCACTGAAGTCAGTTTAGGTTTGTACAGATATTCTTGAGCATCTTGATGATGGAAGCAGGCATGCCTTTCAGTCTGCAGTGCTCAGAGGCACATATCCATATTCCATAAACAAAAAACCAATTGGTTTAAGACAGCAGTTAAGGCTCGCACAAAATCAACTACACCCCAAAATGCATGGAAATTCATAGCTAAGGCTCCCACGCCCCCAGAATGGAGAATGCTTGGAGGTGCGTATCCATATGCCCAGCAACACTGAAATCATTGCCTTATCCAAGAAAGCTGTGGCCCCATTCAAAAGGGTGACAATGGATTCCTTCTAACATAAAAATGTTTAATGGACGCACACACTCACCCATTAGAAAAATGAAAACGTTACTGTAATTAATTTTTGATGTTTAATTAAACATAACACCCCCTTCAGGGGCTGGAGCTCCCTGAATCTCTGACTCTGTCGACCCACTGCTGAAAATCCCCACACTGGAGACTCTGTGGCCTGTATTTCATGTTAGTACTTATAACACTCATGTAGTCATGTCAAGTTTATTTATGAACCGCAAATCTTGGGAGCTGCTTCGGGGTCCCCAGCAATCAACTGCACAGTCTGCACTTACCTGGGAACCAGCCTTAGTTGAAATAAAGACAGTTATGTGTAGAAAAATACATGGCAGTTGGCAGCCACGCTGTGACACAGCCAGACAAAAGAAAATCTGAAAAGGCCGTAAGATAATATACTATATCTTGCAAATGCATCAACAGTAGCATCATGCTCCCATTTCTCATAGCTAAAGATGTGCCTGTACTGACCCACTTGTATTGAAAGACTTGTCCCTAAAGCCCCAGAGGCTTGGGCCTGATAAGAATGGGGTCTGTATTGGGAAGGGCCTGGGACAATGTATTATGCAAGAAACTGTATATGGACGAAGGATTGGAGAACATGGTAAAAGCACCTTTAAAGTGAGGATCTCACTTGGACTGGGTTTCTAGGGGGCCAGAGCCTGCGGATACTTAACCCCTCAAGGTCTGATGTGTTACAAGGCAAGCCCCATGTACACAATACTTTTCCAGCTGGCTTGCAACCTCTTGGGATACTTTCATGAGTCTTATTATTTATTTATTTTAATGTTTTTCAACCTTATCCTTGGAACATTCAGGATAAAGCTATGAGAATTTACACTTTTATTAAACAAAAAGATACATAAACAAACAGATAAATCCGAAAGCCAAAAAATGGTGAAGGAAGGGCAGGGAGTGTTGTGTCCCAGTATGAATGGAGCATGAGAATATGACTGTCTCCTGGGTTGAAAACAGGCAGGCAACTTTATTCTCTTACTTCCAGCTCAAACACAGCTTAGTCAAAACCTCAGACACTACAAGGAGGGTTTCTCATCTAGGGTGGTCTTTATCCCTGTAAATCTCTGCTAAAACTAAAGTATAAATGCTGGCTGGATTGGGAATAGAGCTGAAATGGGTACTTTAATTAGTACCCAGGGGTAATACCTTCATTTTGGTACCACATTGGGTATCTGACAGGCTATTAGGTACCAGTTGGGTACCCTGATGCCTGAAAAATTGATAACTTCTGGAACTGATTTTTTTAATTTTCTGATTATCTACTTTTGGTGAAAACTGTAAATCAGTCAATCAGTCAATCTCTCTCTCTCTCTCTCTCTCTCTCTCTGATTACCGATTGGTGTATTGAGTCAGAAAACCAAAAACTCTGACTGGAAATAAAAAATATCAGGACCAGAAGTCAATTTTACGGGAGTGGAAGTTGTTTTTCCAGGACAGAAAATTAATAATGAGGTGTCGGAAGTTGGTAAATTGATTTTAAAAAGTAAAAAACATTGGAACTGGAATCAATATTCCAGGACCTCAGGTACCCAAATCAGGTCACAATTGGGATCCTGATTGGAACCCAATGTTGTTGGGTCAATTTGTTTACTGGAAATTCAATGGATAGACCATTTTTTCAGGTACTTGTTTCACCATAATTCAGACTTTATAATGAGCTACATGAAATGTTAACCAAGGGATAAATCTTGACTACCCCTAGTTTAACTTCTCAGTGGCCACAGAAACAATTTTTTGGTGTAAAATGTGTAAACTAATGAAATTTAGTATTTAAAGTGCAGGAGAAAGGAGATGGAGAAAATATTTTATTTTAAAATATATTTTTAAAATATTTAATGTGTGCTAAAAAACCAAAAACCCCTCTGTGACTGCAACACCAAAGGCAGTATTTGGATAGTGTGTGATTATCAGAGGAGTTAATTTACCCCCAAGAAAATGATCATGTGGGTGTTGGATTTGTGGTAAGCAGTTCTGTCTAATTTCCTTTCTGTGGTCTTCTGCCAGAAGTGACTTCCTGAATCATACATCATAGGATCTCCCAACTGTCATTAGGCTGTGATGCAAGTTTGTGGTAGGCTTGTGGTACTTTATCTGAGGGTAAAAATGCTGCCATAGCCTCTGAAGGTTTGTGTTTCTTTACACCGGGCTGTGTATTTGGTGTGACTGGCCAATATGTAGTGACTTTCAACTACTGCTTATTCAGTGGAGAAGTGGATCCCATACACAGGTTGGATAAAAACAAATAAAAAAATTAAAGTGTAGAATTTATTATATTAAAGGGCACAGAACTCTATTGCAAGCCACACATCATTTTTTTTATGAATCAGGTCCAGAGAGCTTAAATAAAACATACTTAATTTTTAGAAGCAATTTCCAAGCTTCTTAATACGAACAAATCTCTTGTGTGAAATATTTAGGTAACGATTATCATAAAAGAGACATCTTTTGAGTGCAATTATGTGTTCTAAGTGAATTCCTTTTCACATATGAATTGGGAACAGGATTTTATTATACTTGATGGTGTATTTATCTCTGAGAACATATGATGTAACATGGGGCGGGGAACATTTTCCCTTCTGTGGACCACTTTGAAAAACAGTACATGCTCTGTGGGCCAGATATGAGTTAGGGATGGGAGTGCTTAAGGGGTGTGCTCAGGAAGAGGAAAGAAAGGGTCTAGATCATGGATCTGTTCTATGCCATGGATCCATCCCCTGTCCTTGAAGACATGCCATCATCTCCATTCCCTTCCCCTTCTAGTGTATGAGGATAGGGATGGGTCAGATCCTGAAAAGGGAAAGGGGCCAGTTAAAAAACAGCTATGGGCTGAATTGGTCCATGGGCCAGAGTTCTCCATCCCCAATATAACATCTAAGCCAGGGATTCTCACCCTGGTGCTTGGGAGCACCAGAGTGCTTGGGGCAATGAGTGAAAGTGCTCCTCAAGCCCAGCTGCCTACTGCATCTTTGTTGAAACTTTGGGAGTGCCTGCTGTTACACCCCACAACATGTACCTTCAGTGACTGACAGAATATTATATAAAGTTTGCCATTTCTTTCTCATCTAAATTCTGTATATGCTTGATCTATGTGTTACAGAAGCTTGCAAACATTTTGCCTGTGTGACCTATTTTTCAGGTGTAAATAATAATCCTGTGACCCCAGACAGTGCCAAAGGCTTGCAAAGAGTATATATAATATGTCAATCAGAAATGTGTCCCTGTGTACAGATACTGTGACCCCACTTGGAGTCTCGACCCATAGTTTGGGAACCTCAGTTCTGGAAACAGGTTGAGCCAGCAGACAGATGTAGGCTGTGATGCTTTAGCTCCTTAGCAGTAGCAAAATTCTACTGAAATGTAATAGACTCACAGTTAGAGAGCTGTGCTGTTGGAGGGAGATTTTTAAAATCATCAGCTTTGACCTGTATTACCACTCAGGCCAACAGAACAAAAACTCCAATTGACTTGATTGGCAGTGGAGTCTGGCCAATGATATCACACTTTCAGGTGTATTAAAATAGAATGGGATTTTGATTATATGAGGGTCGATCAAAAACTTTGTATTTTGACTGCTAAGGAATTTAGATATTGGCTTGAGATTTTTTCTGCATTTAATATAGATCTTCTGAGGAATGTGTACCAAACGTTATGGTTTACCTACCATTCCTTTCTTTTTAACAGAGATTTGTGTGAAGCATGTCAACAGAGGCCCAGAAAATGGAGAAAACTGAACTGCGTGCTGTCATCAAATACTTTCATTTGAAAGGCATGACCCTTCAGGAAGTGTATGCAGACGTGCAACAGATATTAGGGGATTCTGCTCCAGCTTATTCAATTGTTGCTAAGTGGCATGCAGAATTTAGGCGTGGCAGAGTTTTGTGTGAAGATGCGGATGATTCCAGCCGCCCATCAATGTCTGTTTCTGAGGAAAAGATTGCAAAAGTGCATGATCTTGTCATGAACGATCATTGATTGACTGTCAGATTCATTTAAGAGTTTCTTGGCATTTCCTATTGCCGTACACACTCAATATTAACCGACCACTTGACGTTGAGGAAGGTGTCTGTAAGATTGGTGCCACAAATGTTGACACATATACAAAAGCAAACTCAACTGCAAAGATCAACAGCACTTTTGGCATTGTTTAAAAAAAATCCAGAGGACTTTTTACCTCAGTTTATCACCATGGATGAAACATGGGTTCATCAGTTTGACCCAGAGACCAAATGAGAAAGCATGGTTTGGAAACACTCATCATCTCCACCTCCTAAGAAATTTCATGTCACTGTCTCTGCAGGCAAAGTCATGGCATCAGTGTTCTGGAATGCTAAAGGAGTTGTGCTTATTGATTACCTGGAGAGAGGGCCTACCACCACAGGCCACTACTATGCACAGTTAATTGGAAAAATGTGTCAGGCCATCAAGGAAAAAAGGCATGGCAAGTTGTAACCTGGTGTGCTCTTTCACCAAGACAACATGCCTATGCCCGCCCACAAGTCTGCAGTTGCAATGACTGCCATCAGAGATGCAGGATTTGAACTGCTTGAACACCTGCTCTATTTGCCAGACCTGGCCCCCAGCAACTTCCACTTGTTCCCAAACCTGAGGAACACCTTTGGGGATGGCAATTTTCTGGTGACCAGTTCAGTTTTCTCCATTTTCCGGTCCTCTGTTGACATGTTTCACACAAATGCCTGTAAAAAAGAAAGGAACAATAAGCAAACCATAACATTTCGTACACATTCCTCAGGAGAACTATATTAAATGCAGAAAAAATCTCAAGCCAATATCTAAATTCCTTAGCAGTCAAAATATGAATGTTTTTATTGGCCCTTGTATGATCTACCTCCAAACCTGTGGCCTTCTTGAATGCTCTCATTCTAGTAAATTATGATGGGTATAAAAATCTTAGGAAATATCATCACCACTTTGGTTAGAAATGGCACTGTGAAGAGCTTTTGTTTGTCATCAGGAATACCTACATGTAACTATGAAGGTTTGAATAAACAATCCCTTTATTTGTAATATTAATGCTGGAATTTTTTTTGTAACAATCTGTATGATGTGTTTCTAATTATTTGTTTATTTGGTGGGAATTTGTTTATGTGGGAATTTGGTATTGGATGTACTTTGTAATGGCCTATTGGCTATACAATAAATGGTATTAATTCAATGCTGAAAAAATGGCATCAGTCTAGCCTAGGCTTGTAATTGTACCACCACACAGTTGTTACGACTGAGTCATGTAAGCAAACTGAATAATCAAATTATTACTTAACTGAAAGTCTAGAAAGTTGCTTAGACCTTGTCTAGAAAGTTGCTTAGAAGTAAGGCACCAGTTTAAGCAAAACTCTTGGGTTAAGACAGCAACAAATTCTTATATGAACAACCTTGGTTTGGTTTAAGAAGGGCTTACTTCAGTTTAGCTCAGTTCAGTGGGAACAGCTGAAGCTTAAATAAATAAGCCATTCTAATGTTGCTTATTTTGGGATTTGTTCTGGTTTAATTTATTCAACTTGTTATCGGCCAGTCTCTAACCTGGCCAGTTATTGGCCACTCTCTAACCTTCCCTTTTTAGGGAAGGTTATTGAGTGGATGGTGGGTCAGCAACTGTAGGAGTATCTTGACTGCACTGGTTTTCTTGATCCCTCACAGTCCAGCTTTTGTTCAGGTTATGGCATTGAGAGTGCATTAGTGGCTTTGGTCAAAGACCTTTGCCAGGAATTGGACCAGGGTTGTTTGACCCTTCTAATCCTCTTAAATCTGTTGGCTGAATTTTGTACCATTGATCATGAGATGCTGGTGACTTGCCTGTGGGACTATGCTGGGGTGGGCGGAACCATTCTTGAATGATTCCACTCTTTCATGGCTCGGAGAACTCAGCAGGTGGTGATTGGAGATTGTTCATCTTTTCCCCGGGACCTCACATGTGGAGTTCTGCAAAGCTCTATTCTGTCCCCTCACTTGTTTAAAGTGTACATGCAGCCACTTGGCAAGGTCATAAGACGGTATAGGGTGCGGTGTCATCAGTATGCTGATGACACCCAGCTCTACCTCTCTTTTTCATCTGACCTGGTGCTTCTCAGTCTTCTTTAGTCTTGGTGCTTACCTGATGTTTGGCGGCTGTGTGGAATTGGATGAGGGCAAGCCGTCTGAAACTAAATCCTGACAAGATGGAGGTGATGGTGGGGAGGGCGGTGGGTGTGACGTCCTCCATCATTGATGGGGTTCGTCCCCTGCTGGTCTCTCAGGTTCAGAGTCTGGGGGTACTCTTTGATCTGCAGCTTTGCCTGGATCTCCAGGTTGAGGCTGTAGTGAGGAGTGCTTTCCACCAATTACATCTGGTGCGATGGCTTCAGCCATATGTCTCAAACTCCGTCCTGGCCACTGTCATCCATGCCTTCATCACCTCCAGATTAAACAATTTTAATGCTCTCTACGTGGGGCTACCTTTGGTGACAGTCTGAAGACTGCAGCTGGTGCAGAATGCAGCGGCCTGTCTCTGTACTGGGATGGGTCGCCGTGAGCACATTATACCAGTGCTCTGAGCTTGGCATTTGCTTTTGATAGTCTTCCGGGCCCAATTCAAAGTGTTGGTGCTCACCTATAAAGCCCTATACAGTCTTGGTCCTGCATAGCTGAAGGACCGCCTCACTCTCCGTGCCATTGATCAACCCCTGTGGTCCACTGGGAGCACCCCTCTTGATGTCCCCAAGGTGGTGCAGGGGACTACAATGGAGAGGGTGCTTTTGGTGGTGGTAGCTAACGTTGATGTCCCCCAGGTGGTTCAGTATAGGGATGGACGAACAGAACCAAGTTCGGAAATTCAGTTCGGTTCGGTTCAGAAAAAAAATTCAGTTCGGAAGTTAGGTTCAGTCAACCGAACTATTTGAGTTCGGTCCAAACTCCAGACTTACGAACGAAGTTCAGAAATTCAAACCCCATTGAACTAAATGGAATATTATCTTTTAGGGATGAGCGAACAGAGACGAGTTTGGAAATTCGGTTCGGTTCGAAAATTGAGTTCGGTTCGGAAGTTCGGTTCGGTCGACCGAACTGGCCGAGTTCGGTCCGAACTCTGAACTTCCGAACTGCGTTTTCCCATCCCTAGTTCAGGGGGCTACAATGGAGAGGCTGTTCTCGGTGGCAGCACCTAGGCTGTGGAACTCCCAGTGAAGGCCGGGGTGACTGTGGAGCTTATCTCATTTTGATGACAGTGTAAGACCTGGCTGTTCTGTCAGGCCTTTGGTGAGGGAGGTGGGTGAAGGGTGGGAGAGGAGGATGGGGTGTTTATTTTCTTATTCCTATGCTTCCATTTTATGTGTATTTTATGTATATTTTTAAATGATGTTTTAACTTTTATAAGCTGCCTAGGCAGGAGAGGCACAGTATAAATAATGAAAATCAATGAATCAATAAATTAAATAAACTTAATTAAACTAATATGAGTTTGGGTGTAGACAATGCCTTACTTGGATGTTGTATACAATGGGGCCAATGATCCAATCCAGTACCCATGTATACACTGTGAGCAAGGTGTGCACATGGAAATATTGCACATGGCCCTGTGCACTGCACTTGATGCACACATTGCACACATGGTTTGCAACAGATGCACAAACACTTGTGCACATGCACCCTGCTCACAGTGCATGAACCGGTACTTGATCAGCCCCAATGACAGATATTTAGGGACTGATCTTTTGACACCGACTTCAGTAGAAAAGTATTGAAGCATAATGTCAGTCTTTTCCAGTTTGCATTTAAAACCTAATCTTGCAGCACTCTCAAATTTAATAAATAAATAAATAAATAAATAAAATTAAATAAATCAGTGCAAGGATTTTTCTGTTATTCACCAAAAGAGGATCAGACTGTAAACCTAAATTATTGGATGCTTTCTCCTTTTCTCTGCTCTCCCACCTTCTTTCTAAAAGTTTGGGTTTGCTGCTTTTAAGGGGATCCCTGAAGTAGAATTTGTTTGTATAGGAAAGTCTCACTTACCCCTAGCTTCCTCCAGGAAGCACTGTAAAGAAACAACCCAGTGCCTCCAGACAGCACCCAACATGTCTACATACTATAGTACATAATGACTACAAAATGGCTGAGTCATGGGGATTACATGACTGCAGCTCTGAATTCAGCCACTCATTGTCTGACTGCATTCATTAGACATAGAAATTAGAAATCATTCTCAACTCTCTAAGCTTGTTTTCCAGTTGTAACTCAGAAAAACAAGCTTTCTGAATACAGCAAGCATTTGTCCCATTTAATATATTTAGCATTTGTAACATCAAGGATAGCCTGCAGCCCCCACAGGAGCCATACCCAGATGGCTGGCAATGGGATCTTGCTCACCATCAATATCAGTGAGGAGGAAAAAGTGCTCCCTTTCTCTCCCAGCCCTCATTGGGTGAAAACAGACATGACGCTAACCACCCTTGGTGGTCATTTATGCATGTTTCAGGGCTGCATAGGGCACCAATACAGCCCTGCAACATGCATAAATAACCACCAAGGGTGGTTAAAGGACGGTTAGCGTCATGTCTGTTTTCACCCATTGTTTGTCCCCTGAGTAGGATTCAGTGGCTCTCAGGACACTTACTCCAGACAGCCTACCTGTCTACACTGCAACAGCCAAACAGGAGAGCTTCTCTTGCCCTGAACTCAGGTGAGCAGCAGGGAACAGAGGTTCTTCCCTCACAAATGCTTTGAAATCTCAAGTCTAGGGAGTGCAGTGAGTAGGCAGGGTTGCCACCAATGTATATTTTCCAGGCCACTTATGAAACATATATGGGTGAAAACAGACATGACGCTAACCACCCTTTAACCACCCTTGGTGGTTATTTATGCATGTTGCAGGGCTGTATTGGTGTCCTATGAAGCCCTGAAACCTGCATAAATGACCACCAAGGGTGGTTAAAGGGTGGTTAACGTCATGTCTGTTTTCACCCTTAGTTGCAGGGTCTGCATTGGTGCCAACATGTATGTTTCATAAGTGGCAATGTATGTTTCATAAGTGGCCTGGAAAAATATATGTAGGTGGCAACCCTATGAGTAGGGGAAGGGAAAAAGACATTGGGCAAAGGGCAGCAGCCATGTCATTTTCCCCAAGATAAAATACCCTAGACTGCCTCTGTATTCATTTTCCCACCTTTAATCACAGTCTTATCTGAATAGTCAGCATGTATAGTTTTAAGACGAATTGGGAAAACAGAGCATCAATACAAAATCAAGCTGATTCTGATAACATTTACCTGGGAACAATTGAATGCCATAGGCTTTCCTTTTCCTGTTGCCTTGAAACAGCACGGAAACCCAGTGCTAGTGTTAAAACATTCCACTTGTTTGAAATGTTATGCAGAAAAAGAGAAGTTTGGAATTCCCCATTTTGCAAATAGTATCATCTCTCAATTACTCCAGACAAAATGGAAAGAGATTCTACTAGACACAGTGGCAAACGAAACCGTTTAATTTCTGTAGCTGTATTTCCTCTATGGATTTACAAGTCACGTTCTTCGGTCACACGTTTAGCTTGTATATTACATGTCACATTAAAAATAAACTTTTTATTTATTCTTCACACTGCTTTTGCCAGAGAGAGTGCAGTCAATTGCACTGCACAAGTTACTGTTCTACAGTCCAAACCTCCATGCACTCCAGTAACCCTCATTTGCCTCAATGGGGCTTGTGCCTGGGCTGCACTTTGACGATTCGGTTGTGATGTAACATTTTGTTCAAACTAACATCTTTTGACAGAGCTCACTAAATTACTAATTAGCACTTACATGCAATATTCCACAAAAAGGAATAGTTCCAGAAAGAAGACTGGGATGTCGTGATCTCCTCTTACATAGATCATTTTTGCCACTAGCCTGGGCATTGCATGAGAGAACCTATTCCTGAAATACTGTACTAAGAAATGGTTTTGTCCTCTCTCTTATTAAACTGTCACTAAACATATCCAAGAGCCCGCTAATCCACAGCAGAGTATTACGAAATGCAGAAGAGCACGTAGGGACTCTCTTGCAAAGGCAATATTCAAATGTTCATCTTTTACCAAGCTAAGAATTGCAATTCTCTCCAATTCTTTAGAAGAACTATCGTGTCTTGTAGCCTCCAACCTTTTTTGAGTTGAGACAGCTCTTTAGTGTAATTATAGCACAGCACGTAATGTATTTAACCAGTTTCTAAGCCAGCATACCATCTCAGGCTAACAAAATCTTTAGCTTTCCATATGTATGTGGCTGTAGCATGGGATTGCCTGAGGTTCAAGCAGGTGGTGGCAGAGCAGGATGGTATTTCCATCCTTGCAAAATAGCCAGGTAAGCAGGGAGGCAGCACACCCCTTAGGGTGTCAAAGTAGATAGATAAGACAGAATTAGCCCTACTGTGGTTTGTCTCCTCACCACGCCTGGTGTGCAGCTATGCCTTAAAGGCACAACTGAGCCCATAAGTAGTAATTACCTTTATATCTTTCCTCTCTACCAACCGCATCCGTGACTGTGCCAGGTGAGCTATATGCTGCTATCAGCGTAGCACACAGGAAATTGTTTTAAAGCACTTTATTCATTTCACTTTTAAAAGTGAAATGATTTCTTAAGTAGCGTTTAAGCATTTGAACTAATCAAGTCTGGTTTCCTAAGGGGAAGGTGTGAAGTAATGCTTAATGTAAGCCAATGGGATTTTGGCGTAGAAAGGGTGCTATTTACCTCCATTCCAGAAGAACCTATTGTTGATGAAAGTTTGGATTCCTACTTACTTCTAGGATGTTTGCCCTTCTCCCAAATTTAATTGAAATTGGCTTGTGGGATCAAAAATTATTAAAGGACACACACGCGTGCGCGCATACACACACACACTGACAGAGTAAGATCCCTGGAGAGTTCACACTCCAGACCAAATGAAGCCTGCTGGAACCCGACTGGTCCTCTTGGGCTCTGTGCACTTTAAAATCCTTCCTGGCCCTAGCTCCTCAGACTTGAGCCAGGATCCCCATGGGTGATAGGTCCCAATCCCAGGGAACATTGTGACACTCTGTGGGTCACATCAGAAAAGGGACAGGAGAATGCTTTAACTTTGCCCTTTTCCTGATGTGGCCCTCATCCCCCTCCCACAGAATCATGACATCATAGCACTCCATGGAAGGTGGGACCCTGTTACACTGGCCCAAAGCTCAGAAGAGCCTGGATGCATTGGGGCTGGGCTCAGGGTCAGTCTTGATGATTAATTAATTAATTTATTATTATTATTTTTTAATTTTTTTATTGTTTTATTTATTTATTTATATAGTGAACAGCAGTGTACCTGGCTCTGTACAATTAATAGTTACAGACAGGTCCCTACCCCAGGGGGCTTACAATCTAAGGGACAGGAAGACAAGGGACAGGTGAACATTGGCATAGATACAAGGCTACATTCATGAGGTTGAGAAATTGCAGGTGTATGTGCTTCACTTAGTTACAGGAGAGAGATTCTGAGTGAGGGGGAAGTGGAGGCAATCTCACTCATGATGAACTAGGGATAGCCTGACAGAAGAGGTAGATTTTCAGGAGGGATTTGAAATTTGGGAGGGAGGGAGCAGAATTAATATATCCAGGAAGGGAATTCCAGGCAAGGGCATCAGCAAGAGAGAAGGGATGAAGATATTAGAGGATCAAGGGAGTCTTAAGCAGGTGAAGAAGAGAGCAGAGAAGGAATGATGCTTTCGGGCAGAAGTGTGGTGGGATACTAGGGATGTGCAAACAGAATGGAGTTTGGCTGTTTGGCTGTTCAGCCATTCAGCCTGAAACCTTAGTTTGGGTTCATGGGTTCGGTCCTGTGGAGTTTGGGACCCCCCTGAACATTTTGAAAATTGGGCCGCCTGGAGGCTTGGGGCACTCCAGGGGTGCCTGTGGGGGCATCGCAGGCTATCTGAGACACAGCAGTAGCATCAGAGACCGGGAAGGCTTTGGGCTTGGCACCCTGGGTTTCCTAGACAGGCAGGCTTGGCGCTTGGCCCCTGGGGGTGCCCGTAAGGACATGACTGGCTGGCTGAGACCCAGCAGCAGCAGAGGTCGGGAAGGCTTGGGGCTTGGTGGCTGGCACCCATAGCTGGCTGGGCATTGCAGGCTGCCAGGCATCGGTAGGTTTCAGACGGTCAGCCATGCCCCAATGGGAATCAGGCGGGCACCCCCAGGGGCCAAGCGCCGAGCTTAAGTTCTTCTGAAGAAGGGGAAGCATTTAAGAGTCCTCTTTACCCTGCAAAGAGGCTGGATACACAACAGCAATTGGAACTGTGTACCCCAAGCCTAGTTCCCATACCGATTATTTCTCCTGTGAGCTCCCAGAATGGTAGCCCTCTGGTTTAGAACTGGGAAATTTGAAATGCAGAGAGGTCAACGGACTTCCAAACCAGGAATTAGAACTTGGGGTCTCTTGACTCCTGTCCTGTCCTACAAATGAGCAATGCTGCTGCCCTCCCAAAGGCTGCTGTAAGCAGATGTTCTTCTGGGATGCCCGTCTCTGCCTTCAAGCCATGACAACACATGCAAATCCGCTTTGGGCACCGACAGGCACTACTGTAGCCCTGTCACTTCTGCTGTGATGGTGGCTAGAACTGGAGAACCCAACGTAGAGCGGGCAGAACTGGAGGCCTGCCAGCCTGCAATGCCTGGCCAAGTAGGAATGCCAGACACCAAGCCTTGGCCGGGTCTCTGCCGCTGATCCACTGATGTCAGCCAGCCTGCAATGCCCAACCCCCTAGGGGTGCCAGGCACCAAGCTTTGGCCGGGCCTCTGTTGCTGCTCCACTGATGCCTGGCATCCTGCAATGCCAGGACAAGTAGGGGTGCCAGACACCAAGCCCTGGCTGGGCCTCTGTCACAGCTCCACCGATGCATGTCTGGCCAAGTAGGGGTGCCATACTGGCAATACCACATAATGCATAGGTGCAATACTGCAGAGCACCCACTCATGGCCACGCACAGAGCACTTGCTGAAAATCCAGAGTACTTTGTGCAAGGCAAGACAAATAGCTCCATGGCAGTGAGCAACCACTGAGTACCTGCTCCTGAGGGCAGCAGTGAAGGTGGTGCCACAAGACAGTTACGTGCGGGAGTATGACAGCACCTCAGCAGCAGTGGAGAGCTACCTGGAGGAGGAGCCATGCAGAGAACCCAGCAGCTATCCCTTGGCCTATTGGGCCAGCAAGACCAACATGTGGCCGGCCCTGTCCAAAGTGGCCAAGGGTCTCTTGTCCTGCTCACCAACCAGTGTCCCCAGCGAGTGGGTGTATTCCATGGCAGGGGACATTTGCTTGTTGCACCGGCGGAGACTGGGGGCCAAGTTGGTGGAGCAGTTGCTTTTTATAAAGGTCAATCTTCTGCTGCTGGGATTCCCAGAGCTGCCACTGGAGATGGATTGATGCTGCACAGCAGAGGCTGTATTCAGCGGTGGCAGCAGACATTGGATTGCCAGGGCACAGTACCGATGGCACAGCAGAGGCAGCATCAGCATCAGACATTGACTTGCCCGGGCACCAAACCCATGGCACAGCAGAGGCAGCATTGGAAGCAGCAGCGAATGTTGGATGACCGGGGCACAGTAGCAGACATTGGATTGCATTTCATCCAATTGATCCTATTTATTTTTTTTAAAGCAGGTGAAGATTTATAATGGATTCAGGCTACAGGATCATTGTGGCCAGTCTCTGTGTAACATTTGATTAAGCAGGTCTTTCCAGACTTATCAGTAAAATGATTTCCTGTTTTAATTAATTCTCATTTTTCTGATTTCTATACACGTCCCAATTCAGCTTGACTGTTAATGCTCTGGCTGTTCAAGGAATCAATTCTGATCTGAGATTCTAATCTGCGATCGCTGTGGCACAGCAGAGGCATCATTCAGCAGCGGCAGACACCTGCGGCTGGAACCCATCCTTGGCTGGGCATTGCAGGTTGGCTGGCATTGGTGGAGTAGCAGCAGAGGCCAGGCCAGGGCTTGGTGGCTGGCACCCCTACTTGGCCAGGTGTTGCAGGCTGACTGGCATTGGTGGAGCAGTGGCAGAGGCCTGACCAGGGCTTGGTGGCTGGCACCCCTACTTGGCCAGGTGTTGCAGGCAAGCTATTCGTCTTGCCTTGCACAAAGCACTCTGGATTTTCAGGAAGTGCTTTGTGCATGGCCATGAGTGGGTGCTCTGCGGTATGGCAGCTATGTGTTATGTGGTATGGCCAGTATAGCACCCCTTCTTGGCCGGGCATTGCAGTCTAGCATCAGTGGAGTCGCGGCAGAGGCCCAGCTAGGACTTGGTGGCTAGCACCCCTACTTGGCCAGACATTGCAGCCTTCCAGGCATCGGTGAAGCAGCAGTAGAGGCTAGGGATGGGCGAACGCGGTTCAGAAGTTCGGAGTTTGGCCCGAACTCGAACTGTTCGGACGACCGAACTCAAACGCGAACATACCAAATAAACCGAACACCGAACGGCGAAATGGCCGAACAGTTCAGTCAGTTTGGATCACGTTTGGATGAGTTCGGGTGGCAAAAAAAACGTTCACTGGAAGGTCAAACATGACAGGGAGGTGTCAGTCACTGAGCAGCAGACTTCCAGGCACCAGGGGTGGAGAGGCTTGCAAGAAACGAAACTAATTATCTGCCTCCCCACTTCCCAACACCTTCTGAGCTAGTCACTGTTCCTGAACAGCAGGTGTTGAGTAGGATTTTTAGATTGCTTTAAGTTTCATTTCACTTTTGTAATGA
>QEPC01014891.1:655262-670471 GCA_003113815.1 Sphenodon punctatus | reverse complement strand
ACAGCAGCAGACAGCAGCAGCAGGATTGCGTGGGTACATTTGGATTTGCCAGGGCAGAGCACCCATGGATCAGCAGACAGCAGCAGCAGGATTACCAGGCCAATGGGGCACATCACCCAGGGTTGCCAGGACAGGCAGACAGGCACTTTGGTATGAGAGGCAGGCAGGCTGGGTCAGGGCTTCATCTTAGCCCAAATGTTGGGCAGACAGGCATGAGCAGAAGGCAGGCTGAGGCAGGGCTTGATCTTGGCAACCTGGGTGGGCAGACAGGCACCGTGACATGAGCAGCAGAAGGCAGACTGAGGCAGGCTTTGATCATGGCAAACAGGGCAGGAATACAGGCATCTTGGCATGACCGACGGAAGGCAGGCTGAGGAAGCGTTCGAGCTTGACAACCAGGGTGGGCAGACAGGCATCATGGCATGAGAGGCAGTAGAGAAGGCAGGCTGGGACCTTGTCAGGGCACTCAGATAGACTGGCAAACTTTGTGCAGTGAGAGAGAGAGCCAGTCAGATAGGCGGGCCGAGATTGTCTAGCTAGAGGCCGGCTGGCAGGCTTACAGCTTCCCAATGCCACCCACTGTCATGAGGTCAGTCAGATAGGCCAGCTGAGGCTGTCTCGTGAGAGAGAAAGAGAGGCAGGGTGGGTGCCGGGCATTGGGAAGGAGGGACAGCACCTCATCATCAGCAGACATTGGATTGCCAGGGCACAGCTCTGGCTGCTTCTCCTGGAGGAGGAGCCCTGTCCCAAGACTGCCCCTGGCATGGGATGGTATGTGCCACTGCACAATCAATCCATGTCCAGGGGCAGCTCAGGGAATCCCAGAAGCGGAAGCTGACCTTAATGAAAAGCAAATGCTCCACCTACTTGGACCCCAGTCTCAGGTGGTGCAGCGGCAAATGTCCTCGGCCATAGAGCACACTCACTCACTGGGGACACTCGTTGGTGGGCAAGGCAAGAGTCACTTGGCCACTTTGGACAGGGCCGGCCACACGTTGGTCATGCCAGCCCAGTAGGCCAATGGATCATTGCACGGCTCATCCTCCAGCTAGCTCGCCACTGCTGCTGAGGCGCTGTCGTACTCCCTCACGTAACTCTGCTTTGGCACCACCTTCACCACTGCCCTCAGCCATGCTGCCTGCCCTGCTGTGCATGGGTCAATTCTTGCCAGAGTGGCCTGCGCATATGAGCCGCTGCTGGCAATAAGGCTGCTGCTGCTGCTCAGCCTGTTGCTGGTGCTGCTGCTGCTAAGGCTGGGAGCAGGATAGACCCCAACGGCTGAAAGGTGTGGCTGCTCCCACTCCCACCATCCCCAGGGGCATCCTGCTGCTGCTGCCGTGCACTCTCCAGAGCCCTCTCTGCCTGCCGGACCTTCTCCACCATCTCACCCTTCCAGTTGCCATAGAGCGGTGTCTGGGGTACCACGCTGCCCTTGACCCTGGGGTCCAGCATGGTTGCCAACACATATTCCTCCCACTGCAGGAGTTCATCAAACCATGCCTTCAGCCCTGCCTTCAGCTGCAGCACCAGGGCAACTGCCTCAGCAGTCAGCTTCTTGCCCAGAGGGCCACAATCCTGCCCATGGAGAATTTCATCCAGTCTCCTGAGGAGACTCTGGACCAGAGGGGTCACCTGGATGATGGCTGTGGAGGAGCTGATGGTCTCAGTCACGGCCAGGAATGATCTGAGAACAAAGACCATGTGAGCCAGGATCTCCCATTCCATCCCATTGTACTCTGGAGGTGCCCCGTTGTCCATCACCAGTTGAACCTGATGCAAGGCGGATTTCTGCTTGAGAAGCCGCTCGAGCATCAGGAACGTGGAATTCCACCTGGTGGACACATCCGGCACCAACTGGTGCACTGGGGAGCCTTGCTCTGGCTGCTTCTCCTGGAGGAGGTCACTGCCCTTCACGCTCTGGTTTCCCTGTTGTTTTCTTGCTTTCCCTTAGTGCTGCAATATTTGAGTTGTAAATACTGCAGTATGGTGTTTGTGTTAGAACATTTCTTTTGACATCTGAAACACTGTTGTACAACAGCTTTGAGATCACACCTAGAGGCCATATTTTGCAGCCAGGTATAAGTGAAAGCAATACTGACAGGACATTTCTCTGTCATTAAAGTCAATTGGAGTTTTGCCATTGGCTTTAATGTGAGGAGTGTGCTCTGACTCTCTAAGGTTATAGTAGGGACTGGATATTTTATCAGATAAAATGTCTCAAAACTACTTTGTTTCCCCATGTTACCCCAGAGGCAGCCAACCTCATGTGTATCACGGAGACCTGGCTGGACACTGAGTCGGCTGGGGTCTATTTTGGCTGACCTTGTTCCAGCTGGGTACTCTGTGCAGTATCAGCCATGGCCGGAGGGATGGGGGCAGGGAGGGGGTGGTGTAGCCATTATTTTTAGGGACACTTGGTCCGTTAGGAGGTATTCAGTGCAAACTTTTCCAGATATTGATTGCCTCCATCTTGTGATTGATTTGACTGGAGACAACTTGGGGCTGCTGCTAGTATACTGCACACCTACCTGTACTGCAGCATCTCTACATGCTCTAGCAGAACTGGTGTTGGAGGTGGTCTTGCAGTCTTTGAAGACAGTAGTCCTGGGGGGGTTTTAACATTCACACCGGCGCCAGTCTTGGAGGAGCGGAGCGTGAGTTCATGGCCACCATGGCAATCATGGGACTGTCTCAGGTGATTGTGGCCCAACTCATAATGGAGGGTATACCCCTGACCTAGTATGTTGCACGGGTCTTGAGGTGGGGGATCCATTGGTGGGGGACATGATATTGGAGCCATTGTCCACCCAGAAAGGTGTGGAACTGGTTAGGATGGTTCGCCCCTGGAGACTTGTGGAACTGGAGAGGTTCTGGAATGCTCTTGGGAAGTTACCCTCTGATCTTGACGACCACTCACTTAATGACCTCATGGCTTTTTGGAACACCTTGCTGTCTGAGGCCATTGACTGAGTGACTCCTAGGTGTCTTCTCCCTGAGCATAAGCCATGTAGGTCCCTGTGGTTTACGGAGGACCTACGACAGCTGAAGCAAGAAGGTCCGCGGTTAGAGCGACGGTGGTGCCGGGCTCACACTGAAGCTGACAGATTGTGGCATAGAGCTAGTTTGAAAGCCTATGCGGTGACTGTGTGCGCAGCAAAGAAGGGGTTTCCTGCTCTCATAGCGTCCAAGAAGTCATGTCCAGCTGAACTTTTCTGACTGGTGTGGGGGCCGGTCAGTCTGACCTCCCTCCACCTGGAACTGGAGTTTTCTAGTGATCGCTGTGACTTATTTGTTGACTATTTTGCAGATAAAATAGCTCATATTTTGTGTTGTTCACCGCCCCGAGCTGCCAGTGTGCAGGAGGGTGCAGGATATAAATGCTTGTAATAAATAAATGTAATAAATATTCACCATGACTTCAATGCCACACTTGGAACAGTGGAAGAACCAGAGGTTATGAATGCCCCGCCTTGCCCAGTTTTGTGGGAACAGTTTCAGTGGGTGTTGCTGATGGGGAGGATGTCCTTGGGGCAGTTAGAGCTACCTATTGTGAACTGGACCTGTGCCCATACTGACAGGTCAAGGCTAGCCGGGAGATGCTGGGGCCATTGCTGGCGAGAATGGTCCCTTAGGGAGGGCAGAGTGCTTGGTTGCCTTAAGGAGGCTGTGGAATGGCTTCTGCTCAAGAAACCATTGCTTGACATCGACACCCTTGCTATCTATTGAATGGTCTTTAATCTTCTCTTTTAGGGAAGGTTATTGATAGGGATGTGTAAGAGGGACCCATTTTGGATTTCAGATTTTTTTTCCCCAGAATTTTGGAATTTGGAATTTCAGAAACAATTGGAAATTCCACTGGAAAAGGAAGTTCCAATTCCGATGTTGACTGGAAATGGAAGTTCCGATTCTGGTTTAGTTGGCGTAGAAACGGAAATTTCTCTGGACTGTGTGTGGCGGGTGATTGTGAGAGTGTGAGAGGGGGCTGTGGTTTTGTGTTGTGTGTGTGTGATAAGATGACAGTTGTGTTTGCTTGTCAGGTGTTCTTTGCTTGTGTGTAGTAGTTTGCTTGTGTGTGCTACTTAGGTACTTTGCTTGTGGTACTTTGTGTGTGGGAGGTAGTAGTTATGGAAAGAGTGGGGGAAGAGAAAGAGAGAGGCTATAGTGAATGAAGCAATGGCTGTGGAGGAGGCTCAAGCTGCAGGACTGTAATGACAGCTGCAGGTACAGTGGAATGACAGCCCATGGGAGTTGAATGATATCCCTAGTACTTTAATGATGGTTCTAGGGACTGGAATGACAGCTTCAAGCACAGTGGAATACAGCCCATGGGAGCTGAATGATGTCCCTAGTACTTTAACAATGGTTCTGGGGACTGGAATGACTGCTTCCAGATGCAGTGGAATGACAGACCCCTGTGAGTGCAATGACGGCCCCAGAACCTTGACGATGGTTCTTGGGACTGGAATGACATCTTCAGGTACAGTGGAATTACAGTCCCCTGGGAGTTGAATGATGATCCCATATTTTTAACGATGGTCCTAGGGACTAGAATGACAGTTTCAGGTACAGTGGAATGACAGTTTCAGGTACAGTGGAATGACAATCCATGGGAGTTAAGTGATGTCCCTAGTACTTTAATCATGGTTCTTGGGACTGGAATGACAACTTCAGGTAGAGTGAAATGACAACCCATAGGAGCGGATTGATGTCTCTAGTACTTTAATGATGGTTCTAGGGACTGGAACAACAGCTGCAGGTACAGTGGAATGACAACCCATGGGAGTGGAATGATGACCCTAGTATTTCAATGATGACTTGTAGGACTGGAATGATAGCTTCAGGTGCAGTGGAATGACAACTGCCTGGGAATTCAATGACAGCCCCAGAGAAAAAAATAATGGTTGTTAGGGCCTGACATGACAGTTTTAGGAGCAGTGGAATGACAGCCCTCTGGGATTAGAATGATGGCCCCAGAGGTATAATCAATTAATCATGGATCTTGGGACTGAAATGACATCTTCAGTTGCATTAGAATGACAGCCCCCTGAGGGTTGAATGACAGCCCCAGAGAATAGAGATGTAATTATGCATCTTGGTCCTGGAATGACAGCTTCAGGTGCAGTAGAATGACAGCCCCCTGGGGGAGGAATAAAGTGGGGTAGGGTAGGTTAGGGACTAAGGAGGGGATGAGTAATGGGATTAGGTTAGAGGGGGAAAGGGTTGTGTAATGTGTGTGGATGGGTGTTGAGGTGTGAAGGTTTGAGGAAGGGATCAGGAAACACTGAGGCCTAGAGTAATTTGCTATAGAAGTTCTGAAAACGCCACTTGATAAGTCAGAGACTAACCCAGAATAAGAGCAAAAGAGCTGGATGTGACAATATAAAGCTTCACAGTGCCCTCCCCCAGCCCTTGTGATTGGATCGGAGAGGCTGGTGCCTAAGCAATCACAGAGTGCCATGCGAGTATCAGTGGAAAATACTTGATGCTCATTGACCAGCATAGACACCAATCAATTCTCCTGACTCAGTGCTCTCTACTTCCTCCCTCCTGTCCCAGGACTTGTTTACCACGTCCCCCCCACCAAAAAAAAGGCTTCAGCGAGGGTCCCTCTCTAGACAATTCTGAAATAATTCAGAATTCTGAAATTTTGGAATTATTTCAGAAATTCCAATTTTGGAATTCGGAATTAGTTCCGAATTCCAAAATTGAAAGTTTCAGTTTCGGAATTACATTTACGAAACCTAAATCCACATCCCTAGTTATTGAGCGGGTGGTGGCTCTACAGCTTCAGGGACATTCGGACCATATCAATTTGCTGGATCCCTCACAGTCTAGCTTTCATCTGGGTTAAGGCACTGAGACTGAGCTTGTGGCCTTGGTCAATGACCTTCACCATAAGTTGGATTGGGGTCATTCAACCCTTTTGATCCTGTTAGATCTATAGGTTGCATTTGACACGGTTGATCATGAGATGTTACTGGCTCACCTGCGGGACCAGGCCGTGGTGGGCGGGATTGTTCCTGAATGGTTCCGTTCCTTCTTGGCCAGGAGAACTCAGCGTGTGGTGCTGGGGGATTGTTCATCCTCCCCCCCCACCCTCGGGTCCCCATGTATGGAGTTCTTCAGGGTTCTATTCTATCCCCTCTCCTGTTCAACGTGTATATGCAGACTTTGGGTGAGGTCGTGAGAGGGTTTGATGTTCAGTGTCATCAATAGATTCTGCACTGACCTTGAGGCGAGGTCTGATGATTGGGTGTGTGTTGTGTTCACCCTTGCCATGGTTGAACCATTACCTCCTGTGAGTCTCCATCCTAGCGTGCCTGCCTGACCATAGGGGTGCAGGATCAGTTCGGATGGTCTTCCCCAGGAGATGTATGGAACCTGAGGGGTTCTGGAATGCTCTTGGGGAGATACCTGCTGCTCCATCAATGACCTCGTGGCCTTCTGGAATGGTTGGCGGGCTGAGGTCATTGATCGGGTGGCTCCTAGGCGTGTGCTTCCAGTGCTGCAGCTCTGCAGGTCCCCATGATACATGGAGGACTTGGGATGCCTGAAGCATGAAGGGAGGTGGTTGGAGTGATGGTGGCACTATACATGCGCCTGAGACAGTTGGTTGCAGCATAGAGCATTTTTGAAGTCCTATGCCATGGCGGTGAGGGCAGCAAAGGAGCATTTCTTTGCTGCACTCATTGAGTCTGCTCAGTCATGTTCAGGGGAGCTGTTCTGGGTGGTGAGAGCCTGAGGTCTGGTTGGTCCAGCCTGTCTCCACCTGGAACCGGATTCATCCACAGCCCATTGTGACATGTTTTTGAAGTACTTTGCTGACAAAATCTTTCACATTGAGCATGACTTAGACTCCACCATTTCAGAGGCAGTGGCAGAGAGGAATACCCTGCTGGGTCACGTTTTTTGGGATGAATTTCAATCGGGAATGCCTGTCAATGCAGCTGATGTGCTGGGGTCTGTTCGAATCATGACTTATGAATTAGATCTGTGCCCATCCTGGTTAGTGAAAGCTACCAGGGAGATGCTAAGATCAGTGCTGGCTGGGGTTATCAATGCTTCCCTTTGGGAGGAGATGGTGCTGTACTGCCTCAAGGAGGCTGTGGTCCAGCCTCGCCTCAAAAAACCATCACTTGACATTGGTGCACCAGTGAGTTACTGGCCTGTCTATAACCTTCCTTTTTTATGGAAGGTTATTGAATGGGTAGTGGCTCGTCAGCTGCAGATGCATTTGGATGGCATCCGTTTTCTTGATCCGACACAGTCTGGCTTTCATCCGGGCTATGGCACGAAGACAGTGCTTGCGGCCTTGGTCAACAACCTCTCCGTAGAGCTGGACAAGGGTCATATGACCCTGTTGGTCTTATTAGATCTATCAGCGGCTTTTAATACTGTGAACCATGAGTTGCTGGTGACGTGCCTGTGGGACCTGGCTGGGGTGGATGGGACCATTTTGCAATGGTTCCACTCCTACCTCACAGATAGATCTCAGTAGGTGGTGCTAGGGGACTGCTGTTCATCCCAGGTGGGGTCCCACAGGGTTCAATTCTGTCCACTCTCTTGAAGCCACTCAGGGAAGTTGTGCACATATGGGGGGTTCGCTACCATCAGTATACTGACGACACCCAGCTGTATCTATCATTTTATCTGACCCAGATCCTGCAAACTTGATGCTGTAGGCGGGACTGGTGGGCTGAGTGAGGTGGTTTCCGTTTTTATTGGGGGCATCCGTCCTCCATTGGCTCCATCTGTGTGGAACCTAGGGGTGCTCCTGGACTCACAGCTATGTCTGGATTCCCAGGTGTTGACTGTGGCCAGGGGTGCCTTCCGTCAATTACATCTGGTGAAGAGGCTCCGCCCATATGTCTCAGACTTTGACTTCGCCACTGTCATCCATGCGTTCATCACCTTGAGGCTAGACTATTGCAACAAATTCTATGTGGGGCTGCCCATGCTGATGGTCCAGAAGCTGAAGCTGGTGCATAATGCGGCAGTCCGCCTCCTTACTGGGATGGGTCACAGGGAGCATATAACACATGTGCTCTGAGCACCGTACTGGCTGCTTATTGTCTTCTAGGCTTGATACAAGGTGCTGGTGTTCACCTTTAAAGCCCTTCACAACCTAAGCCCTGCTAATCTGAATGATTGCCTTATCCCCATGGCCCCTGGGCAGCCCCTGCAGTGAAGTCATCCGAGGCGCTCTCCTGGAAGTCCTACATTATCCGCTGGTTCGGATGGACAAGAGGGTGTTCTTGGTGGCTGCGCTGTCACTCTGGAATTCCCTTCCAGTGGAGGTTCGCCTCAGCCCAGATCTTCTTGGCTTCTGACAAAATGGTAAGACCTGGCTGTTCCGTCAGGCATTTGGTGACGGGGTGTGGGGCAGGGGAGGGATGGGTTAGTCAGGTTGGGGGGAGGGGATTTTTATGTACAGGTTAGATTTTATTTTCTAGTGTTGATGTGGTTTTTTTATTTATATATTTTTGTATTTATATATTTTTATTGAATTCAATTATTTTATATTTTATATAATTGTAAGCCACCCCAAGTCGCTTTTGCGAGAGGGGCAGGGTATAAATGGAAAAATAAATAAATAAATAAATAAATATGCTGATGACACCCAACTCTACCTCCCATTTTCAACTGATCCCCAGTCTCAGTGCTTACTCGGTGTTTGGCGGCTGTGGGGGACTGGATGAGGGTGAGCCATCTGAAGTTGAATCCTGACAAGACAGAGGTGATGTTGGTGGGAGAGACCATGGGGCTGGTGGCCCCCATCATTGCTGAATTTTGTCCCTCCTAAGTCCCTCAGGTTCAGGAGTGCTCCTCGACTCGCAGCTCTGCCTGGATGCTGAGGTGTTGGCTGTGGCAAGAAGCACGTTTGACCAGTTACATCTGTTACAGCAGCTTTGGCTTCATCACCTCAAGATAAGAGTACTGTAATGCATGGGACTACCCTTGGTGATGGTCCAGAGACTGCAGCTGGTGCAGAACACGGCGGCTCGTCTCTTTATGGGGACTCGTCATCGTGAGTACATAACGCCTGTGCTCCATTCGCTGTACTGGCTGCCAATAGTCTTCCGGGCCAAATTCAAGGTGCTGGTTCTTACCTTTAAAGCGCGAATGGCCTGGGTCCACCTACCTGTGGGACCGCTTCACCCCCCCTGAATCCTAGATCAGCTCCGGCAGACTGCTGTGGTGGGGGCACCATCCTTGAAGTCCCCCAAGTGTCTCAGGTGGAGATGATGGGGAGGGCGTTCTCTGGCTGCCCTGGGACTATGGAACTCCCTCCCAGTTGCAGTCCATTTGGCCCTGGATCTCCCATCCTTTCAATGACAATGTAAGACCTGGCTGTTCCACCAAGCTTTTGGGGAGGAAGGTGGGAGGGTTGGGTTGGAGGGGTGGGTTTTATTGGCTCCATTCTGGATGTATTTTAAGATTTTATTTTATTTTTATAGGGTTTATTTTATATCTGTTTTAAGACGTATGTACGCTGTCTCGGGAAGGTGCGGGTTACACATTTTTATTATGATGATTATTATATTTCCACAACAAACAGATGCCAGGCAGAACTGAGAATAGGATTCAATGAGTTTGTCGTAGTCATGAAGCTCCTGTTTCCCAATCTGTTCTTTAACTTCAGACAGCCTGGTCCAATGGTGCTTGAGCTGGTGGAGTGCTTTGAGGATACTAGCCTGAATAGTTATTGCCTAACCACCAGACTATGGTCATTAGCTAATTCACATCCAGGCTGGGTGTGGCATGTTTCCCCCAGTATTGGTCATATAGCCCCTGCAGGACTGACCTTGACAGCTTTGCTATCGGTGTGCATGTCAAAAGTGGTTTCTACTTGTCTGTTTTTCTCTCCTTCTAATGCCCCATTATTATTTAAGAGGATTATTTTTTTTGATCCTGTAAGTGAAAAAGGTTAGGAACCAGCAGACTTTGTGAATCTAGAGAGAAATCATATGCATGTTTGGAAAGTATCACTTAGATGGACAATGGAAACTGAGATATGTAGAATTCATTTACTGGAATATGTAATAATTTAATCCTTGCTAATACAGTGCCTAACCCAGAAGAGTTTACAGTCTAAGGGCATTTTCAGATGGACATTTAACCTGGATTAATTGTGTTAAGCATGGGATAGGATGTCCGTCTGAACGCTGTCAACAGTGCTTATTAGTCTGGACTAACAAAAATACCAGGGTGTTATAAAACCCCATTTGCTGGAGTTTATATAAACCAGTAGTTAAACTAGTCCGGACCAATGTCTGTTTGAACGACTATCCCGGACTAGTCAACTATCCTGTACTTAGCACCACAGAGTCCAAAAGCAAGACCTGAAAGACGATCTAGGCATTTTCTTCCTCTATGGTATCTAGGGGCACATGACTGTGGGGTGATCATATTACATCCACCATCCTTCGACAATGCATTGTGAAGCGCCAAGTTTAAATACCTCGAGGGATGAGTTTCCATTTTCTTCAAATCGGAAATCAGAAAAGTGAAGAAAATCAGATTTTCTTCAATCACAGAAATCAGTGCACTGAGCATGGACGATAAGCACTATGGAATTGAAATTCAACCCAGAGACTCTAAGCAAGCACTGTGCTAATAGCAATGTTCTGTTCACATGGCTATCCTGGACTTAATTTATCCCAGACTAGAATGTCCATCTAAACAGGTACCACTTTGTAAGTACTGACTAAACTTTGTAAGTACCAGAGTTTATTCTAACTAGTCTGGGCTAGTTTGTCCATCAGAAAATGCCCTAAGGTAGCTTCCCCACTAGTGGCCTTCCCTGTATGTGACTGGTCCCCCGTCCTATATTCCCCACATTCCAGTGCAAGTTGCTAGTCTGGTTGGTAGCTGCTCTGAGGTGAGCACCCCATTTCAGCGGCAGAATGCAGGTGTGAGGGATGAGGGATGGGAAAGGGGAAGAGTTATCTTTGTGGCCCTATGCATGGAATACCCCTGGAAAATAACACCCAGGATCGTAAGGTGGCATTGATTCCCATGCAATGAGATCTTGCAGCGATCATCACAGGGTATGGATAACCAGGCAAAGACACAAGACCTACCTTGGTCTTTAGGGGAACTCACCACAGTGCAGAAGTGTGCAGGGAAGCCTCTATCCTACCTTGGTATGGGGGGGAACTCCCCACAGTGCAGAAGTGCACAGGGAACCCCAAACTAACCCTTCTAATCCACCCGCAGAGGAAAAAAAGGGAAAGTGGAGGACTCTACAGCAGTGGGGTGCGGAATAGGAATTCTCCTGTTCCTTTAGTGATCTCACACACACACAGTTCCCAAATACCCTAAGCAAGCAGACATACACACAAGCACACAGCCACACAGTATTCCAGCTCACAGACCCCTCCACACGTTACTGTAGAAATTCTCCACTAGGAATTGTCACAGTAGGGCTAACAAACCCCAACAACAATCCCAAGCAAAGTGGCCAGTCTTACAGGGCAAAGCACTGATCACTGGCAAGGAAGCTCCCCCAAGCATCCACTTGTTTGCCCTAGGCCCTACCCCAGCATATGCCGGCACAGGCGCTCCGAGCGCCACGACACCTCAGGATCAGTGCGCATATCGGGCGCTCCACCATTGTCGGCTGAAGCCCCACCCCCCATCCCTATGGCCAGCGGTGAGTCTGTGTGAGATGTGGCTTTTTCCCTGCTGCTCATGGATTCCTCCTCTGCTGCCGAGGACCCCTCAGGTTCCTGGGGAGTTGCTGCCTGAAGCAGGGCAAATAGGAGCAACTAACTTGCTTTGCATTCTGCCCCATTGGTTGTGCCCTGAAGAGCTGGCCAACTCATTGAACAAAGTGGCATTACATGACGCAGAGGGGTTCACTGAGAATTGTGTAGATCTTTCAGTGCCACTTCAAGAAGACCAAACTAGTGGGCCATCCCCTAGATTTCTGCACTGCACTGATCAGGAGTTCCCACATCTTTACCCACAACACAAATCCTAGGCTCAGACTTGCCTTAAGGATGGGGTGCATGGGGTCCAAAATTAGTTAATCAAGGGTGGCAAAATAGGTAAACCCAGCCACTACACCACCCTGGGGTAGCCACATTCCCAACTAGTGGTTTGCTGTAAAATGTGTGAACCTTGGGACAGGGAGATGGGTGTGTCCACACCCACCCACCCACCCAACTAGATACAAAGCCAGTCCTTAGCGTGAGCACATGTAACATGAGAGTCAGATTTCCAGAAGAGCTCCACTCCCAGTTACACATCGGAATAAGAGTCAGGTTTTCAAAATGACCATCTCACAGAAGCAGTGCACTTTGTCACAAATTCTGAGTGCTAAGCCTTTGAAAATCACTCTAAGGGTTGAATCCTACTCAGGCATAAGACTGAAAAGTGAGACTGAGGGTTGAGAAGTCAACTGGAGATGACTTTCCCAAGGTCACAAGGGAGCTCTCTGCACAATTAGAAACTGAAGTCAGGCTTCCTGTGACAACACCATCATTCCTCATCCTCTATGTACTGAAGATTAAGAGTGCAGTCCTGAACTCACTGAAGTCATGGCTAAACTCACACTGATTTCAGCAGAATCAGTATTGCCCCCTGTTGATTTAGGAGTAGATCTTGCCTCTGGTAAATGGTCAAAGGATACCTCCACACAAGCTGTGGAGGGCCTGATCCCTGCACAGCCCTGTGGCAGGCAGGCAGGCAGGCAGGCAGAGCCACCACACTGTGGGGCCAGTGCCGGGAGCAGGTCAGATGGTTGGTGGGGAAACTGGGCAGGCAGGCTGCTGTTGGACCTCCTGCCATTGTGTGGGCTGAGGTGCCAGGCACATGAGCGGGTGCCCGGTCCTGCCCTGTCTCCCTCCTCTGGCCCGATCAGTACCCTGCTCCCAGACATATTTTGACTGTGTGGGACTGGAGCTAGCGACCATCACTCAAAGTCCTGCAGTGGGTCTCTCTGCACAGTGGCGTAAATGGCAACTGGGCACACAAACTACCGCGCCTTGGGCAGCCTAACCCCATTTAGGTAAGGCTGCTACACTCTGCATCCTCAGCCTTTTCCCAAGAACGCAGCACATAGCAGTCAGCTGCCTGCCCTGCCATGCAGCTGGGGGAACATCTGGTAGGGTGGTGGCTGGTCACATGATACACTGACTGCATCATGTGGTAAGACTGTCTGGAGTGGCCTAAGGCTTCCCATGGTAGAGTAGACGTCTCATGTGGCCGCACCCAAACTCCCAGTGAGTACAGTTGAATGGCTTGCTAGAGGCTTTTTAATGAAAGCTGAAGACAGTCAGAACTGTAGGAAGTTGAGTCCCAAACAGTCATGCTTAGGAGACTCTTATCAGAGAATCTTTTGCTTGCAGTGAATTGTGAAATCTAACAGAAGCAACCTAACTACTTCTGCCTTGTTAAGCAAGTAAGGGGAAGACAAAGCAGGGTCGGCTTTATTTTAGGGTTGTTTAGAGTTCACTTCTGGATCATATAGTTCATGTAATAAGCGTGGTGTCTCTCAGAGATCTAGGCTGCTGATGTACGATCAGTCACACTGACAGCACTGTGTCTTGGTGGTTTTGCAATTAGGCACTGACTCAAATGGAAGTGTTGCAAGAACCAGTTTTTGTCTTATTAGCGTAGATCCTTTTAGACACCTGTAGGCTGTGGCTCCCTTGGGTCTGGATTTCCATTGTCTGTCATATCAGCCTCCCAGCCCCACCTTAGCTGAAAAGGAATGTTTCGAGTCATTGGATGACCCAGCAGTAGGAACTGGCAGCTTTAATTGGGAGTTTTCTGGGAACAACAACACAAAAAAAGGCTGGTGAAGCTTATTAGTGTTTTTACACACTGTTATCTTTCCCACCCCCTCGAATATTTGGCATTGCAGGAGAAACATTCGGGGACGGGTATCTTGGCTTGCCACACGCTCTCAGGCTCCACAGGGAGTGTCAGGCCATCAGCACTGATGTGCAGAAGCAAAGCTGAGAAAACAAACAATGCTAGATTAGCTGGGCTGCTGACCAGGTTATTTCGTGCTAGCCATTTTGTCTGCCTGCACATCACAGCCAAACAACTATCCTTTTCCATTCTTTTATTTGCGTAAGCACTTATCAATGAAAACAGTGTTTGCAAGGGGACTCTTTTATTAAAGAGGATGATTCTTCTATAAGCAGTGCTTCTAAGACCCCAGAATAAAATATTCCTCTCTTTAAACATATCAACCTAGCCAAATCAAAATGGAAAATTAACATGTTGATATTTGGATATCTACAACTACTGGGATTGTCTGGGGAAAGGTTTGAAAGTCAGTGTAGAAATGTAAGTCCAAAGTTCCCAACCTGTACATTTGTCTCCCAAGTGAGATAATGCCACCTGCAATGGGGGTCCCCATCTCATTGATATTGGATATACTTTATATATCTTCGTTGTTTATCATGATCATGGAATTATATTTACATCTCAAAATAGGGTCAAACAGAACTGAAGTGAATGTTTGTGTCAAGTACAATAGCCAATGAATCCGCCCACTTTGATCTGGGCTTGGCAAAAAGGATACAAACCGCTATTGGCTCCTACTTTGTCAGATATCCATTTTGGTTATTTCATCTATTTTGGTATTTTGGCTATTCAAGTCAGGGCTGGCCCCAGGGTTTGTGAGGCCATGTGCGAAGTCTTGGTGCGGGGCCTAATTTGCATAATTAGGCCCCACCTAATTATGCAACTGTGTAAATTTACTTAAAATTTGCTCTTTCTGGGCAGGAAGGATTCCCATTCTCCACCCCTCTGAGTGGCCATAGACATGAGCTGTCTCACCAGCTGTCTCTCTGACATTTCTGCCTGGATGTCTCAACATCAACTCAAACTCAACATGGCTAAAACTGAACTCCTTATCTTCCCCCTCATCCTTCTTCTCCCTCTTCCCTGTCGATCCTCATTGATGGGGTCACCATCCTTCCCGTCCCCCAAGCCCGTAGCTTTGGCTAAATCTTTGATTCACCCCTTTCTTTTAAACCCTACATCGACTCTGTTGCCAAATCCGGTCGCGTCTCCCTCCACAACATTGCTAAGATTCGCCCTTTTCTCTCTGTGTCCTCTGCCAAAACCCCTGTTCATGCCCTGGTCATCTCTCGCCTCGATTACTGTAACTTCCTTCTCCCCTTTCTCCTCTTATCTCTGTCCAAAACTCTGCTGCCAGGGTCATCCACCTCACCCGTCGCTTCGAC
>QEPC01014891.1:644332-655184 GCA_003113815.1 Sphenodon punctatus | reverse complement strand
TACCTCTCTGCACTAATTTCCCTCCATACTCCAGTCCGTGAACTCCGCTCCTCCTCTGTCCCCTTTCTCACCCTCCCATGCCTTCCCTGCTCCCCTAGCCGCCTTAGTCCCTTCTCCCTAGCTGCCCCCTACACCTGGAACTCCCTCCCTGCCCACATCTGCCTCATCCCCTCCCTTCATACCTTCAAATCCCTCCTCAAGACCCACTTCTTCTGCTCTGCCCTCCCCGACTCCTGGCTTCCCTCACCTAATTCCAGCTGATACCCTCCATCCAGTACAATCTGTTACCTAAGGTCGGTGTACTCGTATCCTCACCAGGCTGACCAACCAGCTATCATTCTTGATGTAACCAAGCCAAGCACGTGCACCTGGGACCTCGCATCCTTGTGAATGTTACACTCTTTTTTTCTCCCTCTGTTCATCTTCTTTTGTCCCCGTCCCCCCTGTCTCTCAGATTTTAAGCCCTAGGGCAGGGACCATGTCTATTCAATTACTTTGTAAAGCACCAGGTACATTGCTTGCGCTATATAAATTCTTGATTAATAATAATAATAATAATAATTAATAAACAGAATACTGGAATTACTAAAATGATTGGCACCCGAGTCACCAAAATATCAAAACACCCGAAGTAATGGAAGCACAGTAAGTAGATATACGGTCAAATCTGTAATTGTAATTGCAAATATTGGATGGATATTCAGAGGGCTTATCCAAAAAGGTGAGTAAAATTTGCTATCATTAAATTCATTATTCATTTCAGCTCTAGTTACATAGGCAAAATGGCACTGGGCAAATCCAGTCTGTGACTATTTTTTATTTGACCCCTTTTCAGTTTCTGGATCTGGACATACCCTCAAGCACTGAGAGAGTGAGCTATGGGGAAGATAAGGGCATAAAATAAGATGAGAGATAAGGGCATGCACTCAAAAGTAGGGGATGGATCCCGTGGTGTAGATTCATGATCTGGACCTTCCCATTTTCCACCTCATCCTGAGCACAACTCTTAAACACCCTAGCCCCTATCAGGCCCATGGAGCCTTGTATTAATTTTCCGAGTGGCACATGGGAGGGTTTACCACATCTGTTCTAGCTGCATTACAGTGGATACGATACAACTTTACTGGGCAGGTCTGGACATGCTAGATTTGATTCACCCACTGGCCTGTGGGTGATCTTGAGCAAATCACTTTATTTGTTTCCCCATCTGCAAAATCAGCATAATGGTACTACTGATCTCCTTTATAAGCCTTGTGTGATCTCTGGATGAAAAGTTCTGTATAAAAGTTAGGTATTATTAGATCTCAAATTACTTTAATTTCAATAGAATTACTTGAAAAGTAAGATATTGCTCGGTGTAAGGGCTGAAGAATGAAGTCCATCATGGTTAAAACTGCGGGTGGGGTGGGGGTGTCAAGATGTTGTTGCAAATATTGCAAATATTACCAACCCAAGATATATTTCAAGTGTCACATGGATCTGTCAGTGTTTTGCCTTAAAATGTTTGTAATAGGATGTAGAAGCAAATAAATGAAGTACAGCAATAGTTTCTTGGGTGGAATCAGAGACAATTAGAAAGGAATTGTTACCTGGTGTTTATGAAAGGCATCCTGGGTTTGTACTCCCTTTAAAAAGAAACACCAGAGAATGTGCTTCAAATTTCACTTTCCTGTTTTTCTTGTAGATTTTCAGAGCTACAGTGTTTTGCAAAGGCTTGTCATTTGTTCCTAAGTATTGGGACTTAGCATCAACTCTTTATTTAGTGCAGCAGAAAAATATTGAGCTTGCCCTTGCTTTGCCGTGAATGAGCAGGAGCTGTCAAATGACTAATGCTCTGGGAATCTTGCTGAGGTATTTATTCTGCTTTTGTTGCTCTGAGGTTTATGCTCTCTTTTTTGCTGGTTTATATTGTACAAAGGGCAATATTTATTCAGAACTATCGAGGAAAAAGTGGCCTAATAATAATGTCATCCTTTGCTGGGAACAAAATTCTTGGTAAGATCACGACGTGTTATGAGCAACACATGCGGTACCATAGTGGCATTTCTGACAAAATCTGACCAAGATTAATAATTTGCATCTCATGATTGATTTTAAGCCTACTAAGGGAAGAGGGAGGAAGTGAAATCCGCTCAAATAAATTTCTCAAACTCTGTACAAGATGGAAGATTTGTCTGCTCTGCGCAGAGAAACAGGCATGACAAATTGTCAAAAGATCCCCCAGAGATGTGCACTAGCACTGAGAGATCATATTTTATCCCTTCTCCATTTGGAAGCATTAATTCTAATCTCTGGAACAGAATATGCAAACAGGAAAGAAAGATTACTGCAGGAAGAAAGGCATTAAAGTGGTAGATGGCAATCCATTGTGAGACTGCTCAAGATACTGCTGGGTTTAAAGTCCCCTATTTTTAGGTGTGCTAATACGCTCTCTATACTTCCATTTTTCATGACTATATTTTCTATGGGTGAAAACAGACATGACGGTAACCACCCTTTAACCACCCTTGGTGGTCATTTATGCATGTTTCAGGGCTGCATAGGGCACCAATACAGCCCTGCAACATGCATAAATAAATAACCACCAAGGGTGGTTAAAGGGTGGTTAGCATCATGTCTGTTTTCACCCTATGTCTATTTTCAAAAATGGTGAGTCAGTGGTGGCAATGTATCTCAAAACAGTAATCCTGAATTTGTGATGCTGAGTCCAGTTTAAAATGTGGGTACCTTAGCAGGTTATCTAAACATAGGGTGACTTCAGAAGTGACATGGTGAATGTCCACCACAGTCACCTCAGTCAAACACGGGTGGTGGTGGTGTGAAAGTGCTGTGCATGTCTGTTTGTTCGCATCCAGATGTTCTCCACAGTCAAACGTGGCCCGGGGTGAAGCTAACCATACTTCGTGAGGTCAGGGCGGGAGGAGGTCCAGAAGTGTGGTGAATGGTCACCACGGCAGGGGTGAATGAAAAGTGACTTCTGAACGGAAACCCTTAGCCATGGTGGAAGGAATTGACCCCAGCTGCGGTGCATTCTGGGGCTCGAATCGCAGTCCACGTCTCCACTGCATGTCTATTGTATTCCCCCGGCCCATGTTTTCTCTGATTGCCCCCGGGCGCTGGTCACGATCCTGTCACTTCTGTTGGGGCCGCACGTGTCACCACAGCCCACGGTGAATCCGTTCACACCGGGGTGGGATTCACTGTGGTGAATTGGAACGTGTAACTTCTGAAATCACCCTCAATCCTGGAAGCAATTTGGGTGGGGCATGTATTACCAGACATAATTATAACATGTGAAAATCCAACATGATAAATTCCATGATGTCATCATGATTGCATGGCCAGTCATACAGACCCTTCTGCTGCTGTGTATTTATTACTGTTACTTATATGGCACAAGCAATGTACATGGGGCTGTACAATCAATAGCTATAGACCGGTCCCTACCTGCAAGGAGTTTACAATCTTCTAAGAAAGACAAGGGAGGGAAGATGAGGGAGAGGCAAACATCGGAATAGACAAAGATACATTCATGAAGCTGAGAAGTTGTATTTGAGAAGCTACCCAATTTCCACCTCCAACCTGCTGGTTCCTGGCTGATCTCCTTTGTGGCAAAGTATGCAGTTGGTGCGATGCATGTTGGGACTCTCTTTATGCATTGGGGTTGTTAGAGGTTTTGCTTGGTGTCATTCCTGTCTTTTTAAACTAGTCATTGCCATTTTCACTCCCATGAACCTTGTGTTCTTCATTCCCCACACTTTCTTTCAATGTACTACTTCCCCTAAACCATTTAAAAAAACCTAAGCTCTCTTACAATCTTTTCATTAATAGCATTATTAGTTATTAGTAGTTTTATTAATCACATTATTAGTGGTGATGTCTGAACTCAAATCAGTTGTTTGAGACTGTCACATAGTCCCCTTTCAAACTGCTGCCCTTGAAAGTAAGGGGAAAGAGGAAAAACTGGAGTTAGGGTGCGGCCTATATTTTGCTACTATTGGGAACACTGGCTCAGATGAATTTCCTATGATGCACAGCTATGCAAAGAAGGATAGAAGAATTTTTGCCATCATCACATCTCTAGTTAAGAATATAGTCTCAAATCATGGAATCTATCTATCTATCTATCTATCTATCTATCTATCTATCATATTTAAAACTTTAAAAGAATATATACAGCTATACTTTAAAAAAATATACTTAAAAAAAATATTATATATATATAGAAAGAAAGAAAAAAGAAACTCCTTCCTCTCCTCTCCTTTACCCCTCTGCACATTTGTCAGTTAAGGTCATCTGGGGTAGCAGATGAAGGGGGTTCCACCCCAATTGGAACTAAAGTTTATATTTCAACTTATTGGATAGTGGAATAAGGTGGCACCATGTGGAATTGTGCTTTGGGCCTCCAGGAACCTCTGGTCAGCCCCTTTGGTCAGGCACAGTCCTATAATGAATAATACCAAGAATTTAGACCAAGGATGGGGAAATGGATGGTCAATTCATGCCCATGGATGGCTGCTTTTATTTGGCCCCCTTCCAATCCCTGGCTCTCGCCCATTGATCCAGTCCCTACCCTCTAGTACTGAAAGAGGGAGCTCAGGGAAAGGAAGCAGGAATGAGGGGATGCATTCAAAGGGGGTGGTTCCATGGCATAGATCCATGATCTGGACTTTCCTCTTACCACATCCGGAGCAAACCCCTTAAGCACCACATGTGAGGGGAAAAGTTCCACACCCAATGGTGTTCAGCAACAGCTGTGCCCTCCTTTTGTTCTGAATGCTGAATCTTTTCAGCGTGGTTGAGTCTGTAGAGTCATTTGTTTCCAAACGTCTTTCAAGAACTGTGCATTTCATCACAGACCCAAATCAAGGGCTGTTCCTTGCAAGAACTGCAGAACCCCTTATCGTTAAGTTGTACCCAATATGTAAATTAGGTAATACTCCAAATTTTAACTTACCCTGAGGAGAAGTAAATCAATTTTAAAGTGGTTCACTGGTTACAGAATATTGTTTGTTAAACTATGCATATTTTATGGTATCACCACTGGGGAATTTACACCAAATGCAAAAATTCTGACTATTTAATTACAATTATATTCTATTAGCAAAAGTGTGTGAGCATTTGTTTCTAGCCATTCACTGAAAAACTGGCTGCAACCATTTCTGAGGAGGCCAAGAAGGTAGATACTGGGGTGAAGGAAGAATGCCAGGACTCAGACATGCTTCTTCCTGTTCTGGTTCTGTCTTACAGCTGTATACCAGCCATCTTATTTATTTGGAGATAATTGACTCCAAGACAAGGGTCATGTCATCTTTATCTAGATTTTCTTTGATATCAAGGCTTAGATTTCCCCCCCATGTCAGTAATAAATGATTACTGCTCCTCCTCTCACTAAGCTGTGTTGACTAGCAGACTGGAGGGAGGAGTTGACTCAGTTGCTCAGGGGGCTGAATGGGCATGTGTAGCATCTGCTAATTTGTTCATGCCCAGACCAGAAGGCAGAAAGAAAAGTGGGCTTCCAATTCGTCTTACCACTCCCTTCCTTTTTTGCCCATGTGTCCCAGAACAGAACAGAACATAACAGAACAGAATGCCACTATATAAATGAATGGTGTGACTGCACCTTGAATATTGTGTGCAGTTCTGGTCCTGTCTCTTATACACATCTAGATGTGTATAAGAGACAGGTACCAGGCACATTGCTGGTGCTATACTACTACTACTACTACTTAATAATAAATAAATCTACTGACTAGGTCCTGGAGAAAGTTGCTGTTGAACCTTGTCAACACAATTAAAAGAAAAAAGTTAAAAAACAAAAACAAAACCCTTTTGGTCATGTGGTCAGAAAGGAAGCTGACTGCCCAGAGAAGACCACCATTGAAAAATGTGAGGAAAGAAGGCGGGGGAGACTGAGAAGATCATGGATGAAGGACATAGAGGGCTGGAGAGAAATGAGGATTAATCAGTTGACAAGACTGGCAATGGATAGACAGTTGTGGGGAGAAATGACTGATCATCACACCAACTCTCAAACCAATGATGATGATGACCCGTACACAACCACTAAAACCTATTAATATCAGTCAGTATCGTGACCCTGTCTGAACACGCTGTGACACCGCCTCCCCCTCCCCCCGGTGGTTGGATTGGAAAGTAATTTGAGGATCCAGCATTTGGGAACCTCTGCCCTAAAATCCCACTGTGGTGCATGCTTCAAGGAAAGCATAAGAAAGGACTAACTAACCTTTTCCCTGTTCCAAGCACCAAACCAAAGTTTATGCAAAAATGTCTAATGGATGTTAGAGGTGTCAAACTATGTCTGGGGTTTGATCTTTTATGCTTCCTCCACTATCCTTTCATTCAAGGTCCCCTTCTCCCCTGTAACTATGTTAAGCAAGTCCACTTGAGACTTCTCAAGTTCATGAATGTACCCCTGCCTCTCCCTATATTCCCCTCTCCCTTGTCTCTGGTACAGTGAAAACAGACATGACGATGATAACTCCACTTTAACATTATTTATGCATGTTGCAGGGCTGTATTGGTGCTCTATGCAGCCCTGCAACATACATAAGAAATGTTAAAGTGGAGTTAGCTTCATGTCTATTTTCACCTCTAGATTGTAAATCCCTTGGTATAGTGACTGGTCTCTAATAGCGACAGATATATTGCTGGCACTGTATAAATTAACAATTAGTAACAGTATCAAGGAGGAAGAAAAGCCAAAGTATAAGTGTCTGGAATCAATGGGTGTTTTTACACACACATTTCTCCTGCAGGTTTGCTGTTACATTCTGAACTTTCTGTGTGTCTAAATCACTCACCCAGATCTTTAACATCTGACTCTTTGAACTTCTGCGTAGAACTTCTCCCAGAACCTTTGTGTGTAAAAAGTTCTCCTGGTAACAGCTTTGCTCCAGGCAACTGTGGTCACTTGATTTCCATGGCAGCCTGTCACGTCTACAGCTGCGGCTACTTTAGGCTGCCTCAGGGCAGGACATGTGAAAAATGCATCCAGAACTTACTTGTGGACTTGTAAACCCAGAAGACTGAAAAATCTGGAACTTTAAGGTGTGTGTAAAAATGCCCATTATATCTGTGTAAAGTCTATCTTTAAAAATGCCTTTTCTGAAGTGGTAAGAAAAAATTCTGTCTGCTAGAGGAGCACACATGATTCATTTTAGGTAGATAGGCTGAGGGTCAATCCTCACTCATTGAAGTCAATAGGAATTTTGCCATTGATTTCAATGGGTTCCGAATTGCACTGTCAGTTTTGGTGAAGTGTGTATGAGTGATAGAGAGACAAAGCGAAAACGAGACTTAAAACAGCAGAAGCTTTCATCTTAACAAAGGAGAAATTGCATTTCCCCATATGAGAGGAGTCCTGGATAATAAGAAAGTCAATCCCTCAAAGCCAGGGTATTCTGATACAAGCTTGTTTAGAATTAACGTGAAATCTCTGTATGCTTCACAAAGCCGGAGAGGTGATCACTTCAGAATTTAGTCATCAAGCACCTTCTTGTGTTTGCCAAGGAAAATAGGCAATTATGAGCATTATGTCCAACTATGCATCATATCTGCTCCAATCAAAACCATTTAAATCCAGTCAAGCATTGCTTTCACACATAAAACCTCTACCGATGCTTGATTATAGTTCAGCATACCAGGTATGTAGCCTCGGATGGTCGCCAATAACAATACGCCATTGTCTAGGAATTTTAATCCATGCACCCATATTTATAAATGTCATAAATTTGATTGCAAAAGATTACAATTATCAAAACCGTGGCAGCTTTCCCCACACTATTCAGATTTATAAAGGGTTTTTAAGATTAGAACCAAATCAACATTTTTCAAGTGNCCCCCCCATGTCAGTAATAAATGATTACTGCTCCTCCTCTCACTAAGCTGTGTTGACTAGCAGACTGGAGGGAGGAGTTGACTCAGTTGCTCAGGGGGCTGAATGGGCATGTGTAGCATCTGCTAATTTGTTCATGCCCAGACCAGAAGGCAGAAAGAAAAGTGGGCTTCCAATTCGTCTTACCACTCCCTTCCTTTTTTGCCCATGTGTCCCAGAACAGAACAGAACAGAACAGAACACTGCTGTTCTGATTTTATTTGGTTTTAGTCTGATTGTATACATTTTATGCAAATGCTGGCTGAAAAGAATGGGTGAATATGTCAATGTCTGAGTGTAAGTGGTACCAATGTGGCAGGAAGTTGTGATTTTTGCAAATGCCTTAAGCAGTAGTTTCCAAGCTTTTTTCCTGTGTGGTCCCATTTTGATACTTAAACATAATCCTATGATCCCCAGAATTACATGGATAACAAACACAACACTACTACTACTACTACTACTACTTAATAATAAATAAATCTACTGACTAGGTCCTGGAGAAAGTTGCTGTTGAACCTTGTCAACACAATTAAAAGAAAAAAGTTAAAAAACAAAAACAAAACCCTTTTGGTCATGTGGTCAGAAAGGAAGCTGACTGCCCAGAGAAGACCACCATTGAAAAATGTGAGGAAAGAAGGCGGGGGAGACTGAGAAGATCATGGATGAAGGACATAGAGGGCTGGAGAGAAATGAGGATTAATCAGTTGACAAGACTGGCAATGGATAGACAGTTGTGGGGAGAAATGACTGATCATCACACCAACTCTCAAACCAATGATGATGATGACCCGTACACAACCACTAAAACCTATTAATATCAGTCAGTATCGTGACCCTGTCTGAACACGCTGTGACACCGCCTCCCCCTCCCCCCGGTGGTTGGATTGGAAAGTAATTTGAGGATCCAGCATTTGGGAACCTCTGCCCTAAAATCCCACTGTGGTGCATGCTTCAAGGAAAGCATAAGAAAGGACTAACTAATCTTTTCCCTGTTCGAAGCACCAAACCAAAGTTTATGCAAAAATGTCTAATGGATGTTAGAGGTGTCAAACTATGTCTGGGGTTTGATCTTTTATGCTTCCTCCACTATCCTTTCATTCAAGGTCCCCTTCTCCCCTGTAACTATGTTAAGCAAGTCCACTTGAGACTTCTCAAGTTCATGAATGTACCCCTGCCTCTCCCTATATTCCCCTCTCCCTTGTCTCTGGTACAGTGAAAACAGACATGACGATGATAACTCCACTTTAACATTTTTTATGCATGTTGCAGGGCTGTATTGGTGCTCTATGCAGCCCTGCAACATACATAAGAAATGTTAAAGTGGAGTTAGCTTCATGTCTATTTTCACCTCTAGATTGTAAATCCCTTGGTATAGTGACTGGTCTCTAATAGCGACAGATATATTGCTGGCACTGTATAAATTAACAATTAGTAACAGTATCAAGGAGGAAGAAAAGCCAAAGTATAAGTGTCTGGAATCAATGGGTGTTTTTACACACACATTTCTCCTGCAGGTTTGCTGTTACATTCTGAACTTTCTGTGTGTCTAAATCACTCACCCAGATCTTTAACATCTGACTCTTTGAACTTCTGCGTAGAACTTCTCCCAGAACCTTTGTGTGTAAAAAGTTCTCCTGGTAAACTGCTTTGCTCCAGGCAACTGTGGTCACTTGATTTCCATGGCAGCCTGTCACGTCTACAGCTGCGGCTACTTTAGGCTGCCTCAGGGCAGGACATGTAAAAAATGCATCCAGAACTTACTTGTGGACTTGTAAACCCAGAAGACTGAAAAATCTGGAACTTTAAGGTGTGTGTAAAAATGCCCATTATATCTGTGTAAAGTCTATCTTTAAAAATGCCTTTTCTGAAGTGGTAAGAAAAAATTCTGTCTGCTAGAGGAGCACACATGATTCATTTTAGGTAGATAGGCTGAGGGTCAATCCTCACTCATTGAAGTCAATAGGAATTTTGCCATTGATTTCAATGGGTTCCGAATTGCACTGTCAGTTTTGGTGAAGTGTGTATGAGTGATAGAGAGACAAAGCGAAAACGAGACTTAAAACAGCAGAAGCTTTCATCTTAACAAAGGAGAAATTGCATTTCCCCAAATGAGAGGAGTCCTGGATAATAAGAAAGTCAATCCCTCAAAGCCAGGGTATTCTGATACAAGCTTGTTTAGAATTAACGTGAAATCTCTGTATGCTTCACAAAGCCGGAGAGGTGATCACTTCAGAATTTAGTCATCAAGCACCTTCTTGTGTTTGCCAAGGAAAATAGGCAATTATGAGCATTATGTCCAACTATGCATCATATCTGCTCCAATCAAAACCATTTAAATCCAGTCAAGCATTGCTTTCACACATAAAACCTCTACCGATGCTTGATTATAGTTCAGCATACCAGGTATGTAGCCTCGGATGGTCGCCAATAACAATACGCCATTGTCTAGGAATTTTAATCCATGCACCCATATTTATAAATGTCATAAATTTGATTGCAAAAGATTACAATTATCAAAACCGTGGCAGCTTTCCCCACACTATTCACATTTATAAAGGGTTTTTAAGATTAGAACCAAATCAACATTTTTCAAGTGATTCATGAAAATTTGGGGTTCCAAAACTAGATCTATAGTAGGGAACATTAGATTGTTTTAAGAGTGCCATTATTTGGTTTGTAAACATCTACACTGAGAAAGAAGGTACAACATTTTGAATTGCATAGCCACTCTTATGTGACCCAGAGAAAGTATATTTTATATTCATATTTTCTATCGATTAATAGCCAGTTAAGTTCACTATGGGTGATTTCAGACGTTACGGGAGGGCGGTTCACCACAGTGAACCCCCAGGGGGGGTGAACAGAACCACCGTGCCTCGGGGTGAAAAGAAGCCCCTAACAGATGTGACGGGACTGGGACCACGGCCGGGAACCGGGCCGACCCATCACAGACCG
>QEPC01014891.1:616583-634517 GCA_003113815.1 Sphenodon punctatus | reverse complement strand
GGAGTAATATGACATTCCATTTTCATTCTAACCCCACTCTCCCCACCCCCTGCCCCATGCAATCTTTCCCCACTTCCAGACCAGTGCTTGGTAACAATGCAAGGAGAATCAAACTCTACATCCCTTAGCACATTTTTGCATTGACTAACTTTGCTGCTTCTCCTGGTCTTTTAGACGTCGGGGATATTTTATTTCCCCTCCTTTTTGGTGGTTTCTCCCTCAACCCTATAAATGAAGGAATCTGGTGGTTTTATTAGACAATTAAGAAACAAATTTAGAAACAGTAAAGAGTATAATAAGTACATGTTCAGGGTCAAAGGGGGGAGTTCTCTGGAGGCCAGTGATGATGGTCATGTAGATTAGTAGCTGCGGCAGCTTGAGTAGCACAGGTGAGGAGAGTCTGTGGCAACTGTCAGTACTTGCTGAAAAACCAATGATATTATCTAACAAAAAACCTCATGGTTTTCAACAAAGTTAAGGTGGGTTCATGTTACTTAATCAAACCCTAAAAACCAAGGAAATTAATATTTCCTAAGCCCAGTAACCAAAGGAAAAACAAACAAGCAAACTAACCCTCAAACAATAATCCCACATCTCCCAAACTCCTGACAAACCTGCCTTAATGACTATGCAGTGCAAAAGCAGAAACCGCTGAATGTTTCAAAAAGTTTTTTAATGTAGGTGACATTAAAACAATGGTCAGGATATTCTTCACCCATCTGCTGAGTTGCTTAACTTGCAGACAGACAACAAATTAAACCCATTGAGGGGGGAAATGTGGTTACTACTTAAAACATAGCAAGCTATTGCATATCCCCCTGACTAAAAAAAACAACTCCGGAAGAAAGAAAATATTTATATTAACATGCAGAAAAGAGACTATGTTGAAGGAGGGAACAAAATAGGAAAACAATGATTAAAGACAGAATACCATTAACATGAATGGACAGCTAGCTTAGGGGGTGGGGAATTGAGGTAGTTCAGTTTCAAAGAACAGCATGCCTATAGCTGACCAAAGCTATAGGCATAGCTATAGACACAGATCCCACCTGGACTACAAATCCCAGCATAGCACAACTGCCTTGCACATGCTTTCAGAGAAACACACAGGGACATAAAACCACCACACAGAATATAGGGACTATGGCTGTGACCTCTCCTCATGTGCACCATGGGCAAAGCTACTCACTTGAATTACGTGAGTGCACTGTGCTATGGGGGTGGAGACAAGGTGACGCAATGATGTGTACGTGGAAAGAAACCAGTAACTGCACATGTATGTATTTCACGCAAAGTGGACAGCAGCCTGGCAGTTACAATGCCCTCCCCCCCGCAAAAAAGGCCATGGGCTGAGGCTAGGAAAGAAAAACTTAACACTGCAGAGTCATTAAGGTAGGTTTGGCAGGAGTTTGGGAAATGTAGGGTTGTTGTTTGAGGGTGTTGTTTTCTTTCTTTGGTTGCTGGACTTAAGAAATATTAATTTCCTTGGTTTTTAGGATTTGTTTAAGTAGTATGAACCCGCCTTAACTATTTGTTGAAAACCGGGAGGTTTTTTGTTAGATAATATATCTAATAACTGAGCAGTAACTCAGAGACCACTGTACAAACTAAGCACTTTTACTTGCACCTTTAGGCTCTTCTGTTAATGATATTTGTCCTCTGCTTTTTTCAAAGGCTGAACATGCTTATTGCTTTTGATTTTTTTTTAACTGAATTAAGCCTCCTGCTTTACTCCATGCCCTCAACAAAATGTCAAATGGGCATTGTGTGGAACTGAGTAAGAATATTCTCCAGAGACCATCCATCTTCAATAAGTGGGACTCTATATCACATAAAGCTCTAGGCATAAAAGCGATTTCAATCTGAAAATTTAATCATTTTCTCTAGGAAAGTGAACATGAAAGTTAAAGCAGCAACTTAACTGTAGCCATCATGATTTTATAAAGCGTACTTTACTTTTTAATGGTGCGTACTTTACTTTTTAATGGTGCTGTATTTACACTCAAATTAAATCTATGTCACTGAATTCACTTCCTAAAAACTTTCTTTTTCCTTGACATATTTACATATACAAGCCAAATTTGCTCTTAGTCTTTTAAAAAAAACAACAACTTAGCCAACAGAATGAACTGAAACTTTGTAAGTTATCCAAGACTTTCCTTAAATAATAGTTTTTGTCTCATTTGAATCTCTTTCTGAAACAGCAGCATCTCCATTGACTTCAAGGGAGTTTCTCCTGATTTATAATGGTATAAAAGAGAGGCGTTGTAAATGAGATCCTGCCTGGTAACCTTGAACTATGGAATGTGTCGTATAGGTGTGACAACTGGAACTATCAGAAAAGATTTCTATAAACCCTTCAGCAAACACAATCTTGCAGCACAATGAGGTTTACTGAAAGATCAAATTTAAGTTTTTGAACCTTTCAAGCATATTCTGTGGCTAACTTTGAGTGAATCTGGTTTGATGTATGATTGCATGTTTTTCAGAATATCGAGATGAAGGGCTGCTATTTATTTAACAGAGGTTAGAGCTAAATTCATGCCAAGGCCTGCCAGCTCTATCATCTTTACTAGACCCTATCACTGTCACCACTCTGGCCCCAAGCCTGTTGACATTCCGGCAAAGTTGTAAAACCTGGCTGTTCGCCCAGGCCTTTGGGGAGGGTGGGGTAAGGTTTTTAGCTCCCGCACCTTATTTATTGTTTAAATGGAGCCCGGGCCTTGTTGTATAATAATTTTATATATGATTGTTATTATTATTGATGTTTTTAAATTGTTTTTATGTATTGTATTTTTATTGTTGGAAGCCGCCCCGAGCTGCTTGCAGGAGGGGCGAGGTAGAAATTTATAAAATAAAAATAAAATAAAATAAAATAAAATAAAGATCCCATTCATGGCTGGATTCAGAAGCACCAGCCTTGGTTCCATTTTTTCTTGTGATGAGGTCTTGGGACTGATTGATGCTACCAAACAGTTGATTGGCAGAAGCAATGCCAACGCCTGGTACACATCAAGCTGTTTTATCCAGTTTTCCTCACAACCCTAACCTTCCCCCAGGGTCTGCTTTGCTTGAACTTCCTGCCCCCAGCTCACACTTACCAGCCCCGGGGACAGTGTTCTCACTCTCAGACTTCCAGTGCTTGTACTTCAAAAGGAAAGGTGCATCTGCTTGGGCAGCCGCCCACGGGAATGGCCTGGGGAGTGCAAGGTGATGTGGGGGAAGAGGAAGTGGCATCCTCCAACAAGGAGAAAAGTCCCCTCCTAATGTGGAGTCTGACTGGAGATAGCAGGAGTAGACTCAACACTGGCTGAAGTAGCAGCAGAGCCACCTACACAGCCACCTACTTGAGCAGAGCTGCCTCATCTACATGAGCGCTTGGCAAAAGGAACTTCTCTTTCCTCTCCTGGAGTGCTAATGCCTGCTAATAGAGCTAGGGCTGGCTAGTCCTAAAGAGTCTAACTGGACTATGCCAGCAGGTGGCCCTACTGCAGCTTCAACTACATTGCTTCTGCTGTCTTCATGCATGTATATATTAGTAAGTGCAGTCACAGTCTCATGAAAATAAATTCAATGAGTCTTCACTTAATCTTTATTTTTACTGATTTCTGGTGGAACTTAGCCCCACCTGCTCCTAAAGACCACTGGCCACGTCCCAGAGGTAAATAATCACACACTATCCCAGACTCCCCCTTGGGGTAGTGTGTCATCATTTCAAAAGCTGAACTCTGCTGAGTAAGCCCTGTTTCATGTGAATATGGCCTGAATTACTTTGGTTTGTTTAAACTCCAAATTAGAGTGAATGCTGTGGGATACGTGTGGGCTATTTGTCCCTGGTGAGCAGCTGAAATCATTGGACTTTGCCCAATTCTGGTAGCAACTCACAGAGTTCCAGGTCCTGTTGGCACAAAATGGTCTTCACACACGGACATGCCGTCAGATTAATTTACTCAGGGTATTTTCATATATGACGGTGCTGAGCACCACCGCACTTTGATCCTGCCTGGGATGAAAGCCCTCACCCTGGCCAGGATGTGGCCCCACATGCTGGCGGCCGGGGCTAAGGAGGGGGCAGGTGGAACGTGTGGACATGGTCTGCATAGCCTCACCTCCTGCACTGCTCAACGCGGCCCAAACCCCTCCACAATGGGCAGGTGCGGCAGCCTATGAGGCAGCTGCGCCCACCTGGAAAAGCTCTGGCCACCGGCTGGCGTTAGGTAGAGCGGGCCGTCAAACGTGACGTCCCATTCTACCAAGGTCTGGCGATGGCTTCCGCGGACCATGGCAGGGCTAACTCTGGGATGTGCGCTGGCAGGGAGTGTTTTCAAATGAGACATTACTACAGGTGGCCACGCTTACCCCAACATGGCCACCAATGGTGGTGTCATGTTTGTTCCCACCCACCAGATGTTTGCTGTGGGTGGGAACAAACATACCCCAGACCATGGCAGGATTGTGCACTGGGCTCCCTTGAGGTTGCTCTAAGTGTTTGGTCACAAACAGTGCCAAGTTAGACGAGTAAAGTGCCTTCTCTTCAGTCCTTTTCTCCAACCAGCATAGAGATGAGTTGGGGTATTTAAAGTAGTTTCAACAATTTAAACTTTGTTGTTGGTTTGTAAAAATAAAAACAAATCTGTCATCCCTAAACTTGGCATCTGGCCTGACAACTTTCATAAATGGCTTCTTTCTGATGTCCTTAACTATAGTGGCTCTATAAAAGTCACAAGTGAATACACTCAATATGGAGTCTCTTGTTTCCTGTCATCAGGAGTATGAGTTTTATTGTTCTAGGTGATTGCTTTTGCTGTCTGGCTTGAAAGAGAGTTCTTGTAATTGTGCTGTTTACTTCTCTGGAGAAAACAGTCTGTTTTTCTATTCTCTTCTGAAATGTAATGAATTTCTTTATGAAAGGTGAGGCTTTGCATAGAAAAGACCTCTTTACAGACTAAATTCAACTCACTATTGCTTCAATGCAAAGGAGCTTCTGTGCAGGATTCTAAGGATACTGGGCCCTGAAAGGAGGTATTATAGGAGAACAGGCCCTTCCAACCATAGGTGGAGGAGAGGGGACTAAAACCACCTCTGGATAGGTCGGATATGAGTGTGTTTGAGTTTCTCTGCCCCTGTCTCTTCTAAACACTCGGGGGGGGGGGGGGAGGCCATGTCAGAAAGGGGCAGCATGACGAGATTCTCCGTGTCCTCTAGTAGTACCTTTTTTCCCAGTACAGTAACAAGATTTGTTATCTTGTACTGGGCTCCCAGCAGTGTAAGGTTTGTACCAGGCTCAGCAGACGAAGGGAGCAGGAGAAAGCTGTGACTCATTGTTCAGGAGGAGGGGTGGGGTACCTTTTTCACTTTCACAAGTTTGGGATAAGCACTGCTATCAAAGAACAGAGAAAGATATGACCTAGGCAGGAGGCAACTGTGTACTTAGGAGCAAGATGAAAACTAAATAAGGTAAGTTGGATACGAGTGTGTTTGCGAGAGATGATTCTTTAGCATGCTGAAAAGGACTGTTACTATTTTTACCTGTGATTTTTTGAGTGATTTTAAAAATAAAACTTTAGAACCAAAGTCAATGCACACATTTGAGAATTTTGACTTCTGAAAAGGCCGCCTTTAGTTTTGAGCCCCTTTGATGATTGGGGGATGTCAAAACAGGTTTTTAAAAATGCGCATTATTTAAAAAACACATTCAAAACTGTTTTGGCTTTTACACGATCGTGGCAAATGCGCATTTAAAACGGTTTGGGTGTTTAAATGAGCATTAAAACACGCACATTTTTCACCAATCATGCGCAAATTTGTCTCGTCTAAAAGTGGCCTTGGACTGCTCCTGCTCGTCCCAGCCCTGAGTTTGAAACTGGGCAACTCTGCTAGCAGGAGCTTCACTCTATTCAGTCAGGCCCAACTGGGCTCAGTAAACGAGTCTGAGCACCTCACAAAGCCCCCAAAGACTCTCTGGTTTCCTATACTGCACTCACTCTTCCCATGTTTCCCTAGCTGACTGCATCTGTTACCTAGGAAGAGTGAGCTATTAGCCCCTTTTCTGCCTATGTGTATTTATTGATTTTTCACTCAACATATTAAATTCTGCAAATGCGTATCTCATTCTAACCGGTTTATTTATTTATTTATTTATTTATTTTTATTTATAAAACAATTTTCTACCCTGTCCCTCCTGCTCCACATAGCCTGTGACAGCTCACATCATAAGAACATATTAAAACATATAAAATCAAACAGCACATTAAAAGAGAAGGCAGAGAACCCCCCCCTCTCCCCTCTCCCTCCCCCCCAACCATCTCCCTCGCCACAAGCCAGGCGAAACAGCCAGGTCTTACACATACTGCGGAAGGAAGGGCGGTCTGGGGTCAAGTGAGGCGATCTCGCGGGTAAGTTGGGCCAAGACCGTAACAAATTGGTATTACAGCCATACCAAATTATTTCATTAATGCCAGAAATCTCATAAAGGAGATTGTCCATAATTAGGCCCTTCCAAGCCCAGCCCAGTGAGTCCACAGAGTCTCTGAAGCAGCAGTTTGCTATTTTTGGATATACCCTTTTAGTCCAGTTTCCACTTGTGTAGTTAGGTGAGAGAGAGGTGGTCTGCAAAAGTTACATGGCTTACTCTGGCATTCACGTGTTCTGAGCTGGGTTTAACTTCTTAAGACAGAAAAGCCTTCCTTACTTCCTTAATGTGTTTTTTTTAATTAAATAGGGGATTTTCAGAATCACATAGAGAAAAGCAATGGAACTTGTGCTCCTGAATCCATTAGGCTCAAGTGAAAAATCTCCTCAGAAGCAGTGCATGCCAAAGTATAAACAAACCAAACTTGTATTTTCAAGAAGCGTGCTTTTTTATGATTGTTGTGGAAGGATCGCATGAATAGTCCTCTGTGCCAAAACAGCCTTGGTCCTGCAAAATCCTTTACTCTCTGCACTGCATGTTTTTCCTTCCACGAGTCTTTATAAAGGCCAGAGAAACAGGTATTTTTTGAGATGAGAGAGTTGGTGATGACAAATAAAAATTATTTCACACAAGCTGATGCCTGATTAATCTGCGAAGTTGTTAGGAAGCATTTCAAAATCTGCGTGTGCATGTGTAGGAATTGTTGTCATTTTTTTTCCTTTGGGAATTCACAAAAATGAAACCCCCATTTCCCAGTACCTCAGTCCTGTCCAGTCATGATGCCTTTGGCACTCACTACTATCTCTAGGTCATGAGCTTTAATTGCACCTCACTGTCTTTTATTGTACTGTCTGGGGAACAGTTGCCTTTAGGTTGGGATCCAAACTGATAAGGGGACTTATCACTACATGCTGCATCAGGCATGGTTTGTAAGGAGATAGACATCTGTGGTACCAACCTGCCTCTTCTAGTTGGAGTTGCCTCCAGGGAACAGAAACCAGAAACTGTACATTCAGCAAACTTGAAAGAGAGAGGTCTGGTAAATGCTGTGATATAAGTGGTATTTAAAGGAAAACTATATATAATATAGTCCCTAAATCAGCTTATGGTCTCACAGCTATTTTAGTATGCTGGTGAGATATGAGAACCACTTGCTCTTGACTCGTACCTTGTCTGTAATGATGTTATGCATAATGCAGCAAAAGGAATTCTTCATTCTTAAGCAGGGGAACAGAAGTACTCAGTCTTTACAACTCATCTCTTATAGATCAAAGCAACCTGGAAATTTGCCTTATCTTAGTGGGGTTAGTGTCCTTGAGCTTATTACAATTACATATGATTATCCCGCATTCTTTGTTACGTTTGTGCTAACTTAAATTTTGCATGTGAGTATTATAAAAGCTCAATTTCAGCTGTTGTAACTTAATGGGCCTATTACTCAGATATATTTCCAGGGTTTAGTTAAAAATATAAATGAGTATAACTGTATATAATTGCAGTGAGCTCACACTGGGTACAGAGAGTCTGAGCTGAGGAGTAATCTGATCTGAAAAACAAACAAGCAAAAACACCCATTCCAACCCCTTGAAAATAATCCTTTTGAAAGTAGTCGTCTAATTCTTCTTTCCCGGCCAAATTTGGTGCTTTAAGATTCTCTTTTTTCGTTTAAGCAGCATAACAGCAAAACCAGCTATAAAGAGTAAAAAAAATTGGCAAACAATGAATCCGCAACATGGTCACAGAGTTAAAATGGATGAGGTATTATTGTTTATTACATGCAAATTGTCTTGGGTTGTTTGATGTATTTTGAAATAAGTAAAGTACAAGGCATATGGGCAAGAAGCTAAGCGCCTTTCAGTTAATCAACACCAGAAAGAATTATGCTATTTCCACTCCCCCCTGCCCCCAAGTTGCATTGTCTTAAGTTTTTAACAACATTTGGTGGCAATCTGGTGTATTTGTGTGCAAACTCTAATGTTTGTGTAATTTAGCCTTCAGGTTCTTTGGGGCAAAGTATGTTATGAGGGCAATAAACACTGAAAAATTATGACTTTAAAATTTTTGATCAATGATACTCCAAGTCATCCTCTCCTCAGAGGTTAGTTGCCTGATGGAAAAGTGATCAAGTGCTTGGTCGCCTAACATCAAGGAGCCCTAATAGCCAAGAAAACTCAGTCCTAACACTGTACTACAGAGGGCACAACGTCAAACGTCAACATCTTGCTGCAAGGTCTTGTAGCCACCAGTAACTGTGTAAAAAGAGCTGGCTTCAGGTGGTGGAGGGGTGTTGCTACTATACTCACCAATGTTTCTAATGCATTTTGAGAGTTATGTAATTTGTGCATGTTTGTTGTTTCTAAAAAGCAAACTCAGCCCTCCAAATTGTGAAGTACAACATCTCACACAAGCCAAATTTTGACTCTGGTCCTGACAGTCATAACATCTTTTCCAAGCTGTACTAGTTAAATGGTGGGAGAAATGTCCGGCCTCTTCTTCATTCAGTTAGTAGAGAAGGACTTTCATGTATTCCTCAGAGGAATCCATTATCTATTATCAGAGGTAGCAGTGTGGTTAGATAATTAAGCTTTGGATCTAGTATACAGGGTTCTATCCCTTGCTGTCATCATGATTTACCTCTCTGTTAGCATATGTATAAAATGAGGTAGCATCTGCTACGGTAATTCCTTATCTTTGTAGAGCAGAGCTTTGAGAAGGATTGGTGAATAGGGGAACTTCATTAAATAGAAAACCTTCTGACCTGATGTGCTCCAGTTCAGGGAATATTCTAGAGCTGAAATGAGCACCAAAATTTTTACTTGCAATTAATTTCACCATATTTGGAACCAGGATCAATTTTCTGTCAATTTTCCGATACCGATACGATTTCTTGATACTTGCAATACTGTGAGATACTATCCTGATTTACCAGCATTCTGTTTACCATTTACCACATACCGCATACCATGTACTGGCCATTTACCACTTTTCCACAATTGTCGAGGGTGCCATTTTACTTCTGGGTTTGTTGTTTCTGCATTTCTGAGCCAATTACTGTGTGCTTAGCCCACCCTGTAACACCCACCCACCTACCCAAACATAGTTTAAAAAGCAGTGCCTCCATTCAGAATTGCTGTTGTATTTTGTTCCTTTTGCTTTGGATAATCTGTAAGGCCCCTGGCTTTGAACCCCTGGCTTCCTAGTTCCCAGAGCACCAATCATCCTGCTGGTACCACCACCCAGACCTGTTTCCCACCCTAGTCTCTTCTCCCTATGTCTCCTCCCAGTCTGTGTCTGACCCCACTTTCTCCTGTCTGCCTTCCCTCTAGTCCTGCTTCTCAGCTTCCTGACTGGGTACCAGCCAGTATATAAGACGTGCTGGTGCTAACAGGAAGCTGCTCCTCTCCATGCTACTCTTGTCTTCATGCTACTGCACATCTCTTCTCTCCTGTGACTCTGGATCTGCCACATCCCTCTCTTTCCTTTCCTTATGCTGCTCTTCTCATGCCGCATTTCTGAGGCAATCACTGTGTGAATAGCCCACTCCTTAATGCCACCAGCCTGCCCAAACACAGTTTAAAAAAACAGTGCCTCCACAATAAGAATTGTTGTTGTATGTTGTTGTTTTGCTTTGGCCAATTTGTAAGGCCCCTGGCGTTGAACCCTAAGCCTCCAGAATAACAGGAATAGTGAGGAGAAGAGATTAATAGCATGAGGAGTGCACCAGATGTCCCAGAAGCTGGCGCCCATGCTCCAGAACTCAGCTCTGACTCCCATGCTCCAGAGGCCATCCCTGGTTCTCATGGCCTTTGTGCCTGAATCGCTGCCCAGCGCCCGTCAGCAGCAATCTCTGAACCCACTGTCCGGCACCCGCCACTGGCAGCCCCTGAACCCACAGCCCAGCATCCACTGGCAGTGGCCCCACTGTTGCCTGGCACCTGCTGGCAGTGCCTGCTGGCAGTGACGCCACAGTTACCTGTCACCCACTGGTGACAACCGCAGAGTCCACTGCCTGGCATCTGTCACCAGCATCCCAGAGCCAGTAGCTCCAAAGCCCACTGTCTGGAGCCTGCCAAAAGCTCTCCATGCTGCTTCCAGGCCACCGCTGGCAGCTCTCTGTGCCACTGCCTGGTCACTGCCACAGCTCTCCATGCTACTGCCCGACCACCACCAGCCACGAATGTTCATCCTATCCTCGTCTTGTCCCTCATTCCGTTTGTCTCGTGCCTCATACTATCTGCTCTTTATTCCCCTTTGTTCATTACCTGATATCTGTATTCCCTTGCTGGATCCTCTTGCATCCCTAGCCTCTGCCCTTGTGTTATGGGATGTCTGGATCCATGTCCCGATTTTCCCTATCCTGTTTCTATCCCATCTTGTTTACAGTGATTCACCAGTCCCCAAAAAGGAGATCAGTGGTGCCAAGAGGCTGCCTCCTGAGAAGGGGATACTGCAAGGCCCCTGGCCAGAATCCTCAGCCTCTGGATTACCAGAGTGCTGACCTAGCTGTCAGGCAGGCCTCTTTCCCTGCCTAATCTCTTCTTCCTATGTCTCCTCCCAGTCTATGTCTGCCCTGCCTTCTCTGGTTTGTCTTCCCTCTGGCCCTACCTCCCAGCTTTGTGATTGAGTACCAGTCAGTATATAAGGCATGCTGGTGCCAACAGGAAGCTAGGCAGAGTAACTTCCTTTCATGCGCCTCTCCATGCCATTTCTCATGATATGCCTCTCCTCTCCTCACTATTCCTGTGACTCTGGCTCCTCCAAACCCCTCTCTTTCCTCATGCTGCTTCTCTACTCCACCCCTCATTGTGTTCCTGACACCTTGGCTCAGTGCCTTAACTCCCTTTTTGACTCCTGGTCACTAAAATATTTCTTTGTGCCAAAAGACTGGAGGTTAGCAAATGTAACACCAATTTTTAAGAAGGACTCCAGAGGTGACCTGGAAACTACAGACCAGTAAGTCTGATGTTAGTACTGGACAAACTGTTGGTGACCGTTGTTAAGAACAGAATTACTAGGCGTATTGAAAAGCATGATTTAATGGATAAAAAACAGCAAGGCTTTAACAAAGGGAAGTCATGCCCCACTAATCTATTAGAATTTTATGAGAGTTTCAATTTTATGAGTATATCTCGTTGATATAGTATATTTGGCTTTTCAAAACACATTCGACAAGGTCCATCACTGAAGACTCTTGAGCAAACTAAGTAGTCATCGGATAAGATGAAAAGTACTGTCATGGACTGGTATCCGGTTAAAAGGTAGGAATAAATGGTCATTTTGCAAGTTAGAGAGAAGTATCTAGTGGGGTGCCTCGTGGGTCAGTACTGGGATGAGTATTGTTTAACATATTCATTAATGACAATACGAAGTCGAATATGTTTAACATATTCATATGTTAAATGTTCAACATGTTCATTAATGATCTGGATGAGGTGGCTAAATATGCAGATGACAACAAATTATTCAAGATAGGAACTACAGAGGAATGATAGAGGAATCTCGCACAACAAGGTGAATGGACCTTTAAAAAGCAAATGAAAATCAATGGGTGTTTTTAGATGGATGCCTGTTCCACTCGTGCTCCACCCCACCACTGGATGGCCCATCTGGTTAAAAGCAGGCCGCCCTGGGGTGAGGCAGAGCAGGAGCAGAGCAGGCACTATCTGCTCAGGATCAGCTATGCTCATGGTGCTCTGGAACATCTCAAATCCAGAGCACCAGCCAGGGGCAGAGAAGTGGTTGGTCTAAAGAACAGACAGCTGCTGCAGCTATGCTCCCACCCGCAGGTTGCCCGGGAAACTGCCATAAAGCTATGGGCAGCAACCTAGAGCAGCTGCTGATCCACCTGCAGCTCTGTGGTGTGGGGGAGGGGCAGTGGGTCCATGGCAGCAGGGGCTCTGTTTAAACATGCCACCATCATGTTCCAGTCACCCCATCTCAAGAAAGATATAATAGAATGGGAAAAGGTTCAGAGAAGTACAACAGGGATGATAGAATTGATGGATCAAATTCCATATAAGGAGAGACTCAGCATATTTGGGTTGTTTAGCTTGGAGAAGAGGTGATTAAGGAGGGATATGATAGAAGTTTATAAAATCTTGAGTGGCATGGATAAAGTAAGTAGGGAACTGTTGTTTGCCCTTTCCTACAATAAGAGAACAAGAGGACACTTTCTGAAACTAAATGGCAGCAGATTTAAAGGAAACAAAAGCAAGTACTTTTTCATGCAGTGGACAATACAGCTGTGGAACTCCTTGCTTGAGGAGACTGTGCAGAATAACTACCTTCAATCAGAAATTGGATAAGTTGTGGATAGAGTCATAAATGCCTACTAGCTGGAGCATAAACCCCTGGCTACATATAGTTGGGAGTGGTTAGCATGAGATGGGTCATATTTCCATGGTAGCTTCTCTTGAGCTACCAGAGCTGACCACTGTCAGATAGGAGGATGCTGGGCTAGATGGATTACTGGTCTGACTCAGTATGGCACGTCTTATGTTCTTATGGTCTGTGCTGCCTTGTTCTAGCCCTTGCCTCTGTGTTTCTAACCTCACATTCCCTGGTTTCATGCTCCCTAACTCTGGCTTCCTAGTTTCATTTCCCCTGGTTCCCTTGTTTCCTGATTTCCTGTACTCCTCATGTGTCCCCCCCCACCCCCGGACCTCAATGATGAGCCTTACTCTCCCTGAGATTATAGAGTGATGATGAGTAATCTCCTGGAGAGTGAAGGACGACTGAGAGGTCTCGCCTTCTCTTGCTCCTAGCCCCCTCTCTAGTTCCCAGGCCTGTCCTTTCCCTCTGCTGCCCCTTCCCCGTGTGACACAATCTGAAACTGAAATTCAGATTTGAAAAGGAATTGGCGTACCAGCCAATGAGCAACAAGAAAGTACAAGGGGAAATGGAGTGCAGAAAAGACAGAAGAAATATGGTATTGTGTCGCTATTACCTCTTGTGATTTGAAATTGACTGCAAAGTGGTAAATGGCAAACTGGTACATGGGATGCTGGTAAGTGGAAATTCAGTAAATCAAGAAACACAATGTTGATGGAGACATTGTTGGATACAGACAGGTTCTCGATTTGACCAAGACAGTATCAGGAACCTGTTTTTTGACCAGAATTCCTGTTTTTGCAAAAATTCATTAAAGCCCTAGAATATCCCTAGAAGCTACAGGAGTTTATGTCTGGGTCTTTCTCCTGTGCAGGAGGTCCAAAAAAAGAGGTCTGGAAAATTTGGTCAGTAAGATTCAAGCTAAGAAACAAGTGGTGATCTATAGTGGTTCAAGTTACCTCAAACTCTTACAACTGTAGTTTTCTGAGATACTGTAGTGGGTCTGCTAGATCCACAGAGAGGTGAAGTGAAATAAATCTTTCTTCTATATCTGTCTCTATCAAATTTATTTGCTCTGAGCATACACAGACTGTACCCACCTGGGCTGTGGAACTAGGAATTTATGGCTGGTTAAATAGCAAATGTTTAGTCATTCAAAAGTATTACATATGGATTCTCACTTTCTTTTTACATGTCACATGGTGGAAGGTGAGACTAGCCAAAGAATTTGAGTTAACAAGTCCTAGATTTTTATGTCTTGAATCATTACTAAGTCTGTGGACTTACAGAGCATGTATTTGGTAGCCTCTGACAAACTCTCCAAAATCCAACTTTTCATCCAGGGTCAACGTTGCCCCTGATGAGAAGACTATCATAAGATCTGTGCAGCACTTATGACCCAGGTCAACATCTGGTGGCTCTAAAACACACATGACAGTGGCCTGCAGGCCAAAGTGAGCCCATTTTGCAGTCTTAAATTGGACTTGAGTGGTTCTTAGATAGTAAATTATGTATTGAAGGAAATCTACAATTTTGTTTGAAATTGTGTTATTAATTTATAGCTCATTATAAATATTTGTTTATAGTATGTTCCAGATAATTTCTGAAGGGTATATTACACAAATTTAAAGAATAAATTAAAAATTGTGTGAATACATACTTACAGTGGACTGGAACTTCAATTGGACAAATAATGCACCTTAAAAATCTACCAAAAAATCTATATAGTCACTAGACCAGGAAGTCTGTTGAAATCATAATATTCCATTTCTCCACAATGCTCAAAATAGGCCAATTAATAATGGCTATGCAAGGGATTAAATGTGTATAATTGCAGAATATTTATTTAATAAGAACAAGCTCATAAATATTTATAAAATGTTTATATAAAAATATGCAAAATTTTGATTATTCCCTTGCCATCTATCCTTTGTAGAAACGTTGGGTAAAGTGAGGCATGCTGCTATAGCCCACTTTGGCCTGCAGGCCACTGTCATGTGTGTTTTAGAGCCACCAGATGTTGACCTGGAGTATCCTGGGTCATGTTAGCAGCTAGTCCGGGCTCTCCCCTCTACATATAGCTGAAGTAACAGCCCGGGCTAGGGCCCACCAGTCTGGGGCAAAGTGGGTCACAGCAGGTTAGAATTTGTGTTCTGACCCACCATGACCCGACCTGGATCAAGTTGACCATGACTGCTCATCATGGTGGGGGTAGGGTGTTGGGAGCAGCATGGGGACAAGGCCAGCCACCAGCACGTCTGATGTGGCTGCTGCCCAGGCCAGGTTCTTGGGTGGGAGCACAGCTCTCCCAGCAGCACTCACATGTGGCTGGTGGCCTGAACTGACCCTGGCCCTGTCAGTGGTGGGTTCCCGGGCCGGGTCTTGTTGGTGGTGCGCCACCATCAAGTGTCATTTTACCCTTTGCCTTATATTTTAAGATCTTTGGGGCCATGATTATGTTTCTGGTGCTCTGCTTGATTGCCCTTACCTCGGAGGAACTTGTCCAGTGAATAAAAAATGTCTGCATACCCTGCCCATTTTGTGGTCTCCAAAATTTTATCTGAATTATTTATAGACCACAAGAAATGAGCCTTGCACTGAGCAATTATGATTGGTGACAAAGGACATCTTCTATGAGGATAAAGCTTTGTGGAAGAGGGAGGCTTTTAGGAAGAATTTAAAGGTTGGCAGGGACAGAACAGAGTGCTTGTGTTCCAGGTATATGAGGCAACACAGGAGAAGGGGCAGAGAAGATTTAGGGAGTAGGGGACTCTGGAGCTGGGCAGTAGGGATGGGCAAACAGATTGCGGTTTGGATTCAGTCCAGTTTGGTTTTCCCATTCAGTTCGACCGTTCGGTCTGGTCGCTGCATTCGGGTTTGGCCATTCGGTTCGGTTGTGTTTGGTTTGGTTCGGGTATTCGGAAAAAGGCTCTCTGTGCAAATAAATTATGGCCCGAGACCCATGACGGTGGGTCCTGGGCCTAGAGTGGTAACTTCTAGATACATATTGGCCACAGACCTCCCTGCCTGTAACTTGGCCCCAGAACCCTGATGGCGGGTCCTGGGGCTGGAGTGACTATTTCTTGATGCGGTGGAAAGACACGCCTCTGTGCGAGGAATGATGGGCCCAGACCTATGACAGTGGGTCCTGGGGCTAGAGTGACAGCTTCTAGATACATGGTATGGTATTTATTTGTTCAACTAGCTTTCGCCATAGCTACAAGGTACATATATTTGACAATATAAAAATACAAACAACATCGATATCAATAAACAATAACAATAGCACAATAATACAAACCATAATAATATTCCTAGAAGTGCCAAATCATTTTTAACAGCCCCCGTCTGTAGCTAATACAGAAAAAAAGAAAGAAGAAAATCTTACAGTTAGAGCATTGCTTAGCTCTTCTGCGGGGGTTACTGCGGCAGAGCTTGTCCCCTGAAATAACGACAAATTCAAATTTAATACTCATAAGCCAGATAGTTACAGTCCCTAACCAATATATTTAGGGTAACCTTCCGTTAACTATAGCCAATACCAAAATTTAGTCAGTACTTCTCCAGTAATTCAACAGTACTAAACCCAACATTCCTCACATCAGGGGAAATTGGTTACCAACACCCCTAAGGGATGCCTGTATAACTCCCCTTCTTTTTATCATTAGGCCTACAAACATAGCCACTGCAAGCAGGTCATCGGGTGCAGTCAGGGTAGACAGAGTGAATATCGAACTCTCCCTCTTAGGCCTTGTTGTCTTTTCCCATATTGGGGATAGCCATACCTTCCTCAGACTACGGTAATATGGACAAAATAACATTTGATGTTTGGTAGTTTCGATCACCCGCATAGAGCAGGTACAATAACGGGATTGATACTGAGTTTTTGCAAATCTGCTGTCTAAAACTGCAGATTGAATCAACTGGAATCGTAGCTGGATATAGTTTCTTCTTAAAACCCTGTTATTCAGTATATCCAAATAAGGTGAAAAGTAGCTTAATTGACCCCAGATTGGGTGCAGCTTTCCACTGCTTTACCAAGGAAAGAGCTTCTTGTTTGGCAATGTCCTTAGATCTAAGGTCAATTTCGCATTTGATACCAGCTACTGATTTCTCCTGGAAGTGGGCAAAAGAAAATCCTAATCTCTGCAATAGAATGGCCAGGTAATTTACCCAGGGATAGCGATGGGCCCAGTATGGTTTAACTCCTCCACTAAACACTGGACTGGGAGCAAGTCCTGCTGCTGAGTCATCAGTCGCAACCAGTATCGGATTAAAGCCATTCGGGCATAATGTACAATAGACAAGACACCAGTTTCAGCCCGCAGAACTGCCCCCGGACTACCGTTGGCCACTCTAAGCAACCTACGAAGAGCATAGTTCTGAACGCTTTCTCTGTGCCTAGAGTGGCAGCTTCTAGATACATATTGGTCATGGCCCTCCCTGCCTGTAACTTAGCCCCAGAACCCTGACGGTGAGTCCTGGGGCTGGAGTGGTTGTTTCTTGGTGCGGTGCCGGTGGAATGACATCGCCTCTGTGCGAGGAATGATGGCCCCAGACCCATGATGGTGGGTCCTGTGGCTAGAGTGGCAGCTTCTAGATACATATTGGCCACAGCCCTTCCTGCCTGTAACTTGGCCCCAGAACCCTGACGGTGGGTCCTGGGGCTGGAGTGGCTGTTTCTTGATGTGGTGGAATGACACGCCTCTGTGCGAGGAATGATGCCTGTCCCCCAAGCCCGTAGTCTAGGCTTCATCTTTGACTCACCCCTTTCTTTTAAACCCTACATTGACTCTGTTGCTAAATCCTGTCGCTTCTCCCTCCATAACATTGCTCAGATTCGCCCTTTTCTCTCTGTCTTGTCTGCCAAAACTCTTGTTCATGCTCTGGTCATCTTTCACCTCGATTACTGTAACCTCCTTCTTTCTGACCTTCCCCGGTCTCACCTTTCTCCCCTCATCTTCGTCCAAAACTCTGCTGCCAGGGTCATCTACCTCGCCCATCGCTTCAACCGTGTGCAGCCCCTCCTCTCTTCGCTTCACTGGCTTCCCCTTCCTGAACGAATCCTGCACAAGCTCCTAGTCTTCACCTATAAAGCTCTTCACAAGCTCGCTCCCCCCTACCTCTCTGCACTTATCGCCCTCCATACTCCATCCCGTGCACTTCGCTCCTCCTCTGTTCCTTCTCTCACC
>QEPC01014891.1:604131-615869 GCA_003113815.1 Sphenodon punctatus | reverse complement strand
ACTAAGCTAACTACTATGTATATCTATCTAGTAACTATCTATCTAATAACTATCTATCTATATATACAATATTACACAGGGGGAAACACAAAGAACACAGGGAGGGGTACAAAATTGAAATGAAAATCAATCTAATAATAATCCTACTCTAAATAAATCCAAAACTTAAAAGAGGGGAAGGGAATAATCAGGGATGGAATAAGAGGGAGAGGGAAAGGATTCAATGGAGGGGAGAGGGAGGAAGGAAGATTGAACACAGGGAACACAGGGAGGAGTAAAAACAAAACAAAAACCACCTAAATCTATCTAATATAATCTAAATAAATGATAATATGGAGGTAAATGGGTTGGATGGGTGAAATAGGAGGAGGATGGCAATGGATTAGGAATAGGAAGGAACAACAACTGCTGGGAGAGAGGGAGCCTTCTGAAACACCTGCTGTTCAGGAACAGTGACTAGCTCAGAAGGTGTTGGAAAGGGGAAAGGCAATCAGTTTTGTTTCTTGCTGTGCCCGCCTCACCACAAGCCCCATTGGCTCCATGCAGCCTAGCCCGTGGCCAATCGCAGATTGAGAAGCCAGTGGTCTGAGGCGAAAAGGGATGGTGATTGGGCAGATTGGCTGCTACTCCAAGCCTCTCCACCCCTGGTGCCTGGAAGTCTGCTCCTCGAGTCCTCAGCTGACTCCCATTCCCTGTTACGTTTTGCCTTCCAGTGACAAATTTTTGCCACCCAAACTCACCCAAATGCGATTCGAACTGACTGAACTGTTCGGTCATTTTGACGTCCGGATCTAGTTCGGTTCAGCCAGTTCGTGTTCGGATTCGGGTTCGGTCATCTGTACAGACTGAGTTTGGGCCGAACTCTGAACTTCTGAACCGCGTTCACCCATCCCTACTGGCCAGAGGAGGAGCAAAGTTCCCAGGTGGGGATGTATCAGGAAATGATGATGAAAAAATACATAGAATAAGGCCATGAAGAGTCTTGAAGGAACTTGTGCTGGATGCAAAGATATTTCTACGGGTATTTCTCTCATCGATAGTCATGATTTTTATGTACGTCTGGGCAGTTAATGTAAATTTTCAAAAATGTTATTCTAACGTATGCATTTAAAAAAAAAAATCTGCAACCACTTTAAGAATGTTTTTATGTAACAGTAACGTTTGAGTGATTATCCCATTTCAAACAATGAGGATGTATTGAAACTAGTTAGATTTCCCGCACCCTTTATTCTGAAATTCATCACATTTTAGTGAAATTTACATTGGCATTCCAGCATTTTTTTAAAAATGAAGTAATTTTCTATCTATCTTAATTTTATTTGACACCAACCATCTAATGACAGTGTTAATTTTTTTTTTCAAAAATCTCAAATTTTGTGGAAAGGTTTTTCATAAAATGTAGAAAATGTCATTTAAATTTTGTACAAACTTTTTTTAAAAACGGAATTGCTCTTTTCAACAGATACAGAATGAAAGTGTGAGTGTATGTGAATGTACATGCCTATATGTATGGAGAGAGAGAGAGAGAGAGAGAGAGAGAGAGAGAGAGAGAGAGAGAGGGGGAGAGAGAGAGAGATATTTCTATGATATTAAAGAGTTCATTTTTCTTTCTTGGCTTTAGGCCAAGATGGTTTATTTTAGTTAAATCCTTCCCAGATATGCAAGATTTTTTTAGAAAGTATGTTCTGGTCTGCTAGATGATTGCTGATAATCAATCTTTTATATCATTTAGTTCACACTGTCCCTTTTTTATAAAGGTGAAATACTACTACTAATCATTTATAAAGTGCTACTGGTCATATGCAGCTTCTTCCTTGCAAAGTACTGTCTACAGATGAAATGAACATTTGATGCAAATATATATTATCTACTTCATTTGGCTGCTTCATACCAAATTGGACAGAAATGATATTCATCTGTCTTTGTTCTGTTATCCAAATTGGATATTCCTGTTCACTTTTCTGGTTTATCATCCATGCACCATAATGCTAAATAGCACCAAAACAAAGTAACTGAATACCTGAAGTGAATAAATGAAATGGACAGCTATGCAAATACCTGCTTCGGATCTGGCCATTATTCATCACTCTGTGCAAATATGCAAATAATATCCATGAACACAAAGTTGTGTATTCATTTCACAACTAGCACTGACCTGGCCTGACAGAATCCCCAGCCAAGGGAATGCAACAACTCTTGCTAGCAGTGATTTTAGTGTGAGCAAGGGCTCCCTTCAGTGGAAAGCAGGAAAGTTCTGCTGATAATGATTGTTAGTGCTGAAACTCAGTATTCAAAATTACTCGGTTTTTACAAAGTAACTCTGGGTGAAAACAGACATGACGCTAACCACCTTTAACCACCCTTGGTGGTCATTTATGCATGTTTCAGGGCTGCATAGGGCACCAATACAGCCCTGCAACATGCATAAATAACCACCAAGGGTGGTTAAAGGGTGGTTAGCATCATGTCTGGGTGATTTCAGACGTGACGGGGCACCTATTGGCCCCGCCATGGAATCACCTCTTGATTCCCCACCAGAATGAAAACGTCATGTCCAACAGACGTGCCGGCTGATTCCGGCGGGGAATCGGGGTGAGGGGCTGTACGGCGCAATGTGCGACTGCACAAGCCCACCTCCCCACGCTCCCCCAGTCGCCCGCCCTCCGGGAGACGGGTGGGCACAGCGGTCAATCTGGCTGCTTCACCCGATTCTGACCCAGGGTCTGGGCCACAGCCCTGAATTGGCGGTGGTAACAGACGTTACAGGCCACCGATTCCCGACCGTAGTTCAATTAACCACGCTTTCAGAGATGGTGCCCGAACCATCCACGAAAGTGTGGTTATTTTGCTCACCGCCGGTGGTTCACTGTGGTGAACATCTGGCAGTGAGCAACCAGATGTTACGGGACCATCCGCCACCACGGGGGATTGTCCGTGGTTGACTGTGATCTCGTAACGTCTGAAAATACCCTCTGTTTTCACTGTCTGTTTTACTGAATAACCAAGGAATTGGCCCAGTACTTGGTAGTCATAAAATCCTTGAAAGAGCAACATATAGGGCTTTTCCTGTGCCTATATAAGGTTACTTGGAAAATACTTGGTACTTGGTTTTATTTGACTGAGTATTTTACCAAGTACCAAGGCCGAACATTCAGAGCCAGTCCTTGGAAACTTGGAAATACTCACAAATATTTTACTATTCGGTGTAGCCCTAGATTCACCTGCAGATGGTGGTACTGTGGTAATGGGAACAGAACATTGCACGATTCACAACCATAGCCTCAGGGTCACACACCTATAGGTATTTTTCAGGTGGCCATTCGCATGTTCACATGCACACAAGCTAAAATTATGTGTGGAAGCACCCAAGAGTGAGCACTTGTCTCTTCATTGTTGGAATTTGAATTTGCCAGGCAGCTGGGGGAAATGGCAGTGATTCCACCCAGTCCAGGCACTTTGCATTATGATTAGTAGTGTCCTGTGCTCATTTGAATAGTGCCATTGACCTCAGTGGGACTTTGGGTGTCCACAACATAATGATAAATCCATGGGGATACATTGCATTGAAATTGCTGACATCATTCTGATTTGATAGCTGTACCTGCAGGTCTTCTTGCTGATGGGCGTTACAATGACTAGTTTGTAGTCTCTGTCTCCTTGCCTAACATCCTGGTGCCAGGGAATGTTTAGATTACCAGAGACCAAAAGTGGGATACTGGACTTGTTTCCATGTAACAGCAGCTATGTGAAAGCAAGCACCAGCTATGAACTCTTCACCCCCATGACTTCTGAAAAGCCAATCTTAGTGGGATCTGTGTTTTGCACATCCAGACACAACAAGTGCCTAGAGTTACATCTAGTAACATCTAACTTGTGCCAGTAAAGTGAGTGAACAAGGTTTGACTAATATGCGTGTACATGCTGTGAAGCATGTTTAAATTTTCTGAATTCTGTTACAACACATTTGAGTTTTTCTTTTTCTTTTTGAAAATCAATTATAACAAGATTCAGATGCAGCATTTGTACAGCAGCTGTTGTTGCAATTATGTCATCTTTTTTACTTTATAAAATTGTATTCACCATAATGTAACTGATTACTTGCATATGCTTCTGTTATTAATAAAACTATTTCTGTGGTGAGAGTTGCATAGTTCCTGAGCCTGGTCCTCTTAAGGTCAATGGGTATGTTGTGTTGGCTTTAGTAGGAGCAGAAGTGGACCCATAATTTTGGTTGATGTGCTGATTACAGAGTCACGGTAGATATGCAGAGAGAATTAGGTGTCAATTCATCTGGAGTAACGAACAGATGGAGGGAGATTTGTTTCTGATTAAATTTGTGGGAATTGCAAGTAGGAAAATGCTGCAATTCAGTATCAGCCTTCAAGCTAATTTAAGTATGTTTAAACTGTTTACATTTTGGAGGTATTTTCTCTTTCACCTATAGCTGGGTCAATCAGAACTAAGTCCACTGAAGTCAGTGAAGTGAGACAAGTTTAAGCCAGGTTGAAATCCGATTCAGAATCTTGGTACGGGCCTGATCTAAATGCACATCCAAGACATGGTAAATCTTTCCATTGACACGAATGTGAACTGGATCTCACCCCAAAGTAGGATTTTTCTTCCTTTCACCAGCTGTTCTCAAGAGTTGAAATTCACTCCACTCAAAACAAGGCCTATGTGCCACTTAAACCCCATTTAAGCCCTCAAAATAGGACCTTGATGGATGTTAATAGATGCACAGGCCTTTTGCTGGCCCTCTGTACAGGGTGAATAACATCTAGGGTAAATAATTCTATAACTCTTCCAGCACCCTGCTACAGTTTTCTTAGGAGTAGAGTTTCCTTGGTACTCATTAATTCAGTCACTCATTCATTTCCTTTCCTTTAATTGCCAGGTGAAATAATGCTTTTAAAAATTTGAGTCTGCGGCAACCTTTCCCTTCTTTAAAGCAGCCTGTCTACTACATTCCCAGCAACAAAGACTAGTGTAATCACTAAATACCATGTTAAGGATACTTGTTCCAGACCTGCACTGTAGCCCAAAGCCTCTTTTCTAGGTGTTAAGTTCCAAGACTATATAATTATTTCAAATGATCCACTGATGAAAGGTAACATCTTCCATTCAATAAGGGCACATTCTATTCACAAATTCAGGGGGAGTGTGGGGGAGCTCTAACATTAAATTAGATCTCAGCGCATTGAGATAATGTATTTTGCTGCCTTGTGACTCAAGTAATAATTATTTCCCCAAATATTTATATTTGATACTCATACATACCACATTTTTTTTTTCATTTCTTGTGATGGAAAATAGATATTTTGAATGGCACCACCAGTTTTAAACTCAGATTTAATCCCCCCCACCAAACCAACAACAACAAAAAGCAGTCAAACGACAAAGCCAAACAAACCCCATTAACAACTCAACTTTTGCACTATTCAAGGAGCTTTTCATTTGTGAATGGCTTGGAATAGGCAATTAGCATAAGAAAGTCCCTTCTTTAGTATTCTTGCATAATGTTAAAATCACAGTATTTCCTTAACGGAAGCCGGGCCATTGTATGGTTTGTAAAAATACTACAATTTGTATGACTAGCAGTTACTTCTGTGTGAATTAGCCTCTGAGGATACTTTCAGAATAGGAGGAGGAGAAAAAAAGGGAGGAGGGATAAGGTTTTTTCCCCTTTCTTTTTTGGTTTTGTTGTCGACACAAAAGTAAAGGCAATGTGCCTGGTACACAGGAACATTGTTAATGGATCTCTGGCATGCTCAGTGTATGCCTGGAATGTGCTGATCCTGCTGTATACATTCATTAGAGGGGGCAGGGTTTTTAATGCTTTAAAATTCGGGAAGATTGTAAATCCCCAAACACAGAGCATCTTTCTTTCTGGTAAAAGAAACTAAATTACCAGACAGCCTTTAATGTCTGCAATATGTTGCTAAAAGCTTGAGATCAGCTAAATAATTGAGATGATGACTGAGCTTTTAGTGGCCTTAGTAAGCATGTAAACATTTCCATTAGATGTAATTTATATTGAGTATTCTACTAGGGGTTGGTAGGGGCCTTTACATGTTCTTAGGGCTTGATCCTGGAGCTCTTTGGAATGCAGGCTCTGTTGCATGCCTGAAATCCATTGAATTAGAACCTGCTCAAGCCAATTGCCTTGGGCTTTCAACTCCAACCTGGGACCAATGCAACCAAGCTCTTGAGAGCCCAGGCCTGGTATGTTTAAGTAGTCCCACCCCCACAGAGTGCCATGATATGCACTCCCGGGGGCACAGCACTCCCAGGGGAGGGGGGGGAGGAGGGGGAAGGGGAATGGATCCATGTCAGAAAAGGGGCAAGGAATGCCTTAGCCCCAACCATTTCCAACATAGCCACAACTTCCACCAAGTGCCATGATGTCAGAGCTCCATAAGAGGTGGGGCTACATTGGACAACAGGAGGTGCTTAGGCATTCCACCACCACTTCCTAATGTAGCTCCCCCACTACCACCACAAATGGAGTACATGATGTTCCCTGGAGGTGCAGGGGGTGAGTAGAGCATCCAGCAGCTGTGGAGTCTGACCCAACCCAGAAGGACTTGAGCCAGGAGTGCACCTCACCTCACGTCTGATGGAAGATTCATATCTCATCAGGCTCAGGTCAGATCCCAGGACTCTGCTGTGGGTTTGTGTCCTACACAGTCACATGTAACCTGCTGTCAGGAGGGATGTCAGTTGGGAGGACCTCTGTGTTCAGTGGGCTCCTGAATCAATGTCAGGTTCCATGTCACCATATCCCTACTTGTGCCCATAAACCCCTTCCTTAATATGTGTCTTCCCTTTTTATTGTATTTTATGGTTTTATTGATTGTATATGTTTTAATAGTATGCTTCCCCAGGCTGCTTGTAGCAGGAGGGGCGGGGTATTAAATAATGTTATAAATATAAATAAATAAATATGCATTTCCGCTGCATGTTATTGTGAACTGTATGTAAGTGTTGCATAGCTAGCTTGAGAAGGCTCTGACCTACACGTTGCCCAGACAGGTATCAAGCTGCTGTGCTCAGTGTTAGCAGATTTCCCTCTGCCTATTAGCTCCAGGTCTTTTTAACCCCTCCCCACAGTCTCAAGTTCTTAGTGAATAGATTACACAGTCTCTCACAATACAAACCTGGGATTCATCTTTGACTCCTCCCTCTCCTTTACACCTCAGATCCAGGTTGTTGCTAAATGCTGTCACTTTGCTCTGTATAATATTACTAAAATCTGACCCTGCCTTACTGTTGCCAATGCAAAAATGCTAGTCCATGCTCTAGTCATCTCATCTCTCGCCTTGACTACTGTAACTTCCTCCTTACTGGTGTCCCCTGCTCCAATCTCAACTCCCTTATCTCTGTTCAATGTTCTGATACCAAAGTCATCCATCTTGCCCATTGCATGGCCTTTGCTCCTCCATATCTCTTTATGGCTCCCCCATATCGCTTCTTAGTCTCACTCTCACATATCTCTCTGTTCTTGTATCCCACCACACTCCTGCCCGGGAGTTTTGCTAATTCTTTTCCCCAACCCTTACCTGCTTGCAACCTCGTTGCTCCTCTAATGTGTTTGCCCCTTTTCTCTTGCTGCCCCTCATGTCTGGAACTGCCTCCCTGGATATGTTTGTTCTGCTCCCTCCCTTTCAACTTTTAAATCCCTCCTGAAAACTAGGGATGTGCGAACGTAGTTCGGGTGTTTGGTGTTCGGACCGAACTCAGGGTGTTTGGACCGTTCGCTAACACCCCGAACCCAAACTTCCCCCCACCCAAACCAGCCAAACAAAGTTCAGGTTTCGAACCGGTTTGGGTGGGGGGCGAGAACCCAGTTTTCCGTCCCCCCTCCAGGCTGTGCGGGTGGAAGGGGCACCAGGGTTCACCTCCCCCCCGCACACTGCCCAGCCTGGCAAAAATTTTTTTTGTTTAAACCCCCACCTCAGGGATCAACCTACCTGGTGGTGCCAGGGCTCCGGCCCAGGGTCTGGTGGAGGGTCCAACTCCAGTGGCACTCCAGAGGCTTCAGGCCTTGCTAGGCCTTTCAAGTGCTGAAGGAGGGGGCCAGAAGCCCTCCTTCAGTACCTGGAAGGCCTACAAGAGGCCTGAAGCCTCTGGAGCGCTGCTGGAGCCAGACCCGCTGTCGCCAGTGGACCCGGGGCTGGAGCCCTGGCACCATCAGTTAAGTCGATCCCTGGGGTGGGCTTTTTTACAAATTTTTTTTTACTAGGCTGGGCAGGGTAGGGGGGAGGTGAACCCCAGCGCCCCTTCCACCCATGCAGACTGGAGGGGGGAGGGAAAACTGGGTCCCCCTCACACCCAAATGGGTTCGCCCCCCTGGAACGGTTTCAGGGGGGGCAAACTCAAATGGTTTCAGGGGGGCTGAACCCCGAACAGGCCGAACCCCAAACCCCTGGGTGTTCACACATCCCTACTGAAAACCTACCTCTTCCATCAGACCTTCCCTAGCTGAGAAATTTCATGAGTGAAATTGTGTCCTCTTCCCCCTCACTCAGACTCTTGGTCCCTGTAACTAACATGTGCAGGTGAGGGGGGGGGGGGCATGTGAAAAGGGCCTTCAATTGTAAGCCCCCTGGGGGTAGAGATCTGTCTATAACTACTGATTGTACAGCACCAGGTACACTGCTGATCCTATATAAATAATAATAATAATAATAATAATAAATTAATAACATACATCAGCATCTAGCCAGCTTATTTTTTAAAGACTTTGAGCTAGGGTTGTCAGAATTTCTCTTATATTAAGGAAACACCTCTAATTTCAGAACCTTACAGCTCCCTAGAACATAATGAGCATCCCTTCTTTCAGAACCCAACCGCTCCATTTCTGAAACTTTGATTTGTCCATCCACCCTATTTTGAGCCAAGGTATGGCTTGTCCAAGATATAGAAGTGTAAGGTGACTTCCTAATCCAGTTTACTCTCTAGTGTGACCTGGCAAATTTGCAATCCATGTCACAATTTTCCTTTTGCTTGTATCCAGGTCCCTTTATTCTTCTTTCCATTCTCATTTTATGCTCAGTTTCCCAGTTTCAGTCTTTTATTCTTCTCCTCTGCATTTATCTCCTCAAGTTTTTCTTTCCTACCAGAATTGTGATTATTTTTCATCCCTGTAAATTGTCTCATGGTTTAAAATAACATCTTTAACCTTGGCTTCTGTTTTTTCACTGTGTATTTGATTAGAACTGGGTTTTGTGACTATCTTCTTTAGGTTTGGCATAAAATAAACTATCTTACGCAGAGGAGACCTATGAGCTGTTAGGGGCTGAAGGCCATACTACTAAAAAATGAGAAAAGTGCATCCAATAAGTCATGAGATGTTGGACTAAAGGGAAATAGTTTTGCCAGACAGACCACGTGAGGGTCTCTCTCTCCTCTTCCCTATTTCAAGCAGTGCCGTCATCTGTGAAGAAGCGCTACTCTTTTTGCAATGTCCTTCTCTGTAGGACACACTCAAAGCAAAACAGACACCATTTTTAAATGGGCATGGCTGTGGGGGCAGGTCTGTGTGACTGTGCACTGAGTGGAGCGTCAATGCATGTCTGGTGAGTAGGGGGGGGATTTAAATGGGTCAGGATGGCTTGTGCCCCTACCCACTCATGGTTTGGCCTGCCCCCACACAGAGCATCCCAGATTTTCCCCCAATGATCAATGGATGAGTGGGCAGTGCATGGGACATGGTAGCGCATATCCACCCATGCTGCCTTCAGACGGGTGCTTGGGCAGGTGGGGGATGGGTGGACCTCTGTGCGTGTATCCCATTTAAAAATGGCCAGAGTTGTTATTTATTTATTTATTTATTTATTATTTTATTTTATTGGATTTCTAGGCCACCCCTTCTACTACTGCAGCTCGGGGCGGCATACAACATAATAAAAACACAAAATATCAAAATAACAATAAAATCGATAAAAATAACAATATGAAATTATTATAAAATACATAAACACATGGCAGAGTATAAAACCCTCCCCCTGCCCCCACCTAACCCCCCTCCCTCATCCGTCTCCCTCAGCAAAAGCCTGGAAGAACAGCCCAGTTTTACGCTGTCTTTGGAAAGAAGGAAGGCTTGGGGTTAGGTGGGAGGGAGTTCCACAGCCGTGGTGTGGCCAGTGAGAACGCTCTTCTCCTCCTCGATACTCGAGACACTTAGGGGATCCCGAAAAAGGCTCCTGGCCGACTGCATGGGCCGATCCAGGTCCCGGGGAATGAGGCGATCTCACAGATAAGCAGGGCCCAAGCCATATAGAACTTTATAGGTAAAAACCAACACCCTGAATTGGGCCTGGAAGACTAGGGGCAGCCAGTGCAGGGACCAGAGCACAGGTGTAATGTGCTCATGGTGACCCATCACTGTAAGGAGGCGGGACGCCACAACTGCATCTTCCAGACCATCACCAAAGGTCGTCCCACACACAGCATGTTGCAGTAGTCCAGACTTGAGGTGATGAAAGCATGGTCGATGGTGGCTAGGTCGGAGTCTGAGACATATGGCCAAAGCAGTCACAGCAGATGTAACTGGCGGAGCACTCCCTTAGCCACAGCTACCACCTGGAGATCCAGGTGGAGCCATGAGACAAGGAGCACCCCCGGACTCTGAACCTGAGGGATCAGTGATGGGTGCTACTACTCCTTCAGTCCCTCCCACCAGCATCACCTCGATCTTGTCAGGATTCAGCTACAGATGACTTGTCCTCATCTAATCCCCCACAGCTGTCAGACACCGGGTAAGCACCGAGACTGCTCGGCCTGGGTCAGCTGAAAAGGAGAGGTAAAGTTGGGTGTCATCAGCATACCAATGGGTGTCAGCATACTGATGACACTACACACCAAACCCTCTGATGACCTCGCCCAAAGGCTGCATATATATGTTGATCAGGAGAAGGGACAAAATAGAACCTTGCTGGACTCCGCATTTTATGTCCCGGGGAGAGGATGAACAATCACCCCATACCACACGTTGAGTTCTCCTGCCCAGGAAGGAACAGAAACATTCAAAAACAGTTCTACCCACCCCAGCATAGTCCCGCAAGCAAGCCACCAACTTCTCATGGTCAACCGCATAAAATGCAGCCAAGAGATCTAACAGGATCAAAAGGGTTGAACGACCCTGGACCAACTCACAGCAGCGGTCATCGAACAAGGTTACAAGCACAGTCTCAATACCAAAATCCGGTCAAAAACCAGACTGCAAGGGATCCAGTAAACTGAAAAGGTTCAGATGCCCCTGAAGCTGCTGGGCCACCACCCATTCAATAACCTTCCCTAAAAAGGGAAGGTTAGAGACTGACTGATAACTGGCCAGGGTCATGGGCATAGCTACCATAGGGACAGCCAGGACATTTGTCCCGGGGCCCACCGTGACTGGGGGCCCATCGCCCCATCCCTATGGTAGCTAAGCCGGCCACCTGTCCCATCTGAGGTTTCCCTTCCCCACAAGTTGTGGCTCTGCAGCTCCGTCTGGGCCCCCATGCCAGCTGACACATGGTCCCCCCTCAGCCCCTCCCCTCTGGGCCCACCCACGGGGACATCACCCCCCATTGGTCAGCCGTGGGCTGACATCACGCTTGACCCACCCCCCATAGCCATACATGGCTATGGGGGGCGGGTCAAGCATGCAAGCCCTGAGCCCTCCACATGGCAGAGACCCGGAGTTACTTCCGGGTCTCTGCCATTTGGAGAGCTCGCTGGCTCGCTCCATGGGG
>QEPC01014891.1:585288-599286 GCA_003113815.1 Sphenodon punctatus | reverse complement strand
CGCTCACCCTATTCAAATAACAGACCACGTGATGGTCTCGAGCTCCTCTAGTATAAAAAGCACTGACTCTCCCCCTCAGAATGACAGTTTCTTCCAACCCTTTCTAGGAATATAAGAAAAAAATTCCATGCGGGCTGGAAGGGTGGGTGTTGTGAGAATGTTTGGAGCCATCTCAAAGAACCTTGTTTATAAGGTAGCAACTTTTTTCTTCTTCGAGTGGCTCCTCACACTCCAAGAAGGTCTGAATGCGTTATTTCACTGTAGGAAACAACGGTATGGCACGCATGTGAATGCAACTGGCATTCTTAACAGTTTTTAAAATCCAGATAATTGCTGCACATGTGAATGAGCCCCCAGTCTTGTGATTTTTAACCTGAATTAAGCTCATTACTAAACCTGGAATCCCCTCAGCTCCCGCTAGGAGGGACCTGGCATAGATAGGCTCACCTTTATAAACCCCAGTTCTTCCCCACACACCCCTGCTTGCTTCTTTCTTTGTTATTCAAAAAGAATTGATATATTTGCGGAGCTGAAGACAAGGAAGAGCCATTACAGTAGCTGAGTGCATGTTTTCTTTACACTGTAATTTTATTTAATAAATACCATTTAATTTAATAAGTACGTTTGACAGTTTTATGCAATAAGGACATTGAGGGGAGGGAGAGGGACAGGGGAGTCTATGGTGATTGGGCGAGGGGGGGTCCCACAGTACATATCTTGTCCCTGGGCCCATTCCAACCTAGCTACGCCCCTGGCCAGGGTGTCAATGTCCAAAGATGGTTTCTTGAGCAGGGGCTGCACCACCACCTCCTTGAGACAGTCCAGCACTCTGCCCTCCCTAAGGGAGGCATTGACTACCCCAGCCAACAATGGCCCCAACATCTCCCGGCTGGCCTTAATCAGCCAGGACAGGCATGGGTCAAGTTCACAACAAGTGGCCCTAACAGCCCTAAGGACATCCCCCACAGCAGTGGGCGAAACCCACTGAAACTGATCCCATAACATAGGACAAGGCGGGACTTCCATTACCTCTGGTTCTCCCACTGCCAAAAGCGTGGCGTTGAAATTGTGGTGGATCCGGGTGATTTTATTCTCAAAAAAGTAAACAAACAAGTCACAGCAAGCACTGGAAGATTCCAGTTCCAGGCAGAGGGAGACCAGACTAACCAGCCCCTCACTACCTGGAACAGCTCAGTTGGACACGACTTTGCAGACGCTATGAGAGCAGCAAAAAACCTCTTCTTTGCTGCCCGCAGAGTCACAGCATAGGTCATCTCTGAATACAGACTATAGTGAAACATAAATACACAATCAAATGCATCTATAAAAAAGGATCTATACATAATACATTTGAACCCTAGTATTTCAGATCCATGTCTTTTTATTATAGTTATTAAGACACATCCAGAAGGTCAGAAAAATAGCCTGGATTCCAAAGGAAAAGCAAAAACGGCACTCTTAATTTGAAACTATTATTTCCTAGAAAACTGTTGGGAGGTTAATGGCATTGTCTAACGTGGATAATTTTGGCATACTTGTTTTTCACAAAGGATTTCATTTGTGTAATTTGCTATGTACAGTTCTTACTGAAGTTACATGCTTTATGGAAGAGAATACAATATGGACTTTTATGCTTCATGAACTTGGTAATAGACATATGGAATAAGTTACCAGGAAAAAGTGATTGAAGCAAAGTACAAATGAGCTGAAGCAGCGAGATTTGTTCTTGGAGAAAGAGGAGAATGAAGGATATGGTGGAATAGCAGGAAGATTGGGCCAGATGGGATATCCTGATTCTAAAATGTCTTGCCTGCAAACCCTTTAATATGTCTTTTATCCATATATAGGATCAACTTCATGATCATAATGAATTGGCTGTATTTCACTGTGACATTTTGTGACTATGCTGACCTCATTGTTCTAAGTACATAAGCTTTTCTAAACTAATTTCAGTGAGTTATCTGACAATCATCTCCCACCTTTAATTATAGTTATGTTGCAGTGAAAGTGAATACATAGCTCATTGAACAGAAAAAGATGTCCTAACCCCTATCTCCATCCCGACCTGTCATAATATCTCAGCAACCTAACCTTAGGTTAGGCACTTAGGCAGTTAACCATGGGCGTAGGTCCTCTTGAAGTCATCAGGGGTGGATTTAAGAACAGGGCTAGCAGGCATGAGGTGTAAATGGGACTTAAAGAAAATGGTGTCTAGGGCCTTGGGCTGGCCCTCACTGCAGGGTTGAATTTCACCTAGTGAAAGCTATGTTGTACATATCTGATAGCAGGAATTAGTAGAAGCACCTAATGGATGCTGTCACATTCACGAGGCTCTTAGCATGTTCATAAGTATCTAATGAATTTCACATCAACATTTATTAGAAATGTGTGCATTGTTTCTCTCTCTTTGCCCCTTTGTGTCTTTTTCTCACAAGTGTATCTGAAACAGGATAGCTACTCCAGAAACCATCTCCTGCTATCTCTGCCCCAGAAGCAGGGGAACCAGGAATAAAATAGCTATTCCCTCTCCATGAACTCCTTGCTTTTGAACTTGCAGGTGATGACCTGTGGAGAGTGAGTGTATGGAATAACAATAGTCAGTCAGGGAAAGACTCTGGGTAAAAATAAACATTCAACTAGCACACTGGTTACATGCTCGGGTGGGAGGGGGTAGCCCTGTGGGGTCAGGTTGGGGCACAGAATAAATGTGTGCCTGACCGGGCCAGCTAGCAAGCCCCACCCCACCCCATGGCGGGGGAAGAGATCAAACGTGCAGACAGGTGGCCTCACCCTGGTGCACCCCCAGCACCCTGCCTCCTGCCATGCTAGGCAGGAGGCCAATCATGGGCAGCCATGGCTATTAGCCATGGCGGCTCCAAATTCCCAGCAGGGGATGGGGTCACAAACAGATGCACTAGCCTGCACCGGCCTGGCCAGGGCAGCAGTGGGCCCACATAGGGTGGGCCAGGTGGGCTGAAAATGGACATGATGATAAGTCTCTGGCCCAGACGGTCCATAGACCCCTATTATGTCTATTGTCACCCACTGTATGAGGGCAAAGCAAAGGAGGAAGTACTGAGGGTTGCTGGGAAAATAGAGAACTTCACAGCGAGATGCAAAATAGGCAATTTCCCCTGCTAGAGTATACAAAAGAATGCCCTCCCAACCCGAGTAGCAACCCCTCTTCCTCCTTCTCTTAACCCTGCTTGTTTGCAGATGTAAGTATCCACTAGGGCTCAGTCTCTTTTTATGCAAGAGTGCAGCCCTGGCACTTCTGCAAAATTTAGGCTTGGCAGCAGTCAGTAAAGGTGTGCACCAGGGACCCATGTTGTTATTAATTTTTGTTAATAATGAAATTAAAATTTTCATTATCAATATCGGTATCAAATGAAACCGAAAATTGTGTTTTGGTTTTTTTCTGTTTTCATCACCATGTGTGCTTGTGGGGGGCTGTGTGTGTGTGCGTGCGTACATGTGTGTGTGTGGTAGAAGTGCGAGTGGCAGAAGTGACAAAAAACTGCATCTCATTATAACCCGCCATACACACATGGAGCCCCACCCCATGTGTTGACAAAACCAGAAATTAAGCTGAAAACAAAATTTTTGGTTATGTGTGATACCGATATCAATGACACCAATAACAAAAAATGAAACTTCGTTATTGATTTCATTATTATCATTTACGTTTTCATTACTGTAATAACAAAAATGAAGTGCACACCCCTACAAGGCATAATCCAATGAGGGCAGAGGAAGAAACCAGCAGTTTCTCCTGTTGCAAGATCATATGTAGTTTTGGTTGATTTTGATGTGGCAGCAGCTGTTACCGCACCGCGATTCCATTCCGCCATTTTGGAATTGACTCCGCCACACCGCGGCTTTTCTACTGACATTCTGCTAATTCCGCCGGCATTCTGCAAATTCGGAAACTATCGGAAAAATTGCGGAATTGTCAGAAACTGTTGGAAAACCACTGTTCCACTATTTTGTGGTGCTGGCGGAATGGCGGAAGTAGCGGAAACGTCATGTTTCCACTATTTTGAGAAGCCTGTGGAAGTAGCGGAATGAAATTAGCGGAACTGCGGAAGTAGCGGAATGAAACTAGTGGAATGAAAACCTCTGCCATGCCATATCACTAATTGTGGAAACACTGTTTCCGACGGAAATAGCTACCGCTGCGACATTCCTCTACAGCCATTCCTTCCTGCCCATCCCTGGCTCCTCTTCCCACCAGGACCTGTGAAACAAAGCTGCTGGAACAGAAGAACTCTTCTGGGCTGCCTCCACCAGAAGCATTTTCTGGAGATCTGCTGATCTCAAGTCTTGCAGCTCTTCTTTCCAGCTTCATGATGACCAATAGAACATATGAGCAATCCATCAAACTTAATCCATCCCTGCATGGGAGCAGTGACTTGAAGTCTCAATAGGGCAGCTTTCTAGATCATCTGCATATCCTTCATGCTTTCATAAATCGAGGCTTGGGACTTCCAGAATGGGCTTGAGCCCTGGCACCTCTGCTTTTACATTAAGCACTGTTCCCTCTCCCCCCAATTTATATTCACTCTAATCCCTATGCTCATGTGATCACAAATGAGATAAAAGTGAGCTAGGAGATAAGCAGTCTTTAAAAAGTGCTCATGAGAACAAGCTCTTGAAATGGGCAGGGGATAGTTAGGGAAGAGGAGAGGGAGAGTCTGAATATCACTAGTAGGGGTGTGCAATTAATTCTCATTATTATGATAATGAAAACTAAAATTTTCATTTTCTTTTTTTTTATTGTAATAACAGAAATGACAAATAATAATAATGAAAACAAAAACAAAAATGAATTTTCCTTTTCAAAATAATGGAAAAGTTTGAAAAATGCATTTCTGGCTATAACATTTTTGCTTCTTATTCAATTCTGATGAAACATGGGGAGATTGTACCCATGACAGAGGGCACTGTATGTACCAAACTTCAAAATGATTAGATAAAGGAAACCAATTTTAAAAGCAATTGGATGATGTGATTTTAAGAAAAGCTACATACACATTCCTGGCTACAATTTCTTTATCTTCCATCCAATTTTCATGAAACCTGGAAAGACTATGACCCTCCCCAAGATTACTATCTCTGCCAAATGTCCGAAATATTGGATAAAGGGTCCTGATGTTATACGCCATTAACTTGAAAATGCATTTCTGGCTGTAACATTTTTATATTCCATCCTGTTTACAAGACATTTGGCAAGGATGTATCCCACACCTTTACTGTAATTGCTGCCAAATTACAGGACAATTTGATAAAGGGACCCAATTCTATAAGCAATTGAATTTTTTCCCTTGAAGACCATTATTCAGATAAATAGCAGCACATGCAGTGCCAGTCAGAAGCAGGCACCTGGCAATCTCTATTGGCTCTTTCCTAAACAGATGCTTCAAACATCCCAGTAACAAGTGAGGGAGAGAAATTAAGATAGTCACAGAACAGAATAAGGATATTTGGTTGACATTTCTGCTGGCCAATTGACATCACAAACAGATCTTATACCACAGTGACACGTAAGAGAATCCCTGGCATATGCTCATTCTTTGCATATGCTGTGCAGGCATATAAAATTGGGACCCTTTATCACATCTTTCTGATATTTGGCAGAGATGATCCTGAAGGTGTGAAATACAACCCTGCCAAAGTTCATGTACACTGGTTGAACTACAAAGTTGTTACAGTCAGACATACATTTGAAAGTTAATTGCGTATACCACCAGGATCCTTTATCCAATCCTTCAGAAAGTTTGCATAGTTAGTACACATGAGGAGGGGTATAAATCTACCAAGTTTCATCCACATTATAGGAGACAAAGACATTACAGCCAGGAATGTATATGCAGAACTTTGCAAAATAACATAATTCAACTGCTTATAAAATTGAAGTCCTTTATTCAATCTTTGTGAAAGTCGGTACACCTAATGCCTTTGACTGGAGGTACACTTCCTCCCAATTTCATCCAATTATAATTAAAAACTAAATCAAAAACAAAAACAAAATGTTGATATTTATGAAAACAAAAGATGAAAACAAAAAATGAAAATGAATAACGACATGGGTCCCTGGTACACACCTCTAATCACTAGTCCTGGAGAATGTAGGAAAGAGAGAGAATTCCTGGAGATTCCGCACTTCTTCCATGATGGCACAATGACCCAGAGCCTGGGATCAGGAGGAGACAGTGTGCATTGTTTTAGCTAGCTCCTATTGGGACCTTTAGAGTGGGGACCTTTAGTGGCTCCTAATCTGTTGGGATGTTTAGATTCCTCTGGGTCCATTGTGATGACAGGAAAAGCTGGGTGCCTGGTTGGAGTTAGGTCTGTTGCTTCTTATGCTATTATTGTGACTTCTACAGTGGGGACTCCCAGCTGGGTTTGAGAGGCTGGTTACTTGGCTGCAGCAGGAAGTGGGTAGGATAACCATTCCTCCAGAGTCTCCAGATTGTAAGGCATCATCTCTAGTTGAAGTCCCAATTTCCCCAGATTATTCAGTAGTGCCTGGATAATGTGGGATTTGTTTATTTTTTCAGGTGGGGATGGGACCATGATGAAGAAAGTGGTTGTCCCATCTCTTTTCTGATGTGATTCTGTTTCTTACCAAGTTTCGTGGTGTCCCAATGCTTTGTAAAGGATGCGGCCATGTTGGAATGGGGCACGAGAGCCCTTCTGCCTACCTCCTCAGATCAAAGCTTCCATGGAGGCAGCAACCCTTTAGGTGGCACATCTTCCAAATTGGTTGCCTTTGTGGCTAATTATTTTCCAGAATGCTGAGCAACCAGCAGCACACGTTGCCTCCAGCGTGCTCAATGAAGCCATACAAAGGGCTTGAGTTCTCGGCTTGTCATAGTGGTTTCTCACAAATAATTAATGTCATTTTTTTATAGGTTTCAAGTGTTCATAGTTCGGGTTTTAATTAAATATGAAGAAAGGCTGTGATATCTAATACAAGAGCTTGGCAGAAGAATGAATTATGCTTTTGATTAAATAACTTGTGGTGGCAATTAACGTATCTTGTAATCTAATTAAATAAGAGTTGTTTTTCTTAGAGCTAGGTTTTAAAAAGAACACAACAGATACAACAATGACATAATATCAAAATGTGCCACATTAGTTTGCATCCCCCAATTGGGGATTGTCATTCTGTGATGGTATTATTCTTTTTTAAGTGTCACTTTTTTGTCACTGCATCAGCAAAAGAAAACAAGGACACAGTTCATGGGTTATAAATAGTCACAACAATTTATTGGCATTAAAACCAGTCTTCCCCCAAGGATGAAGACACCCCCTTTCAAGCGTATAGGAACAGTAGTACAATAATGTAACCATTATTTCAGATGTTCACCAAGATTTCCCAATCCCCTCAACAACATCTCTAATCTGAGGCAAATCCTGCCATTTGCCTCAGGACAGGCTGGACTCTGGGACCCACCATAGGGGCTTAAGGAAGAGGTTGAATTCTGACACTGCTGAATGAGAAACCAGAGATAGGAGGAGGAGAATCAAGAGATTTCTTTTTTAAAAAGTCATGAAAGCCGTGAGAAGACAAGATATTTACTGGGAAAGGTGGTTTCAGCTAAAAGGAGGAAGATATAGGGTAATTTCAGATGTGACGGGCCCGGAGGCCTACAGCGCTGAACCCTGGACCAGGATCCATCTTGGATCCTGGTCCGTGATCAGGCCGGTCATCCTTTAGACGTGCCGGCCTGATCCCTGAGGATATCGGGGAGGGGCTGCGCAGCATGATGTGCGGCCGCTCAGCCCCCCCCCCCAATGCTCCCTTGACCGGCTGCCCATGGGGAGACGGGCAGGTGCAGTGGCCAATGAGGCTGCTGCACCCGACTTCGTCCCATGGTTGAGGCCTGACTCCGGGATGGGGCTGGTGGGCAGACGTGCAGCACCGCCATCGCCGTCCGCATCCCGGATCGTGGCCACTCTAACCATGGTTCTCGACCTCTGGCCAGCTGGAGGTTGAGAACAGTGGTCAAGCTTGATCCCAGTCGAGGATTCACCATGGTGAACATCTGACTGTGACTAAACAGACATTCCCGGAAACACCACCACCACAGGGGATCCACTGTGATCCTCTGTGGTGAAAGGCGTTTTCGTAACGTCTGAAATTACCCATAGAGACAACGGAGGTCCTGAGATTTGGCTAAGAAGACATCATTAGAGACTAGGTTGCCAGATCAATATTTCAAAAGTAAGGAACATTATGGAGGAGCTGTGAGGTTCTGACATAAGAAATGTTCCCTTAATAAAATAAGGGTGCATTCACGTGAGTCTCTCCTGTGTTTTTAATTTCCAGCAGGAGATAGCTATTGTTATACCTTGTTGATTTTCAGACATTAGGTAAATGTAGATGTGCAGCTGGTATGGTGGTGATGGATTGGGAAGTTGGGGCAGACACAGTCCGGACTGGGTTGGGGTGCCAAACACACATGCCCATGGCTGGCGGGTGCAGAGGGCAGGGAGCATGCCAAATGTGTGGCTGGCCGGTCCCACCCTCGCACTGCATCCAGTGCTCTGCCCCCTGCCATAACGGGTAGCCATGGTGACCAAAGAGGTCAACCATGGTGGCTGGTCATTGAAGTCGCAACCCAGGTTGTGTCTGCCAGCCCAAGAGCAGACATTATAGGCTGCTGTGGCCTGTTTTGGCCCAGCCACCACTTTGAAACTCACTGATATAAAATAGTTCTTCAGTATTCCAGTAGAAATATGGGGCTTGTCACTCCTTGTGATATATGAAGAGAGTCACTTAGCACATTTCATTTCAGGATTGTTAAATTAATGCGGTACTCCTGACAGGTGGAAAGGTCCAAGGTCAGAGCCCAGGTTTCCCAAGCTCAGAGCCCATGCTAGCCACTAACATGGCCTGATACAAACTTGGGTCAACATCTGACAGGTCCTGCACATTTGTGCAGGTGAGGTCTTGGCCAAAGCATGACAAAGCGGGCAACAGCGGACTACTGTCATGTCTGGTTTTACCCATTGCTTTCCCCACTGTCACTGTTGCCAAAATTCTTGCTGCAGCCACTGTTAGTAATGCCAATGTTGCAGAGCTATTTTTTGTGTGGTGCATTGTGGGACACTTGTTATGTGTGCTGTGGGCTAGAATGATAAATACTCCTTCCATGTTTTGAGAAACGCATAAGAAGGAATTAGCACTATTGTTAAACCTTGGTTTCATGATCCCTGAAACCTGTGGGTTACTTACGAATCAGAAGAGAGGAATCTTGCAAACCAAAATATTCACACAGCTTTAAAAACAATAAATACAGGTCAAACAGGTTCTGCCATTTTTTTTCCATCTTGTGAGAATGCTCTCTAAGGCCCTCTCCACACGATCCACAGTGGGTGAGGGGATGGGTGTGCACCGGCGGCAGGTGGAGGTGGGTGTGTGACCGTTCCCACAGGTGCACAACAATCTCCACCCACCTCCACACACAGAGCAACCGGCTTTGGTGCCCATTGCTCCGTGCGTGGGTGATGGGTGGAGGTGAGTGGAGATGGGTGGAGTGTGGGAGCGTGCATGCATGCACCCCCAACCACTGCCGGTGGCATTTCTATGGATGCCCCCCCACCATACACCCGCCTGCTGCAGTGTTCGCATGGGTGCCCCCACCCCAACCCCGCACACATGTGGCGCTATTGTGTCAATCCCTAATTAGAACTTTCATTCAGGGTTAAAATGGAAGATTCAGCAAATACAAGAACTAAATTAGAACAGTGAGAGGAGGGTTTTCTTTGTGATGGAACAAGAGGAGTTGTCCTTTGCACCACATTCATAGCTGTGGGCCCTTCCCGCTGTCAGGAGTACCGCATTCATTTAACAATCATGAAATGAAATGTACTCAGTGAATCTCTTCATATATCATAAGGAGTGACAAGCCCCATATTTCTACTGGTATATGGAAGAACTATTTTATATCAGTGAGTTTCAAAGTGGTGGCTGGGCCAAAACAGGCCATTTTTCATGTGAATGGGGCAGCTACTGAAACAAGTCCCCAGAGTCCCGAAAAAATCAAACTCCATGTAGAAAACAGGTATTGTATGAATTCTGATATTTGATTTCTCACCATAGTATATTTTGCAAGGAACAGCACAAGACTGTAATACGGCTAGCCCAGCTCAGGTTGTAATAAATGTATATAATCCCAGGACATCTGATCACTGGCCCTTTTATTGGACAACATTAAATTGGGAGTCTGTCAGAATGAGAACTGTTAGTCAGACTCGGACTGACATTAAATTGGGAGTCTGTCAGAATGAGAACTGTTAGTAAGACTCGGACTGAGAGCAAGGGGAATTGGGGTCTGTGTGTATTTTGTAGCAGATAGTGCACTCAACTGGGAGTCAGTAGATACTGGTTATACTCCTTGGTCTTCCAATAACCTGCTGTGTGACCTTGAGCAAGTCATTTTACCCCTCTAGCTCTCATTTTCTTGTCTTCTTTTTTTTGCACTATCCATTTAGACATATAGGATTCTCCTGTACAATGCCTAGCACAATTAAGTCTTTGTCCCACTCAGTGTTATTGTAATATAATTTAGGGGTGCTCCAAATAGAAAAAAAAATAATTCCAAGTATTCTAAGTTTTCCCTCCCAGTCTGTCAGCTGATAGACAAAAGCCCTGGGGTCTTTCCTCCCTGGTTTATCAGCTGATAGGGGGAGGCCCCAATTAATACATTCAAAGTTTACAAGTATGACCACCACTTATAAACTTCAAAGGCTGGCTTCCTCCTCAGTCTAACAAAGCAGCTAATAGGCAAAAGCCTCTGGGGCTCCTCCCCTCCTAATCACAGGGTAGACTCATGCTTGCATGCAGCTCTAATTTGCATGCAAGCATGAATCTGCCCCATGCATGCAAATTAATGGTTCAGATGTATGCTGGGAGGTAACTAGGGAGGGAAAGGAGAAATTGCCGATGCACCGAATGAGACAGGACACAAGTACTGGGTTTTAACGGTCGCACTCTTTATTAAATCAAATTATAATTAAATTGGGTGGGTGAAATCACCTAGTGCGATATGGGTCCAGTACTTTAACTACCGAAACAGTAACTCAAGAGTGGTTTCGATGTACCCTCGATTACTAGGGATGTGTGAACGCAGTTCAGAAGTTTGTAGTTCGGACTGAACTCAACTCAACTAGTTCAGTCGACCAAACCGAACATCCAAACCGAACTCTAATTCGACTGAACTGTTCGCTCGAATCTGAACCAGTTTGGAAGGCCCAAAACAGCTTAAAACACCAGTTTTGAATGTACGAACTCGGTTTGGAAGTTTGGAATTTGACCGAACTCGACTAGTTTGGTCGACCGAACCGAACTTCTGAACCGAACTCAATTTTTGAACCGAACCGAACCAAATTTCCGAACTTGGTTCTGTTCGCACATCCCTATTGATTACCACCCCTATCGTGAATACAACATCTCCCCCACTCTGTGGCCCCTGCCACGGGTGAGGGGGAACAAATCCTTCTGAACTTTAATAAGAATGAGGGAGCCTGCTGACGGGGGACCGTACCTGTCCCTACCGCCCTGCTTGACACCCCTCCCAGGTAGCTTCCCTGCCGCTTGTCATATCCTGCTTTTCCAGAGGGTGGGCCTCCCCATCTCTTGAGGAGATGACTCATACTTATGGTCATTCTAACCTACTCTACCTACAATATTGGACCCCTACCAGAGTGCGACAATGGTTGAAACTGGCACAACACCACCCCAATTCTAGGGGTCAACCAATTAGTCAAATGCCCAGCACTGCGAGGAAGGTGAAAAACAAGAACCCAACCATTCAGGCCCGATCAGGGTTTCCTTAAAAATTCCTTCCTGGTCCCGAATGGCAACCGGCAAGGACCCCCAGTGCAGGGGGAGGGAGGGTGGGTGCCATTTCGATGAGGCTCCTAGCCGCAAGTGGGATTGGAGCTGTGTCTTTCTCTGCATGTGGGCCCTGCCCTCTGGACGAGGCCCACATCCTACTCCCAGCCTATCCTCACCAGCAGGGGTTGCCTAGTAACCACCACAGGGTTCTCTCCTATCCTGGTGCCTCCGTTTTTTCCCCGCCTCAGGGCTCCATTGCAGCCCTGAGGCGGGAACAACCAAGCTGTCCTGCCCCCCTCCCAAATGGGCATGGCAAGGGGCCTCCCATTCCCCAACCCCCTTCAGGGGGTGGAGGCAATTGCCGATGCACTGAAGGAGACAGGACACAAGTACTGGGTTTTAACAGCCGCACACTTTATTAAATCAAATTATAATTAAAATGGGTAGGGGAAATCACCTAGTGTGATATGGATCCAGTACTTTAACTACTGAAACAGTAACTCAGGGGTGGTTTCGATGTATCCTCGATTACCACCCCTATTGTGAATACAACATCTCCCCCTCTATGTGGCCCCTGCCATGGGTGAGGGGGACCAAATCCTTCTGAACTTGAGTAAGAATGAGGGCGCCTGCCGATGGGGGACCATACCTGTCCCTACTGCCCTTGCTCAACACCCCTCCCAGGGAGGCTGCCCCATCACTTGCCATACCATGCTTTTCCAGTGGGTGGGTCTCCCAATCTCTTAAGGAGATGACTCATACTATGGTCATTCTAACCTACTCTACCTACTGTCAGGAGGGGACACGGGCATACAGTCTAGCCACCCCGGGGAGCACCCCGGCACCATTCCCCAATGTCCCGAGCCCCCACGGACTCACCCCAAGACACTCTGGGGGTTCCACCACCCCCGCCGGCATCCCCGGCCCCTGTAGCAGGGCTGCAATCAGTAGCCATGCCCCTGATGCCATTGAGGAACCTGGGCCTTCCTCCGCCCCCGTTGTGACGCTCGGAGCGCTTGCAAGCATGCACGGGGGCGGGGCATGCGGGATAAGAAGCGGCGCTGGTGATTAGGAGAAACTGCCCTCCCCCCCCGTTTGGAGAATTCGTGGTTGACGTAGAGTGAGTGAGAGCTGGAGCCCCGTGAGCGAGAGATCCCTGTGAGATTAACCCCTTCCTGATTGTGAGTGAGTGAATCTGGGAATTATTGTGTGGCGTGTGTGCTTCCCTTCCCCCCTCCCCTGTCAGGTCCCTATTGTCAGAGGTGAGTGCCCCGTGTACCTCCTTGTTGGACCCCCCTGCACATCCCTCCCCATTTATCCTTGCACTGATACTCCCTGTTCCTGTGCACTTGGGTGTGTGGTTGATTGGGTTTCTTGGGGCAGACCTTGGTTTCCTGGATCAGTGGCGCCCAATGATGATAGAGGCCTGTTCTCTTTAATTAGAGGTGAAGGCCACCACGCTATCCTGACGGGCATTATTCCCACGCTGTTTCCTGCCCTTGAACCGGGTAAACCAGGGTTGGGTGTGTGTGAACCATTGCCCCCTCCTGGTCACAAAATCACCAGCATCCTTTAGCCCTGCAACTGGCTTGTGGATTATATGGATCTCTCTAAGGAAATATCCCAACTAATGCACGCGATTCAGTCCCTGGCCATGGATGGTAAGGACCTCCAGGCCAAGCATGGGGATTTAGCAGTAGCTGTCGCCCAGCTACAAGGAGCAGCGGCCCCAGTAGGCCCCGCTTCAGTGGCAGGGACTGCCCGCTCGCCGCCACCACCCATAGCAGTGGCCCCGCCTCTTGGTCCTTGTGAGCTCAAGGGCCCGAACATCGAAAAGTTCTTAGGGGATAGATGTGCCTTTCAAGGGTTCCTAGCACTATGTTGGCTCACCTTTAAGGTACTGCCCACCACTTATCCAACAGATGATCACAAGGTGGCCTTTATCAGACCGACTTTGATGCTGGGTTGATGGCAGTAGGGGAAGAGCGCGGGGGGGCGGAGGGCCCGTCTGGTCCATCTTTGTGGGGGGAGTTTCGGGAAGTGACGCCGGCCGATGTGGTGGATGTCCTGGGGTCTGTGAGGGCCACGTGTTGTCAACTGGATCCGTGCCCGTCCTGGTTAGTAAAAGCTTCCGGGGAGACGTTGGGGAC
>QEPC01014891.1:562893-583984 GCA_003113815.1 Sphenodon punctatus | reverse complement strand
CGGCTGTGGAACTCCCTTCCGGAGGAAGCTCGCCTGGCCCCAAGCCTTTTGACATTTCGGCGGAACTGTAAGACCTGGCTGTTTGCCCAGGCCTTTGGGAGGGAGGGTGTGGAGGGGTGATTTTAATCCCCCGCCCATTTATTTATTTATTTTCTAGCCCTGTTTTATGTGATATGTTTAGATGATGTTTTTATATTTGTATTTTAAGTGAATTTTAATATTTTATTGTGTTGTTAGCCGCCCCGAGCTGCATTGCAGGAGGGGGCGGGATATAAATTCGTAAAATAAATAAATAAAATAAATATCATAGGAAATCTGGGAGGGTGGGTCCTAAAATGGGCCACAACCTTATTAAAAGGTGATAGCCCCCTGCTAACGAAGTACGAGGACTTTGTGAAAGAATTCACATTCCTATTCAACCATCCTCACCGAACCCGAGATGCTGAGGCCCTTATTCTAACCCTTCGGCAATCCAAAGGAGGATTGTTAGAATATATCACGCAATTCCAACAGTTAGCACTAGAGTTGCAATAGCCCAATAGTGTATTGAAGCTGATGTTTCGAAGAGGGTTGGGGGAAGAGATTAAGGATCAGTTGGCCCTTGTGGACCTCCCGGATACATGGGAGTCCATGGCCAACCTCACGTTACAAATAGAAGAAAGGCTAACTGAACGCAAGCGGAAGAAATGACAGAAAATGTGGTCTGGCTCGGTATGCCCCCTCCCGCTTGCAGGAACCCTGAAGCTCCCAGAACCTCAGCCCATGCAACTAGGGGCATCCCGGGGCCCCTTGTCTAAAGAAGAGCGAGAGCAACGTAGGGTTTCTTGCTCGTTTTTACTGAGGGGAACCCTCCTATTTTATTGGGGAATGTCCTGCCTTGCCTCCTCATCGACGAGAGGCGGGAAATGGCAGGGGCCGAGGTGGACAGGGGTCGCCTCGATTCTAACTGCATCTAAAGCCCCGACACTCCCACTATGCCAGAACCCACACCTACGAATCCCCGTCACCTTATCCCTCTCCCCGCAAACTTCCCTTGTGACCTGGGCCCTTGTAGACTCTGGGGCATCAGGAAATTTCATCAATAATCACCTCGTTTCAAGTTGGCTAATTCCCACTCAGCCAAAGGTCCCCCCGGAGTCCGTGCACTCTATTGACAGCTCCCCTTTGGTGTCAGGCCCCGTTACTATGCACACACACCCCTTGGAGTGTGTCATTGGAAACCATTATGACCGCCTCATGTTTGATGTGGTATGCACCCCCATATTTCAGGTAGTACTTGGGGCTCCTTGGCTGCAAACTCACGATCCCTCCATTACCTGGTCAACCAAACAACTTCGGTTTGGGGCCCCGTAATGTATCTCCGGTTGTCTTCGCCCCCCGCCTCAGACAATGTTATGCGCTACCGCAAGAACAGTGCTTGACGCTGAAGCTTCAGTACTGCCATTGGTGTATAAGGACTTTCAGGACGTTTTAGCAAGATGCAAGCAACAGAGCTACCTCCCCATTGTCCCTACAACTGCCCCATAGACCTGCTTCCTGGGACAGAACCCCCGTTTGGGCAGATTTATGCACTGGCGGCACCAGAACTTCAGGCCTTACAAGAGTATTTAGATGACAACCTACGACAAGGATTCATTCACCATTCCAGCTCCCTGGCCGGGGCCCAAATCTTTTTTGTAGCCAAGAAGGATGGGGGGTTATGACCATGTGCGGATTATAGGGGCTTAAACAGCATCACCATTAAGAATAGATACCCGCTTCCCCTCATCCCTGAGCTGTTGGATCGCCTACAAGGGGCCCATCTTTTACAAAACTGGATTTGCACGGGGCATACAATTTGCTCTGAGTGCGATCGGGACACGAGTGGAAGACCGCCTTTCGCACCTGCTATGGTCTGTTCAAGTACTATGTCATGCCCTTCGGCCTCGCTAATGCTCCGGCCACCTTTCAATACCTCATTAATGATATTTTTCAGGACATTTTAGATATTTACGTCATTGCGTATCTTGATATTCTCATTTATTCCTTGACTCTCGAGGAGCACGTCCAGCATGTATGAGAGGTGCTGCAGTGTCTACAAACCAACAAACTTTATTGTAAAGGGGAGAAGTGCTTCTTTCACCTCACCACGGTGAGTTTCTTAGACTTCATCATTAGCCCTGCTGGGGTGATGATGGACCCCCAAAAGATTGAGGCTCTACACAATTGGCCACCCCCCAAGGCCGTGAAGACATTGCAATGCTTCCTAGGAAGCACAAATTACTATCGACAATATATCCCCAACTATGCAGAAATTACCGCGTCTCTTACGTAGCTTTTGAAAAAACACCAACCTTACCAATGGGGCCCCCAGCAACAATACAGTTTTGGAACAAAACTTCCTTAAACTTGCCTTTACCACAGCTCCCCTGCTGCAACACCCCAACTTTGAGACACCCTTTTGCGTAGAAGCCGACGCATCTGGACGGGCTATAGGAGCAGTGCTCCTGCAGCCCGCTGAAAATCCAGAGACCCTCCTTTCATGTCCATACTATTCCCGGAAACTCATGCCCGCCGAGTGCAATTATTCCATCTTGGATCAGGAACTTCTTGCTATTAAGGTGACCTTCGAGACCTGATGGCACTATTTGGAAGGGGCCCAGCACCCTGTCACCATTATAACGGACCACAAGAACTTAACCTTCCTTCAAACAGCTCACATCACAAATGCGCATCATGCACGATGGGCTCTCTTTTTTGCCCACTATGACTTTCGTATTCGCTATCGCCCGGGTAAACTTCATATATTAGCCGATGCTCTCTCCCGCTACAACGAAGAACAACCCCTTAAAAATCTTCCACCCGAACCTATCTTGGAAGGGAAAACCTTTTCTGCTACTTACTTATCTCTTGAGGAACTCCGTAGAGCCACCCAACGAGAACTACCTCCAGGGGAAGATTCAGGGAAGCATGCCCCGGACGGTCTTCACCGCCACAAGGGACATATTGTAGTACCCCCTTCCTGTCAACCCCATGTCCTTTGGGCACATCACGAGGCTCCCACAACAGGTCACCCCGGAAAAGAAAGAACTCAACAGTTAATTCAATGTTCCTTCCGGTGGCCTACGTTACACCAAGATGTCCAGCAACATGTAGAGAACTGTGCCACTTGTGCACAAATTAAGATTCCTCGACACCTAGCCTCTGGACTTGTATAAGTCCTTCCCCTACCCCATGGTCCTTGGCAATGAATAGGACTTGATTTCATCATGGACCTTGCCACCCTTGCGCCAGTACACCACTGTACTAGTCGTCGTAGACCATTTAACCAAGTTGGCTCACTTTATCACCTGTAAGGGACTGCCTTCAGCCAAACAGATGGCACTCCTCTTTATTCGGCACGTCCTCAAACTTCATGGGTGCCCTCGCAAGATATTTAGTGATCTGGGGACTCAAGTCACCTCCAGATTTTGGAGAGCCTTGTTTCAGTCCCTCCAAGTCACCTTAACCCCTATAACAGCTTATCACCCACAAGCAAACAGTCAGGTGGAGCGCGTGAACCAGAACATGGAACAATATCTCAGATGTTATGTAAACTACTTGCAAGATGACTGGTACACGTGGCTCCCCCTGGCCGAATTTACCTATAACAATGCTCCAAATGCTTCACTTGGATCATCTCCCTTTTTTGTGACTTATGGCTTTCATCTGCACCTAGGTACTATTGAAAACCCCTCCATCGTGGTACCCACAGCAGGAGCAATGGCCCACCAAATCGAGGCCCACCAGGTGATAGCACGTCGAGTTCTGCATCAAGCCCGTCAACACTACAAAACGTACGGAGACAGGCACCGTCGGGACAAACCACCTCTACGACCCGGAGAGTTAGTGTGGGTAGATCGCCGCCACTACCCGTTGGCTCATCCTTCTCCTAAGTTAGATGTGAGGTACATTGGACCCTTTCTAATTCGGAGGCAACTCAATGATGTCACCTATATGCTGCAACTCCCCTCCCACCTCTGTATCCACCCCACTTTCCATGTCTGCTTGTTGAAAAAAGCTAGCCCCGCTCATGTGCTCACCCCCAGCTCACCCCTTGGCCCCATTGAAGTGTCGGCCACCAGTCCCGAATTTGAAGTTAGGGCTATCCTTGACTCAAAGCAGGTCCGTGGGCACCTCCATTATTTGGTGGACTGGGTAGGGTCCGGTCCGGTGGAGCGCTCTTGGGAGCCCGCTGCTCATGTGTCGGCGCCCCGCCTGCTCCTTGACTTTCACCTTCGGCACTGCCTGAAACTGGGCCCATCCCGGGGGGTGGCCGGCGACCTTGAGGGGGGGGTACTGTCAGGAGGGGACACAGGCATACAGTCTCGCCCCCCCCGGGAGTGCCCCGACACCATTTCCCGATGTCCCGAGCCCCCCCGACTCACCCCAAGACACTCCGGGGGTTCCACCACCCCCGCCGGCTTCCCTGGACCCCGTAGCAGAGATGCAATCAGTAGCCATGCCCCTGATGCCACCGAGGAACCTGGGCCTTCCTCCGCCCCCATTGCGATGCTCAGAACACTTGCGAGTATGCACGGGGGCGGGGCATGCGGGATAAGAAGCAGTGTCGCACAGAGAGCAGCACTGGTGATTAGGAGAAACCGCCCTCCCCCCTCCGTTTGGAGAATCTGTGGTTGACGTAGAGCGAGTGAGAGCTTGAGCAAGCAACGCCTGTGTCTGGAGCCCCGTGAGTGAGAGATCCCTGTAATATTAACCCCTTCCTGATTGTGAGTGAGTGAGTGAGTGAATCTGGGAACGATTGTGTGGTGTATGTGCTTCCCTTCCCCCCTCCCCTGTCAGGTCCCTATTGTCAGAGGTGAGTGCCCCATGTACCTCCTTGTCGGGGCCCCCTGCACATCCCTCCCCATTTATCCTTGCACCGATACTCCCTGGTCCTGTGCACTTGGGTGTGTGGTTGATTGGGTTTCTTGGGGCAGACCTTGGTTTCCCGGATCAGCGGCACCCAATGATGATAGAGGCCTGTTCTCTTTAATCAGAGGTGAAGACCACCACGCTATCCTGACGGGCATTATTCCCACGCTGTTTCCTGCCCTTGAACTGGGTGAACCAGGTTTGGGTGTGTGTGAACCATTGCCCCCTCCCAGTCACACCTACAGTACTGGACCCCTGCCACTAAGGGGTCGCCGGGGTTACCCGGATGGGCCCGACCCCCACCCCACCATTCATGACCACCACCCCACCCATCACGTGACCAGCATCCCTTTCAGGGCTCCTATGTAATGATCATTACCTTCAGGCAACAAGTGAACCCCATCCCATCTACACAGGGCGGGGCATGTATGCGTCAGGGTCCGGCTGTCTATGCACTCTCCGCCCAGGCCTATGAGCTGTCTGCCCACATCCCTATTGACAGTCCTCTGGGTCCTGTCTATCTTTCTGGGGTGGACCCCACCTCCCCACGTCATCTGCTCCACCAAATCAGTCCATATTATTAGACTGAATGGGAAAACTTTCTTAATTTCCCACAGGTCCCTCTTAATGCTCTTGATCAGCTGAACACCCTTCAAGTGGGGTATGTCATTCTCGCCAAGGTGTAGCATGAGGACGTCAGGAGGGGGGCTCCTTAGAGGCACCTGGAGTGCTGGTGCCACCTTATACCTCTGCGACCTTTCCAGTGGATCTCAGCCTGTGCCGATAAACCCAGCTGAGTTCCTCATCTGGTCTGGCCAGCTGCCTTGCCTGCCCAACGCACCAGGCTGTGGCCGATGATCCATACCTGCTTCTGGCGACGTGGGGGGGGGGTAACTGAGGGAATGAAAGGAAGGTCAGGACTGGGGGGGGGCACCCCACATGTAAGTTTGGAAGGCCCCTGACCTCCAACGGCCCACTGCCCATATACCTTGCTCAGACATGCCAGCCTCAGCCGCAAAGCTGGTGGCCCCTATATGGAATAAATGCATACCGTATGCAGCTGGCAGAAACCCGAGGCGGGACAACACAGACTTAAGGACCGCTGTGAATTGGTACCTGGTCAAATGCTGACCCCTGGCATGCCTAAAAAGGGGGGCCAGTACTGTCTGTCGTACCGCGAGGTATGCCTCGACCACCCTCACTGGGCACAACTCAACTGTACCAGCTCTGCTCAGCTTCACCCTTTCCCTCTTCCGCTCCAATTGGTTTTGGAGCAATGTGTAAAGCCATTGTCGTTGGGTCAATTTGGATGTCACTGAGCTGCAACACCCTACCTGAGGTGTCCCTGGCTGATTTGGCTATGAGTTCGCTCACACGAAATGCTCCAAAGAATGGTAACTTAAACAATGAATTAAACAGTGAAACTTGGTAACAATCAAAACAGATCTGGGGAAGTATCCCGCACATATCCAGCAGTAAATGCGGGGTAATGGGGGCCCTCTGGTCCAGAATCCTGCTTTGCTCCCTGGACCAGCTCTCCAAAAGGTGCCTGGCAAAGAAACCCTGGTCAGGGGTGGGGGGAGGGGGATGTGCCCTGTAAGGTTACTGATAAAACCCAGTGCCTACAACTTCCTGGCTTTAGTACCCACAGCCACCCCCCTTCGCCTCAACTGTAAGGCAAATTGGAGCATCTGAGGCTCCGGGATCAGGAAACCCGGGTCCCACCCCCGCACCAACCGGTATTGCTGAAATTCCCAGAATGCTCTGTCATAGGCAACCCTTGTATGAGGGGCCAGGGATCCCCAAACGGCATTGCTCAGTTCTATAACCCAAGGTTCCACACTGATGGCGGCAGAGGCTCTGGCATCGCCCAGGCTCATGGTGCCAACATGTGGAAACGCTCCATCTGGAAGCAAGAGAGGGCATTGGCTACACCATTGTCTATACCAGGAATGTGCCTGGCTTGAAAGAGGATATTGAATTTCAGACAGGTAAGCACGAAGCCCTGACTAGCTTCATGACCCTCAGAGACTGGGAAGACTGGGTGTTAATGATGTGGACAATGGCTTGGTTGTCACACCAAAACAGTACTGAATGATTCGCCAGCTCGTTTAGCCACAGATGGAGAGCCAGCAATATGGGAAACAGCTCCAGGAAGGTGAGGCCCCTGGTGACTCCTAGTTCACTCCATTCAAGTGGTCAGGGAGCCGCTGTCCACCTATCCCTAAAGAATAACCTGAATCCAGTACCACAGGCCGCATCGGAATACACCTGGAGCTCTGCTTACAACAATAGCTTGTCCCTCCAGAAACTGGTGCCATTGAAATTTGCTAAAAAGGTGGTCCAAATCTGGAGATCTTCCTTCATCTTCTTGGTGACCCTGATATGATGGTGAGGAGGTGGGTTACCTGCAAGCTTGACATAGAGGCGAGACAGGAAAGCCCACTCCGGCGCAACCACCCAGCATGCAAAATTAAGGCCCCCCGATTGTGACTGGAGGTGCCGAACCATAATCTTCGCCGCCACCAGGCACTCTTCCACCTTGGCCCGTAGGGAAATCAACTTATCCCGGGGGAGACGGGAAACAGCCGCAACCGTATCCAGCTTGATACCAAAATAAGTTAATCTGGTGGTTGGTCCTTCCATCTTCTTGGGCGCCAGGGGGATGCCCAATTCCTCCGCCACCCTGTGGAAGGTCTGCATCAGCCTTGAGCACTCCTCGGCGCCCACCCTCCCAAAGATGAGGAAATCGTCTAAATATTGTGTAACTTCCCACATACCAGCCCGTTGCCTTACAATCCATTCAACGAGGGAGCTGAACCTCTTGAACGCGGAACAAGAAATTGAGCACCCCATCGGCATGGCCTTGTCATAGTAGTACCAGCCGTCAAAATGGAAACCAAGCAAAGGGAAACTCTCGGGGTGGACTGGGAGCAAACGGAAAGCGGACTTAATATCACACCTCTCCAAGATAGCACGAGGCCCAAAAGACCTAAGGACACTGCTGAGCCGAATGATGCATACCGGACCGAAGTGAGTTCCTTGGGTATGGCGTCATTGACTGCCCCCCCCAGGGGGTGGGACAGGTGGTGGATCAGTTGAAACTCGCCCGGGGCCTTTTTGGGGACCACGCATAAAGGGGAAATCACCATATTGCGGAGTGGGGGCAAAAAAGGGTCAGTGACCCTCCCCTCTGCTCGCTCCTTTTCTATTTTGGCGTGTACCACCCTCTCCATCCCAAGCACGAACTTCAAGTTGGGAACCACCCGCTGCAGCTGGACTTCAAGTGCAGGGATCTTAAAACCTTGTCAGAAACCTGTTACCACATAATTCACCTCCGCCTGGTCGGGGTGCCCACAGAGGGCCAGCTTGAGCTGTGCGGCCTTAACTGGCATTGGGGCTCTTACCAGTGGCACCTGAGCTCCTACTTCCTGGTCCACCTCTTCTAGACCCCTCCTTCCCCAGGGTAAGGTTTACCTCTAGGGCCAGGGGACATGCGGAGGCTCCGTGATACCCGGAACAGGTGGGACAGTTATGGCGAAACCTACAAGCCATGCGGGAACATCTCCTGAAATGGCTGAACTCCCAGCACTGCCCTGCAGAGGATCCCGCCGCCTTTTTCCCTTCCTCACAAAAGGACTTGGTGGCAGATGAGGCCCCCGTCCCACTCATGCAATTGAGGCAAAGGTCATTTGCATGTAGGTCCCACCTAAGACCCGGGGTGTTAGCTGTGTGATATCTAAACACTTCGTCGTACTGAAGCCAGGCCCCAAATGAACCCACCTCATATGTGCGCCGAAATATGTCAGCATATTTGAGTAGGTCTGCCACCCAGCTGGGGTAGGCCTGTATCATCACCCCTTGGTAAATAGAAAAGGCCGCAGTCCAGTTTGACCAGTTCCTTTCCGCCTTAGGGCGTTTAAGGCATTTCCTCTCCTTTTTGTCATCCTGCTTGGTCGAGTCCACTATGGGATCGCTGAACAGGAAGGCAAAAATGTCCACGTACTCCCCCCTCCAAATTCTTTCCCTGGTAGCTGGGAGTAGGTGGTCCCTGATTGGGGCGGAGACTTCAGAATACCCCCAGCCATTGGGGGGCACTGCTGCAGGCCCTCTTCCATGGGCTGGGTTACTCCTGCCCAATTATTTGGCAGTGGGGAAACAACGGCCGGTGGGGCCCACACCTACAGTGCCTGCCCCTCGAGGGGAGCGGTGCCCGGCCCGTGGACCGAGATGGGCAATGGCCCTATCAGGCCTGCCTCGCCGCCGGCCCCAGACAGAGAAGGAGGGGCAGTCACTGTCACCCAAGTCCCATTCTACCAGACCAGCTGGGACCTTCCGACGGCCCCCGTCTGGCCATGGTGGTGGACGGCTACAGCTCTGCTGGCCCCTGCAAGTGTTTCCATGGCTGCAGGCCTGGCCTGGGGGATTACACCCATGGCCCCAGTATCAGTCCCCCGTGTGAGGGCCCCTACCTCACCTGTATTGTAGACAGCCAGGACCGGCGCCTCTTGTGGGCTCCTGGAGGCTGGACACGTCATTGGGCCAGCACCTGGATGGCATGTTTAATCCTTTCGACCCTCTGGTGAAGATCATCACTCTCCTTCCCATGTGATTCTGCTGCTGTCAACTCCTCCCTAGCTAGTAGAAAGGGGGGGAAGGGGCTTCCCGGCCCAGCACCACATCAGGACTGCCCTGGCCGGATGCTACTGCCCGACTGCAACTTGAGTGGGGCCTGGGAGTCTGAAGTAGAAAGGAACTCACCAGGGACTTTCCGTGGGTGGCAAGACCCACCCCAGTGGGGGCAACCAGTCCACGCCACTCCATCCCCCAGCATCTGCCGTCACCACCGTCAATTGAGGTGGGGCGCACGGGGTGGGCGACAGGTCCGGGAGGACCTCCACACCAGGGCTGAGTACCCCAGCACAGCTGCACCACTCCTACCCCGCTCCCCCACTCAAGAAAATGGGCCAGGGGGTTAACTACGCGCCCGCCCCACCATGGAGGGACCGGTCTCCATCCCAAAGACCCCCTCCCCACCTGGACCTGCAAGGGGAGTGCAACACCGGCACCCAGGTCCAGAGGGAACCCCCCCCACCACAGAGCCCTCCACGAGTTCCCTCAACAGGGCCTCACAGCCCACCAATCTATCCCTCAGGGGGATCTCCTCCCCCCCTCTGTGAGCCCCACTGCTGCAGGGGGCATAAAATCTGGGCCTGTCGGACCAGCCAAGGGCACCCCACTAACCTCGGGTGCCCCCTCACCTGGCAGGCTGCCCGGCTGCATGGCCACGCATCGCTGATTTTTTGCTGCCGCAGCATCAATAACTTTCTTTCTATCTTTCCCCATCTGGCGGGGGAATGCAGTTTGCACTCCCAGCAACAGCAATGATGCCCACTTACCCTGTGGCATCCCGGATCTCCCCAGGTCGCTTGCTCCTGGTACGGCCTTCTTTGCTTCCCTATTCCGGTGCCTGGCTCTTCCACTCCCAGGCTCTGGATTGTTGGTGTGGCAGCTGCTGCTATTTTGATGAGGCTCTTAGCTGCAAGTGGGGCTGGAGCCGCGTCTTTCTCTGCACGCAGGCCCTGCCCTCTGGGCGAGGCCCACATGCCTGATCCCAGCCTATCCACACCCGCGGGGGTTGCCTAGCAACCCCTGCAGGGTTCTCTCCTAGCTCGGTGCCGTCGCTCTTTTCCTGCCTCAGGGCTCCATTGCAGCCCCGAGGCGGGAACAACTCAGCTGTCCTGCCTCCCTCCCAAGTGGGCACAGCAAGTGGCCTCCCACACCACCCCCCTCCGGGGGGGGAAGTAGAGACAATTTCCAGCCCCCATGGACAATAGAGAATTTGTTTCCCTGGAGCAGAAAGGGTCCCTGACAAGAGCAAAGCACTGGGACTGAGCTATTGAAATTTGGGTCACTCACCATGACCTAAAAGGTGTTGGGCATGGTGCCCTCCGGCCTGCTAAGGCTATTATTACAAATCTCTCCTTTTGGACATTTGTCTCTTTATAGAAGGGAAAGCTTAGTCATTGCATTTTTTAAAAGTGAGGGTAATTCCTGAAAGCTTTCCTGATTTCCCAGGTTTTAGAAACTGTGGCCCAGATCCTATTCCCTGTGGAGCAGTGCACATGCACATGGTTTCTGTGGGGCTCAATGCACCCCCTATGGGACTCTGCATGGTTTGTGCTTGTCTGCGCATGCATACCGCTCTGCACGGGCTATGTGGGGAATAGGATTGGAGCCACTGAGGCTAGTTTCGCATAAGGTGGGGGAAAGAGTCCTGGGGCTTTCACCTTTATCTGATTCGGAGGGGAGGAGCCCCAAAGGCTTCTGCCTTTTAGTTATTAAGCTGGGGACGAAGCCAGCCTTTGAAGTTTATAAGTACTGGCCATGCTTGTAAACTTTGAAGGGATTAATTAATTAAACAACCTATCCGTTGACACTCAGCACCATTCTCGGAACTTGGAAAATCAAGGATGAACGCACTGAAAGACTGAAGACTGAGTTTTAGCACTAATATAAATAATAATGCATTGCATCCACTTACAATAAGCATTTATTTTTCCAATGGCTTCCATCTGCATATAGACTGACAAAGTCAACAACATAGTATGCCATTGTGTTTTTAGTTTCATAGAAAAATACTGTTTATCATAATTTAGTCATAGAAGAATTGTTGTGTTTTTTTTTAAACACAACAACAAAAACAAAACACTATTTCAACCTTGACAAAAAGCAAAGTTCTTCTTTTTCAGTCAATGTGCCAGATTGTTAAAATGGCTTTAGTGGTTTGAGTTCCTTTCAAACTACTAGCCATTGCCTGTGTAACAAGGTATAGCCACTTTTAAAGAAAGATAAAAGATTATGAGGGATGTAGTCCAGGAGGCCCAAAAGGCTACGAGAATTGTAATTAAACGGTGGAGGTCAAGTAATAGGTCATCTGGCCAGGACAGTCAGAAGGGGACAATGTAGTAGTTGGTGAGGGAATAGAAAAGACTAGATGCTGATCCACGTTGGTGTGTGTGGGAAGCTGGTGAAGTGCAGGTGGATGTGGCAGAGAAAGAGTATGAACTAGAGCTTAGAATAGCTTTTTATTCACATATTTTGTTTTCACATCTTCAGATAGCCCTCCAAATATCTAAATAATATGCACATCCAAAATATGTATTTGCAGATCCATGTATTTGGCTATTGTGGTTCAGCTATCTTGTTTATTTTGGTTACATCACTTTGGCAATTGTGCAAGCATAATAGTGTTGAAATTATGTATAACCAAACTTACTGAACCAAAATAACTGATGGATGTCCACTAAAACTGGAACAAATAGTGGTTGTTATCTGCTGATGAGTTTGAATAGCATGGATTTGATTGATTTATCTGTTTTCACTGATATTTGTTTCAGGTCTAATGACAGCAGAATAGTGAAAGGAAAGTGCATATCATTGAAGCCAATTTGCTGAATGCTCTGGGGGAAGAAAGAGAATGTACAGAATTGGTAGTAAGCACAGGAAGACACTTCCCTTGACTACAAAGGAAATGGTTTTTGTCTTCTGAGAGGCATTGAGCTAACCCATAATGCACAGACAAATAATACCCCAGAAGGGTAAATAATACCCCAGAATGGAAGAGAATGACAGAGACTGTACTCAAACAGAGGTCTGAGAACTACCATATTTGAATCCCAGCTAATATTGGATCAAATCCTTAAGGACTGACAAGTGAGATCTTGATGCTGAAAAGCTTTGCCTTTGAACTGATTCTTCAAAGACTTAATAAAAGAAGACAACGTATTATGCACTCATGTTACAAAAGATATCACCATAATAAAACCACAAGCAGTACAGGTCTGTTAATGTAAAGGAAATGTGTTTTTTGCTTGTTTGTTTGTTTATTATTATTATTATTATTATTATTATTATTATTATTATTAAACATTTATAAAGCGCCAGTAACAACCTGGCGCTGTACAGAACATATAATCAGCTGCGGTCCCTACCTGTGGCTTACAATCTAAAAGACAAGGAGGGGGAGACAAGGAGAGGGGACAGCGGGAGAGACATGGGAGAAGACAAACAAACATTCAGGCGGATGCGAAGTCTCAGGCGCGTGTACTTGGCTTGGTTACAAGGTGGTCGGTAGCAGCAGTCAGCAGAGGAGGGCCGACAGTAAGAGCAAGGGGAAAGACTAGAGGGCATTGGGAAAGGCAGCATGGAAAAGGTGGGTCTTGAGGAGGGATTTGAAGGAGCGGAGGGAGGAGGCGAGGCGGACGTCGGCAGGGAGGGAGTTCCAGGCATGCGGGGCAGCGAGGGAGAAGGGACGAAGGCGGTTGGGCGAGCAGGAGAAGCGAGGGAGAGCGAGGGAGGGGACATTATTTGTTTATTTGTCTGTGCCTCCTCCCCCCCCACCCCCCGTTATTATAAAGTTAAGATTTTCTAGGTATTTTTCTATGCATCTAGGTATGCAGTGATGATATCATAATCAGGAACCCGAGCTGACTGCACCAAAAAAATCATAAATTCTGCAGCCAGTGAAGCTAAATTCTGCTAATTCACCGCAAGTATTAATATTTGTATAATTATCTTGATTTGCATGCTGGGAAGCAAATTTGCAATAGGTTGACATAGAATCATAACTTTGCTAATCAAACACAACTCAAATCCTCTGGAATTTCAGCATCTCCCTCACGCAAACATTGGGCCTTCCGACCCCACCCATCCACAATTAATCTCCCAGGGGTCTATTTACCCTCGGGTCATGGTCAGGATTGGCTGATTCTGCGAGGATTCTGCGAGGATTGGCTGATTCTGCAAAAATCACTGCAAATTGCAGCAACACAGTCAACTCGGGTCCCTAATCATAATGCATCTTCCTCTCTTATTTAATCAAAGTTTCAAGCCAAAATGTCCTTTGATTATAAAAATTGCCCACATGAAATAAGATAGGCCTTTTCATGCTTCTGTGAGCCCACAACATTAACCTCATGCCAAACAGTGATTTTTGCCAAGGTTCTTTGCCAAAGTACACTTTGGTTATGGTAATAAATTTGGGTAGCTTATGTTCCAGCTTTTTAAAGAGTAGAAATTAACAAAATTGGGAGTTATAAGAAATGAAGAGGGACTTTAAAAAGAAACACTGCATCATAAAAAGTAAAAAAATTTTTTTTGAACAAACCCAAATCTAGGCCACCTTAAATTCTCTTTCAGTGCCAAGCAACTTGATTAGCGCAAGTATGTACCCTGAACTTTAATGTATAAAGCAATCCAGCACTGCGTGTTACTGATGTCTCTTAGATATTTTGAATGTATTCATTTCCAAAGTATCTTGAGCCCTTTGTGCATGCTCTCATCTCTGCTCTCATATCCTGAGCTCAGTCTTTCATTGCTTGGGGGTAGGAAGTGTATCAAGGAGCCAGATCCAGGAGCTGGAAAGCTAACAAATAAAAACTAGTCATGGGCCGCATTTAGCCCCTGGGCCTGAGTTTCCCCATCCTTAGCTTAAAGCAATGGTTGTATTGATTTTTTAAATCAGCTTGCAATAAAAAAAGCGGCATAGCTCCTCTACTATCCAATAAGGATGGGTATTTCTTATTCAGTTAGAACCAAATTGAACTGAAAATGGTTGATTCGTTTCTCCCAAAATTTCAGTTCTCAATTTGGTTTTGGGTGATTTGGGTTTTTTGCATTGATTTCCCCCCCCCAGTGCAACCCCCCCCAAAAAATCAATGCAAAAAAACCCGAATCAAGAACTGAAATTGTCAGAGAACCAAATCTGAAAAAAAAAAATAATCCAAAATTTGCCGTGGAGTTCCATCCCTAATGTAAAGTAATCCTTTACTTTGAGATATAGATTCTGGTAAATGTACCAAACTTGGGATATTTTCAGACGTTATGAAACCACGCTCAATCACAGTCAATCGGCAGTGGTGGCGAATGGTCCCGTAACGTCTGTTTGAATCCCACCAGATGTTCACCACAGTGAACTACTGGCGGGAATCAAAATAACCACGCTTTCGAGGATGGTCTGGGGACCATCTCCGAAAGCTTGGTCAAAGTTATTCCCGCTGGGGGTGAACACCTGGCGGGAATCACTTCCTCCCCAAACAGATGTGACGTTAACACACTCAACCATGGTGGAATTCACCGTGGTTGAGCGTGTCAACGTCACGTCTGTTCCCTGACCACGGCCCAGAATTGGCGGCCATGCTCACTGCTGATTCTGGGTCGTGGTCAATCTCCCAGGGGGCATACGGGCGCCGCGGCTGCATTGGCCGCTGTGCCTGCCCGTCTCTGGGAGGGCGGGCTGCTGGGGGAGCGTGGGGGGGTGGGGCTGTGCGGCTGCATGTAGCGCCGCGCATCCTTGCCCCTTCTCCAAATTCCCCGCCGGGATCAGCTGGCACGTCTGTTGACGTGCCGGTATTTATCCCGGCGGGGAATCAATAGGGTGATTCCGTGACGGGGTGAATGCCGCCCCATCACGTCTGAAATCACCCTTGGTTTCTTCTTTATTGCATTATCAGGCTAAAATATTGCATTCTTAAGTACAGGCTGTTTACATGATAGGAATTGTACAAGTACATGAATAAAAAAATGAATGAGAAAATAATCTGTGTTTAAGAATAGATGTATAAATAGTCAAAATGTTGAATTTCTAACTTATGATTCAATCCGTGTTAAATCTATGTATGTCAAGAGCCAAAGGATTCACTTGGTAAACAGTTTATGAAGAACAATGGAGAAGGAGCACCATGCCCTCTTTGTACAAGCAAAAAACTAATCTCTGTTTATGCTACTGCAGCATTAAGAGCTAAATGGTGGTGTGTCACTGCAGTGTACTTTTCTATGGTGATCCTTTTTATACATGACACATTGGAATAGCAGAAAGTGTTTGTCTAGCTGCGTGTTTCTGATACTGAGCATTTATTTACCAAAATATTTAAGTACCTATAGAATTGTTGAGCATGTGTGCTTTGTTGATGATGATTCTGGTTTCGATATTTTAACAGAAAAACAAACCATAATCCTTGAAACATGAAAGGGAACTAGATGATTTCCGTGGAATTCCTCAGTTGCTGCCAACCTTGAAAATAAAAACTGTCTGACAAAGAAACGCTAGGTGTTGTGCCTATAAGTAAACACCTGTTACTGTTTCAGAGATTAAAGCATCAGTTTCATCAAAAATTCTGCATGGAAGAATCACATCCCATTTTTATTAATCTTTTTTGGTATCCAAACTATTTATTTATTTGGACTTATTATTATGACACATCTTACAGGAATTCCAATTACTAACAGACAATTTAAGGTATTTTCCAGTAAAGAACAAAAAAGTCTCCTAACCTCTTAATTGGGGCGGTTACCATGAAAGGAAATTTCAGACAGCAGAGTGGGGCTATATTGAGAAATTCAGCATCTGAAACAGGAGACAGGGTAATTTCAGACATTACGAAAACGCCTTTCACCACAGTGGATCCCCTGTGGTGGCGGCGTTCCCGTGAATGTCTGTTTGACCCCCGCCAGATGTGCACCACAGTGAATCTCTGGCTGGGGTCAAACCTAACCACAATTCTGGAGGTGAGGCCAGCCTCCAGAATAGTGGTTAGCTTGGCCACGATCCGGAAAGGGGCAAAGGTAACCTCAGTTACCTTGCCTCGGTCCGGAATCGCACCCTGAACCACGGTATGGGATTGGGTGCAGCAGCCTCATTGGCCACTACACCCACCAACCTCCCTGTGGGCAGGCAGTCGAGGGAGTGCGGGGGGGCGGGGCCATGCAGATGCACGTCGCATCGCGCCCTGCAGCCCCTCCCCCTCCCCGATTCCCCACAGTGATAGAGCTGGAACATCTGAAGGATGGCCGGCTTCATCACGGCTGGGATCAGAGAGCGATCCCGGTCTGAGGTTCAGCGTGGTGGGCCTCCAGGCCTGTCATGCCTGAAAATCTCCAGAGTGACTGGTAGGAAAAATAGCATCAGGTGAATTCTTTTGGATGTTGAAATTATCCCAGCACAGAATACATTACCCCAAATGTATTATTGGACACTGAAATTACCCCAGCACAAAATTTGGTTTACAATGACAACAAAACACAATAGGATTTGTGATCAGGTATCATAGATTATGATATGGTTCTGGAGTTATGGGGACATGAAGTGAATACAGAAAGTGACCCATCATTGTTCCCAAGAACATTTTAATATGAAAATGACAGCACATGAAAATTTGTGAGGGAATAAGACTAACTAGGCAGTGCTCACTTGGGTCTCAAGTTTTTAAATTTTGTCATGAACTCAAAACTGGGTTCATATTTATGAAAAATGTCACTAAGGTATTGTACATTTTCAGAGTATTATTATTTATTTTATTGGAAAAAGCATTCTTCTTCTTCTTCTTCTTCTTCTTCTTCTTTGAAGAAGAAGAAGAAGAAGAAGAAGAAGAAGAAGAATGCTTTTTCCAAGTCAGATGAGTTTATTTTTTAATAAAAATGGTTGTAATTTCTTGTTGCACCAAAACATTTGAAAATCATGTTTTTTCCAAGATTTGAAATTATCATAACAATTTCCACATAATTGTGAATAAACCAAGATCTGCAAGACTGAAATTTCTCAACACCAAGCTTTTTTGTGAGTGTGAAAGTACATGGAAATTGTGATTTTCACACAGCTGTAAATGTAGAACTTCTTAAATTAGCTGTTCAGGACTGTCTCACGTCAAACAACTTGTGCTAGCATAAACGTGAAGGATGGGCTTTGGTTTTAATGTGCACACTGGGCTTTATCCTAAGTTCTGCAAAGAGTCTGCTAGGTGGGCCCTTTAGATGGAATCCAATTGATTTCAGTCAAACCATGAATGCACATAGGCTTATCTTTGGAAACAAACCCTCAGAGGAGGGACTTCCATAGTACCCAGACACAAATATTCTCAACCACCTAGCAGAAGCCAAAGGCTTGGGAAAATAATGTAAGTGAGTAATGATATTGCTCTTTAGCTCTTCAGTGATTGCTCACCAGACAGGGTAAAAGGGCCTTCTCCTACAACCTGCCAATGGAGCTATCTTTCAACTCAAGTGCCCTAGATTTTGGGATCTGAGGGACATGACTTCTGTTTACATTTTATTAAATTTATTTATTTATTTACTTATATTAAAACTTATATGCTGCCCCCCTCCTGCCTCAGGCATCTCAGGGAAGCTAACAACATTTTAAAAACATATTAAAAATACACAGTAATAAAACTACAATTAAAACAGCCTTAAAAAAACCCATACCAACCCACCCTAACCCAATCCACCCACCCACCACATCTCCCTCGATAAAGGCCCGGCAGAACAGCCAGATCTTACATTGTCTAGGGGAGGTCGATAATCAGGTGGACCTTCAATGGGAGGGAGTTCCACAGCTGCGGTGCAGCCACAGAGAACACCCTCCTCATGGTAGACACCTGGGAAACCCGGGGGACCCTGAGGAGCATGCCCCTGGCCAATAGCAGGGGCCGATACAGAACCCAGAGGGTGAGGCGGTCCTGCACATAGGTGGGGCCCAAGCCATTTAGGGTCTTAAAGGTCAATACCAACACCATGAATTGGGCCCAGAAAACTATTGGCAACCAGTGCAGAGAGCGAAGCACCAGTGTAATGTGATCGCATCGGCCAATCCCCATTAGGAGATGAGCTGCTGCATTCTGCACCAGCTGCAGCTTCCAAACCAGCACCAAGGGTAGCCCCACGTAGAGTGCATTACAGTAGTCCAGTCTTGAGGTAATAAAAACATTAATTTTATAGCATGATTGTAATTTTTTGTACCCTGATCCAAACACCTTTGAGGACAACAGAAAGAAGATGGATTTTTGTACTGTCCTCTAGAGCAGAAGTTGTTAACCTCTTGCCTATGAGCCAAATCTAGCTCATAGGCATCCTTTACCCCTTTCCAGTTCCTAGGTCTGGCTCATGGATCCAGCCCCTCCCTCCCCTTAAGCACTGAAAGAGTGAGTTCAGGGAAAGGAAGGAGAGACCATGGGTGTTAACAGACATCACATGGTGATGTCTGTCCCACCCTGGGGAGGGGAGGACTTCCCCTGACCAGATACACTCCAGCTGTGGGAAAAAATGTTCCTGCGGACTCCCCCAGCCAGGGAAGCGAAGGGCGGGGTGGTGGTGGTGGGAGGGAATGACGTGTAGCCACTTGGCTGCGTTCCCATTGTCACCCCGCTCCTTCTCCATGATGGACAGTGAAGCAGCCATGGCCCATTAGTAGGAGCCAGGCAGGAACACACGTTCCTGCCCAGCTCGCCTGCTCTGCCCCAGTGGGTGGGAGCTGGGTGCAGACTGAGACCGGCTCGTATTGCACCCACATTTCCCACCTGGCTTCTACCTGAGTAGTGTTTGAACCGGGCCCACATGTGGTGGGCCCATAAAAAATGTTGCAGCATGTAGCTGGGCCAGTCGGAGTGAACTGGGTCTAGTTGGACCAGCATAACATTTGTTTTCATCCCATGTCATGCACTCAAAGGTAGGTGATGGGTCTATGGCACAGATCTATGATCCGTGCCCTCCCCTTCCTTCTTTCATCCTGAGCACAAGTACCTCTGCCTCCAATTCCTAACCAGTCCGTCGTGCTTGTGCTAATTTACAAAGTGTCCCACAGGAGGGAAAAGATTCCCCATCTCTCCTCTAGAGTCTTTGACTTAGCAATCTTCCAGTAAACCACAATGAAAAAGAAACATAAGCTCTTTGGTTGAACTGAATTTTTGATGTCCTCACAATTCACTATCCTTATTTCTAAAATCAGACAATTCCCATATTCCATATTCCAATTTGAGTCGGTGGAGAAGACAATTTTGCATCCTATATAGAAGATGGAGGTATTGCACACACCCCTATCTGTCCCCTGCATTGTGCAGGATAGGAGCTGGATGGGGTGCTGTGGTCACTGGTACCCCAGAGCCATCCACCAGTGCAGCTGTCCCCTGCGTGGCGGATTAGCTGGATCGCAGTCCAAATTTCTTAGTTGAGAAACAATTTTTCATGCAGCTCATATACGCATAGGTTGCAGTTAAGCTGCATTTGGTGTCAAATAGTAGTTTACTGAGTGAGTTTTCCATTGATTTCATAATTCTACTTCCTGCTTTTGGAGGAAAAATACAGAGGCGTGTGTTTCTACACAGTTACTGCAGTCTGAGAATAATGATGGTGAAGTGGAAAGTCAATTAAAAAAAAAAATACTGTGATAATGGGTGTTTTTAAATGAGCAGCACAAAGTATGTGTGGGGTGCTTCAAACGGGTGGCACTCAGCATGGTTGCCCTGTCCATGGAGGCAGCCACCCTGACCTGCACAGGGCACTCCAGATTTTTCAGGAGTGCTCCATGCGTGGCCATGGGTGGCCGATGTGTGGGTCACAGGAGCGTGCCACCTCAGGCACAAACTACAAATAAGCAGTTGGGCGTGTGGACAGTGGGGGGGTCATGCGTGGACACATCTCATTAAAAAACACCCAATCTGAACTACATGCAATAGTTATTAATGATAAATACTACTAATGATGAATGTAGATAGCTATTTCACGATCCTTCCTAGCAGTAGTTAACATTTTCAGCATTCTTACAAAATTTTGCTGCTAACATCTAATTTGTTCACAAAAAGTCGCTTTGAATAATGATTAAGTACAAAGTGTTGTGTGACTGGCTGCCTATATCACATGAGATTGATTCTAATCCGTGACTAGATGGCTGAAATTTTAAAAACAGAGGGCAATGGGCTAGTGGGGTCATTTTTAAAACAGGTATTTAAATAAACAATTATTCAGGTTAAAATTTGTGTAACCTTTGGTATTCTGTAAACTGCCCTGGATGTCTAAATATTAATGATATACCCAAGTACCGAGTTTCGCACCCGATCAGCTGAAAATACTGAGTATTGCTCTTAAATAATAAATAAATAATAAATAAATATTAGCGATTTACCATGTTACTGATAAGTAAAATGATAAATGGATACAGGAATCGGGACTAAAAGTAAAAACCTTGGTACCAGAAGTAAGAAAATTGAGTAAAAAAACCAGTAGACAGGTATATTGGGCAGCCTGTAAGGCACTAATCGGGTACCAGTTATTTATTTATTTACAAAAATGATATCCTGCTCTAATCCTGCCACAGGTGGGCCAGATGGCTTACAACACAATATAAATATAATCTAAAACATTTTCAAAC
>QEPC01014891.1:508720-523724 GCA_003113815.1 Sphenodon punctatus | reverse complement strand
GAGGCCAGGTCATACATGACCATGTTGGAATCTGATGGGGAGTTCCTCTATTTCTTGTCCTTGTTCCACAGAATCATGCCACATGTGGACATACTTTACAAGGAGCTCCAAAAACAAAACATTGACTCTGTCAGTATTCAAAGATATATTACTGACTTTGTAAGAGCCATCGATAAAGTGAGGGACTCCATTGGAACTCTGTGCTCAGAGCTGCCGAAGAACGCTCGGATGCACAGAAGTGCGCCTAGCATGGACACGCTAGAGCAGATCGCTGTGGAAGTGTGTGATATTATAATCTCACATGCATGTGACAGATTTCAATTCACGAAACATCTAGAGAGTGCAACCTTGGTGCAGGGCACTTTGTTTCAAAGGCACAGTGAATGCTTTCCCATCCAAGCCTTTAATGCGGCAATGCAAGCCTACCCAATGCTGGAGCGAGACCGACTGAGGAGTGAGCTTGGGACTTTGTATGAAAGGTCAGAATTCCATTCTGCCAAAGATGCCTCTGCTTTATTTGCTGTGTTGACCGAGAACAACTTGGACAAATCTTTCTCAGAGGTGGTTAAACTGCTGAAGATTTTCATGACAATGCCTCTCACAACTGTTGAAGCGGAACGAAGCTTCTCAGCTCTAAAAAAGAATTAAAACCTTTTTGAGAAGTACCATGACAGAGGACCGTCTGAATGCTCTAGCAATGCTGTCTATTGAGCAAGCCATGATGAGGAACATTCCAGACTTCAACAACAAAAAAATAGATCTGTTTGCACAACGCAAGGAACGGCGAGCAAATTTCCAGTACAGGCGCTGAACAGACCTTATGATGATTGACTCTGGACAGTGGCCCGCACAGTCAGAAGACCTGTGCTGCATCCATCATGCTCCAGCCTGCATGGTCTTTGTCCTGATTAGGGAGACCCATGCCAACGTGGACGCTGCATGCAAGTAATGCTTCCCGGCCTTCTTCGAGGACAGAGCACAGAGAGGAAGACCAATTGCACTGCAGAACCAGCACCATGAATAAACTCAGCACCCAAATGGCACCACGTGACAGTGACGGCACACAAGGCACAGGGAGGCATTTCTGGCAGCTGCGAGTGCGAGGATGAGAGCCAGCAGAGGACATCACACGGTAAAGATAAGTATGATTCCTTTTTAAGTTTAAAAAATTGAGTTAAAACATTAGGTCTTAAGTTACAGTTAAACTGTAAACAGTTTTAACAGTTTAACACTAGTGGGAGTTCTTTAGAATTGTTGATCCTAATTTAGTTTAGAAGCAGTTTGGAAATGTGTTAGAAAACTTTGGGTCCTGATGTAGATTTAGTTTAGAGGGATGCATTAGCACTTTGTTGCTCGCTCTGTGTCACCACCCTAGCCCTGCCCCCAAGGAGGGGTACAGTGGGCATTCATTGGGTGAAAGCAGACATGACGCTAACCACCTTTTAACCACCCTTGGTGGTTATTTATGCATTTCGCAGGGCTGTATTGGTGCCCTATGCAGCCCCGCAACATGCATAGATAACCACCAAAGCTGGTTAAAGGGTGGTTAGTGTCATGTTTGCTTTCACCCACTTGGAGAGGGTGGAAGCTCTCCTTGGGGGCAGGGCCCAGGGCATGCCCACGGCCGGGGCAGGGACACAGAGCCACAAAGTCCATAGGACAAAAGGGATAAATAGTTAAACACTTGTTAGGGTTCTTTTTAAAAAAAATGTTAGTGCTCAGGTAGTGTAGAAGTAGTTAGTTATTAAGAGTTAGACGGCTTGGGGCATGCCCCTGCCCCCAAGGAGAGGTACAGTGGGCATTCATTGGGTGAAAGCAGACATGATGCTAACCACCCTTTAACCACCCTTGGTGGTTATTTATGCATGTCGCAGGGCTGTATTGGTGCCCTATGCAGCCCCACAACATGCATAGATAACCACCAAGGCTGGTTAAAGGGTGGTTAGCGTCATGTTTGCTTTCACCCACTTGGAGAAGGTGGAACCTCTCCTTGGGGGCAGGGGCTTGCCCGTGGCCAGGGTACACCCTAAAGTCTTAGGGCACCCCCAACAAATCATGTGGACTCCAGAACCACAGCCATAGGGGCCTCTACAGCAACTGGGCCCACTACCACTGTGCTTCCAGATGCAGTGTTTGACTTTAGGAGTTACAGGGATTCTATGGGTCTAATGAAGTCTGAAGTCACACTGTGTCTTGAGGCCTCAAGAAGACCAGCTGTGGGACCTGAACAGGGAATAAACTGGGACCCTAGAAAACTATCGGCATCCAAGGACAGCATGAAATGAAGAGCGTTCCAGATAATGGTAAGTGACAGCATAGGGATTGGGAGGGTCCTGGACCTCTTCTTTAGGGGAGAGGTCCACAAAGAAGCTAAATTTAATATGTCATTCAAAATGCAAAGATCCAAATTATTTTGCTTCTTTTTTCTATCCAGTTTGTCGGAGATCTGGCATAATTCCACAGCTCACCTTGCTTTCCTTGTGAACAGAGGAGAAAGTAGGTAGGAGCACGGCAGAAGAGATGGCTGCAGACAAGGAAACCCTTTTCCCCTGTCTCCACACTGAACCCATCTCTTCCCCCTTCCTCTTTTCATGCTCCAAACCCAAACCCATACCCTCCTATTTCTCCCCTGTCCTGTCTTTCTCTTCCCTTTCATTCTCTTCTGATTCAGCTTGTCGCAGAACAGGGAGCTAATTCAGTCGTCCCAAGTTTCCAAGCCAGAAGGAAGGCTTGTCCCAAAGCCTACACCTTCAGAAGACTGCAGGTGGCCAAGGATGCCATGAAAATTGAGGATTCGAGGGTTCTGGATAAAGGTAGGCGATGTCAACGTGATCTATTTTTTTTAACCTACTATGGTTAATTTGGACCTGGTGGGAAATAGAGCATTAGGACCCCCGTAAGAGGGTTCTCTATTCCCCAGTGACAGTGCGTCACACACCAGCATCCCAGCAGCATTAAGTAATGTAATGACCATTCATTGTTAACCCTGGCAACTCCTTGCTGCTAGGTTATGCAACGCCACCGTTGACCTAGCTCTGTCTACCGTTGCCCTGGCTCCGCCTACCGTTGCCCTGGCTCCGCCCACCGGCCGGCCTTACTGCCCCTCCAAACTCAAAACCCACCAGCCGCCACTGCATGTGACTCTGCTGTGTGGGGAGGCACAATCCCATGACCCACACAGCAGTCACCCATGGAACACTCCTGAAAAATCTAGAGTGCCCTGTGTGGGTCGGTGGCCACCTCCATGGATGGGGCAGCTATTCTGAGAGCTGCTCATTTGAAGCACTCTCCACACACCACTCAAGTGGTTATAGACACCCACCCCCATGACGCTCATTTAAAAACACCCCCTGGGAGAGAGGTGGCAACCCTACCCCTCCTATTGCAAAACAGAGTAAAAACACAGCAGCTGGTTGTAGCATCAGAACTGGTGGCTAGATTACTATGTGTGATTATTTCCACTAAGGAGATGATTTAACATTTTGCAGAGCAGAATGCAATAAAAGAGTGTATTCCTTAATTCTGTGTAGTATAACCTAAAATAATGTATCACTTTTTCTCAATGTCATAACAACCTATGTATATTTCAGAGATTTTATTTGTATATGCTTTTATGTGACTGTTCTGTTTTTTGTTAATTTCGTGTTAGTTTTTGCTTATTTACTTCTATGTCACCCATGGGGGGCATAATTGTGGCCTGAGCTCAGGCCCTTCACAGGCTTGCTTTGCCCCTGCAACACTCTGAAAGGAATAGAGCCATGTCAGAAAGGAATGGGACAAAGGAGATTTCTCATCCCTTTCTGATACGTCCCTGACACCACAGAGCACTGCTAGAGCCTGGCCTGAATTGAGCCCATGGGCTGGGGCACAAAACATGCCCAAACTTACCCAAGTCTAATAGGATCACTTGGGTCCCATTAGTCCTGAACTGGGTTGTAGACTGTAGTTCCTAGCTGCATACAGCTGCACCCTCAAGTGTGGTCTGAGTGGATGGGTTTGTTTGTTGTACAGTGCCTGTGATCCATAGGCCCTTTTTAAATGGACCTGGGACGTGCCGGTGGGTGTACAGCGGGTGTGCAGCCTGTCACATGGACGCCTCCACCCACCTCCAAGCACCAAGGCACCTCTTGTCCCCAATACCTCCTTGTGTGGGCGATGGGCGGAGATGGGTGGAACGTAGCGGTCACATGGATACCACCACCCCCTCACCCACCCAGTCACCCATGTGGGCGATGGGGTGGGGACGTCTCGTGTGAAAAGGGTCAGTATTTTAGAGGAAATGAAATGTAAATTTTCATAAAAAGAACTAGGGTGATTCTGCTTTAAAATTGATGTAATATGGTGTGCCATTCCCTCAGCTTCAGTATAAGAAACCAGTGCTTTCAGGACTGAGGATTTTATTAAAAACTGCTAAGCAATATTTTTTGACAAAACCCCCAGAAACAACAATGTGCCCTGCTCTTTCGTTCCCTCTGCTGGTTCTGCAGCCACACGACAACCAACAGTTCCTTGCTTGAGAGTACCATGGTATATAATAGCAGTCAAGGAGGCTATAATGAATAATTACATGTACAGTGGGAAAATAGAAACGGTCAGTGAAGGAAGAACTAAATTTGTAAAGTTCTATGATATAACTATAAATAAGAGGGTAAAAATGATAACATCCTTTTGGCTAAAATGGAAGAAACATGGCTCGTTAGCTACCTCGCTGTAACTGTCAACATGCAAATGACAGTGGTAGGGAAGAAATTGTCTCCTTTGTAGCTTTTGGGATTTTTTTGCCCTCCAACCATCGTTTTGTAGAGCATGATACCATGAGGCATATACAATGATGATACAGTTCCTGTAGTTTTGCTCAGTGTTAAATATGCAAGGATCACTCATCAACAGCTTAGAGGAATATCAAAAGGGCTTTGTTTAGTGACAGAGCTAACTTTCTCCTCTGACAACTTCAAGCAACAGGAATGCAGCAATGGAACATTTGCAGTCGAAACATAAAAGCAAAGCTAAGGCCCATGCAGGTAGGAGCAGGATGCGGATGGCATTCATGTAGGCTCAACAGCAGAGTTACAAGAGTTGCACAACCAAGCAGAGTTATGTCAGTGGGTGCTTTTAGATGGATGGGCTGCCTGGGTGCTGACTGTGCCAGTCCACTTCACCTCCAGGCGGCCTATCTGTCTAAAGGTGCCCCGCCAGATGTGCAGTCAGAGGAGGTGCAGAGCAGCTGCATTCCCGCCGACAGCCCCACCAGGAGCGCTCCAGAACACCCCAGAGGGTCACTGGCAGAGTGGGCTAGCCAAACCTGGGGCACCAGCCTGAAGTGGAGCAGCAGTCCTTCTGACGTGTGGATCCATGCTGCTACTCAGCTTCTAGCCGGCTATTGCCCTGGGCAACACCATAGCACTGCGGACGCTCCAGCTTGCATGGCGCACCCCCCGAGCAGCTCTGAAAACACCCAATGTCTCAGTGGTTAAAGCTTTGCTATGGGGGCTACAGTTCTTTGCATGTGGTGTGTGAGTTACTGTTTTAAAAAAGTTGTGATTCAATGCTGGTTTTAATCTTTCCCCAAAACGTACAGTCCCTGAGGTTAGCAATTGACTTGTCAAGGTGTCTGAGGAATTTTGGCACATGTCTATACGTTGCATTTTCCTTACTGAAACACTTTAATGGTGCTAAAGAATGTTTAATTGTGAGTGAGAAACAAACTACACCACACAGGGAACAACTTATTTTCCAAGAAAATGTCAAAAGCTCATTCACTTAATTAAAAGTCTAAATGATGGCGTCTATGTTTTTTGAAGAAAAGGGTAAGTAAATTATTATAATTAAAGGCAAACAACAAGTCTTTGAGCAGTTTTAAGACTAGCATGCACATAAGCCTATGTGCAGATAATATTGGATTCAAAATACTGTTCCTTTTTTTCTTGTTAATCTACTGGGATATCTAGCTATATGTCCTTTGGTGACATACACCAAACATACAGTTATAGCCCATGAAATTCTGTATCACGCAGAAGGGCCACGCTCAGCATCAAGGGTAAGAGAATTTGGTGACAAATTAGTTTAAAGCTCCATACCCACCAAATATGCTGCTCTTTGCAGAAATCCAGAAGCCCTGACATTTTGCAGCTTCAGAGCCAGACAATTTTGTTAACCCCTTGAGTGGATTTGTATCGACAGCACATTCCAGCTATTGTCGGTTAAACAAGTTGGTGAGACTGTCAGAAAGGACAATTAGAACCCACTCTTTGGATGTCACAGTCAGCATCTTATTGTAAGTTGCCCCAGGCTGCCTGATGGCAGGAGGGGCAGGGTATTAAATTGAAAAATAAATAAATAAATAAATAAATAAATGAGAGGGACTGCTGGTTGGAAGACCTCCTCTTCTTACTGAGATGGAATTGAAATAGGTTAAATCTGTATTGTTAGGGTTTTTTAAAAAAAAAAAAAAAATTAAGAGAAAGCAGCTCTAGCTTGTTAACTCAAAGATATTACCAGATTCTTCTCGTTTCTGCATCTGTTTAGGCCATCACATGATGTTCAAATTATAAGTGACAAGCCAGCACAGTCACGCATGGCCACCTTGAGCGTGCAACCAAGAGTTGTAAAATGAAAAAGGTTTCTTACCAAGACTGTAAAGGTAAGGAAGTGAAGGGCTAGCGTCAGAAGATCTCTTTTTAAAAGAAGCATAGCAGCATCACTTCACTGCCTTACAACAACCAGCAGTCCCTCCCATTAGTGCTGTCCAAGTTTGACTGACTTCAGTCCACCATCCTGAATAGCAACAGGTCACACATACAACGGATGCTGGCAATGCTCAGAAGATGGTCAGATGCCGGCATAAGCACAGAAAAACCAGCATCCTGTGTTTAAAATGTCAGCTCTGCTTTACACACAGTCAGACAGTAATTTGTGTCATTCATTACTGCTCGTGGTGGGGGTGGAGGTATTGCCCTACTCCCCTTATTTTCTCTCTCTAGTCAGTGATCCATGCATTCTTCATTAGAACAGCTGCACCAATGCTGGATTTGGGGAAAATTTAAATTAAAAGTCAGGGGTTCACACGCAAGACAAAACCATATTGTAATTGCTCCAGAAAAATGCCTCTGATTCTAATCTTTGGTAACCCTGAGGGAGCTCATTATTTATTACTTGTGTTACAGTCATGCCTATAGTTTCCAACCCAGCTCCATTTTGCTGGATGCTATATATAGACATATATACACAGCAAGAGACAGAACAACGTATAGTCTAAAGAGACAATAACAGATGCTTCTTTCCACCCTTTATGCTAACTCAATTTTACAGATAAGGGATTGAAGCATAGAGGGAAAAATTAACAGCATGACTCTTTTGAGGTGGTAGATGTGCTGGCAGCTAGCATGCATGTGAGCCCCTTTCACTTTGAAAGGGCTTGTGCCCATGCTGTTAGCATGCATGCAATCCTGCTAGAGCTCTAATACTATCAAGGTCACGTGGGAACCAACCTGGGAAATGAACTCCGACCTTCTGATCTCCATTCCAGCTACTAAGAAGCTACAATTTAACATTGAAACGTTTCATATTTGTGGAGAAAGGTCACATATTCAGTTCCCAGGAATGAAGATATAATTTTGTCTTCATTACCATTGCAAAATTTGCATCCTCTTGCCTTCATTACAGTATTTTGGTTACTTTATTTTGGCAGTACTATTTGACAGGTTCTTTGAATTTTTTTAATGTGATTGGCCTAAAATGAAGCAATCACATAAAAAAATTCACACTCACCCATGCCAAATGGTATCACTGAAGTGAATGAAGGACCAAATGCCAAAGTGGCCAAAGTAACCAAAGTACTGAATGTAGAAATACTGAAATATTGAAGTAACCACAGTACTGAGCCCAAAATTCTTGGAATGCTTGAAATGAAGATTCAAACTACAAATGAGCTAGAAGTGAATACTGCTTCCTATTTGCTTCATTACAATGGATTCAAATGTATCACATTTATTTGCTTTGGATATTCTTTTCAGCTTTAATACATTTGAACGCTGCTATAGAGAACATCTGCCCATAACAACCTCTTTCCCAGGTACCTTTAAAAATCAGTATATTTCCTCCCTTCTATTATGAACTCCCAGTGAAGATAGACCCTGATATAATGACCAGCACCATCTCATGACAAACCATGGAGCCAGGCTAGCAGTGTGGGTGTTCTGCGGAGTACTCTACAGCTTGCCTGCCCGCATTGCATGCTTGGGAGCCTATAACAGGGTTTAGCAACCTGGAGCAGAATCTGACCTTGATCATTATACACTTTTAGATGCTCTGAATGGATAAGGCCTGTTAAAGTAACATAGGATGAAAACAGATGTGACGTGGGCCTGCTATGGCCTGCTGTGGCCCAGGACCCACTGCATGCGTGGTCACACAGTGCCAGATGTTGGGGTGGGTAGTCCCAGCTTGCTTGAAATGGGCCCTGGGCCTGATCCCAGTCCAGGCCAAGGGCTGTCCATACAGGCCAACGTGGTCCACAGTAGGTCAATGCATCTGTTTGGTCCTGCCATCGTGGGGCAGGGGCCACCATGGCTCTCCATCATGGTGGGAGCAGGGCAGAGGTGGGGCTGGTCACACTCACATCTGTTCCCCCGGTCATGCACGTGGTAGGACAGTTCTGGCAACTGGAACGTTTGTTTAGTGATGCCTGCCAACCTGGAAAGTGGCCACCACTGTTTCCTGGGCTGGGTTGGAGAGCCCACATATCTGTTTTTACCCATAATTACAGCTGGTCCCAAGGGGGTTCATTATATAAAAGATGCTTAGGGTTTTCTTTTTTTGGTCTTGTTTTACTGGTTTTGGCAATATCTATGCATTCTGGTAGGCAGCCCATGTGACTGCCTGGATCCTAAACATAAATATCTAAGCTTAAATATCTTATTGTCGTCATAAGTCACTGCAGGAGCAGGACTTTTGAGGGTCAGAAGAACATTGGCTGTACCTGTGTCCTGTGCTTAATTGGCTCTGCATGAACTGGAATCCTTGTAAGGCTGGGCTTGGACCTCAAACAAGAAGGCCACCAAGGAGCAGAAGGGGAGGAGCTGGTTGGACAAGGAGGCCAAAAGTGAGTGAATCGCAGAACCTGGGAGATCAGAGAGGGACTTGTAACACAAGAAAAAGCTGGAAAAGCCTGCCTTAAAGAAGTGGCCCAGAAGAAAGGTTCTTAACTTGTGTGAAATATTCTGTGGTTGGTTCTAAAGTATGTAATGAAGAGCATGAGGAGGGAAAAAACAACTCTTTCTCAAAATTGTCTTCCAGAGTAGGGCTGAAATGAGAATTGTGCGCATTCTCGCAACCCCCAGTAAGATCTTGCAGGATCTCGTGAGATTCTTGAAAATCTCAGATGTGCTCCGCACATATACAAAATGGCCACCACGGCCATTATACATATGTGCAGCCCACCAGTGGCCAGTTTGTGCATGTGCAGAGTGGATGGTTCAGGTTCTTGAGAAGTTTGTGCGATTGTCGAAACCCTAAAAAAGTTCTGCACATGCAAAAATGGCTTTTGGGAGCTGTGCTTGTGCAGAATAGCCACGGCAGCTATTTTGTGCATCCACAGAACCCGGTTCTCGCCAAGATTTGCAAGGGTGAGTTTCATCCCTATTCCAGAGTGAGGTAGGAAGATGATCATTACTCTGCAAAGACTTACCTGCATACTACACCTACACCCTGCTTTTCTCACACATCATTCAATAAAATTGGGAGACTTACTTAATAGACTGTGCCTGGTTTATGCAAACTTTCCCCCACACTTTCTAATTTAGTACCTATTTTCCATAATGCTTGCAGCTTAACATGTACCTTTGTATAACGATTGAAAATAATGATTTCTTTCCAGTGAAGCTGAAGGACTAGAGTCAGGGATTTACTAGTTAACATGATTCAGTGGGGTTTTGGCTTAAAGCTGCTTCATAAGTAGCTAGTTAGTTGGAAACCTCAATATTATTCATCATCTTTTTTTGAGTAACCACAAGTCACAAACATGGTGGCTGGATTAGCCATTTGCCAATTGTGAGGTCATTTGCTTGGAAGAGGAATTGTCATTGGGTTATGATAAGTGTAGAATGTGCATTGTGGTAAATCATGCGAACATTATACCGTCTAATCCCTTAAAAATTAAATAAATTAAATGCTCATAAAACCTTTTTTTTTGCTGAAGGTGTGCCCTAACATCAGGAAGGTCTCAAAGCTATCCTGAGAGCTGTTCTTTGAGTTATTCTTAAATTTCAAAAAACTAAAATTTTGTGGGGAGCTTCATATTCCTTTAAATAAAAAAGAGAGAGAAGTATTTTGTTAATCATTCTATCATGACTTGCATGTATTTATAAAAATGTTCTCATATATAACTTTTATATATGTTGAATATTTTTTGGAACCCATTTTAAAAATGAATAATAGTCACTAGTAATTAATTTCCCTTAATTGTCTTGATCTTTACAGATTAAATTTATAATCCACCATAAAATAGTCTTTGGAGGTCATGTATACTTAGGAGTATTGTGGTCTCACACAAAATGGATACCAAGGCTGAAATCCAAAAACTGCTAACTCTGAAGTAGTTCTATTGAAGCCCATACTAAGCAGTGTGTGTATTTCTGCCCAAGCTGGTTATGATTGGTCTGGGGGCAATAGTTTATCATTAAGTATCCACTTCCCAGTTTTAAATGGTTTTAAACATTTGGATCATGTCAGCAGATTTTTAATAAATGTTTCTATAGCCATTTTTATATGGACATCTCCCCTCCCCTCCCCGCTGCCGCTCAGTGTTTGGGCGGGTGTGCGGTGGGGGGGGGCAGTCCATGTATACGGCCACCAATGGGTGGGGGGGTCCATGTAAACAGGCACACACCTGCCTACATCTGCTGTGTCGAAACACACCACCTCCACCCGTGTAAAAATGGCCTATATTTTCCATTGTGTGAGTGCAGCAGTCAAGGCTGTAAAGCTTGGTAAAAGATTAACTAGACAACTGGAAAACAGTGCATTTGGAAACAAAAGTGTGACTAATGTTTATTTACTCTCAGGAACTGATTTCTTATTTGGAATAGATACACAGTAATTTTTTTGAATGCGTCTATGGCCCTTTCCAAATGGGCTGTGATGGGTGGAGGTGGGTGTGCGCCCATTCACACGAGCGCACGCCCATCTCCACCCACAGAACAACAAGGGCCGTTTTATACGGACGCCTCTCCCCCCCTCAGATGGGTGTGTGGGTCTGGGTGCGATACGGGGGGGAGGGGCATCCATGTACACACCGTGGCACTGGATGGGGGCGGGTGGGTGGGTGCTCGTCCATGTGAACAGCATGGGTGGTGGGTGGGGGTGCATGTGCGTTCCTGACAAACGCCCACCTCCACCCATCTCTACTCATCATCCACCCACAAAGCCATCCGACAAACCAGAGGAGTCTCTGGCCTTTTTCACAATGACACTCTAACACTGATAAAATGGGTGTTACATTTTATTTTATTATTTTTAAATTTATTTTTAAACATGTATATCCCACTCAACCTGCTGCAGGCAGCTCTGGGCAGCTTACAATAATAACAATAAAAACAACTTTAAAACAAACACAACAGGGAGGAATTAAAAAATATATGCCTAACCGCCCACCACCCTAACCCATTCCCACCACCCTCCCCATCCTCCCCATCGAAAACCAGGCAGAACAGCCCCGTCTTACAACAGCATCAAATTGAGGGGAGATCAGGGGCCAAATGGGCCTCCACTGGCAGGGAGCTCCACAGCAGCGGAGTGGCCACTGAGAAGGCCCTCCCCATTGTGGCCCCCGGCAGACTCAAGGAGAGCAGGGGTTGATCCAGGACCCAGAGAATGAGGCAGTCTTTCAAATAGGTCGGGCCAAGGTCATTTAGGGCTTTATAGGCAAGCACCAGCACCTTGAATCGGGTCCGGAAGACTATAGGCAGCCAGTGCAGAGACCGAAGAACTGGTGTAATATGTTCCTGGTGGCCGAGTCCCACCGCGTTCTGCACCAGCTGCTGTCTCTGAACCGTCACCATCGGTAGCCCCACGTAGAGCGCGTTACAGTAGTCAAGCCTAGAGGTGATGAAAGCATGGATGACAGTGGCCAGGTCAGAGTCTGAAACATATGGCTGAAGCCGACGCACTAGATGTAATTGGCGAAAGGCTCTCCTTGCCATAGACTCCACCTGAGCATCCAAGTGGATCTGCGAGTCAAGGAGCACCCCCTGACTCCTTACCTGGGGAAACAGTGGAGGGCAGACCCCATCAATGATGGGGGCCATCACTCCCACTGCCGTACCCACCAGCGCCACCTCCGTCTTATCAGGATTCAGCTTTAGTCGATTCGCCCTCATCCAATCCTCCACAGCTGCCAGACACCCAGTAAGCAGTAGCACTGAGACTGCCAGGCCTAGGTCTGATGAAAAAGAGAGGTAAAGCTAGGTGTCATCAGCATATTGATGACACTGCACGAAAAACCTCCTGACCACCTCACTGAGCGGCTGCATATACACATTGAACAGGGGATGGGACAAAGCAGAACCCTGCAGGACTCCACACAAGGTCTCAGTATAATGAAAAATGATCCCTGAGCACCACTCGCTGAGTTCTTCCGGCCAGGAAAGAGCGAAACCAGTCAAAAACCATACCGCCTACCCCTGCCCGGTCCCACAGGCGCATCACTAACATCTCATGATCAATGGTATCAAAAGCAGCCGACAGATCTAATAGAATCAGCAGGGCCAAACTGCCCTGATCAAATTCCAAGCGTAGATGATTGACCAACGCCACAAGGGCAGTCTCGGTGCATAGCCCGGGTGAAATCCTGACTGCCAGGAATCAAGAAAACCGACATGATCCAGATGCTCCTGAAACTTCCGGGCCACTACCTGCTCAATAACCTTCCCTAAAAAGGGGAGGTTAGAGACTGGCCGATAACTGGCAAGGGAGTCAACGTCAAGCGATGGTTGCTTGAGCAGGGGCCACTCCAGCACCTCTTTAAGGAGGCTCGGCACCCTGCCCTCTTTAAGGGAGGCATTGATCACCCCCACCAGTAATGGCCCCATCGTGTCCCAGCAGGCCTTAACCAGCCAGGATGGGCAAGGATCCAGTTCACAACAGGTAGCCCTAACAGCCACAAGAACATCCTCTGCATCGGTAGGTGTCACCAACCGAAAAAGATCCCACAAACATAGACAAGGTGGGGCTTCCATAACCTCTAATTGCCCCACCATGGTAAATCTGAGCGATTTTATCCACAAAATAATCCATAAACCAGTCACAGCAGGCACTAGATGACTCCAATCCAAGGTGGAGGGAGGTTAGACTGACCAGCCCCCACACCACCCGGAACAGCTCTGCTGGACAAGATTTAGCAGATGATATGAGGGCAGCAAAAACCTCCTTCTTTGCTGCCCGTATAGCCACAACATGGGCTTGTAAACTCGCTATATGTCGCAACCTGTCGGCTTCAGCACGTGTGTGGTGCCACCATCGCTCCAACTGCCTCCCCATCTGCTTCAGCACCCACAGCCCCTCTGAAAACCAGGGAGGCCTATGGTGCTGTCATCTGGGAAGTGGATGCCTCGGGCCCGTCCAATCAATGGCCTCTGAGAGCAAGATGTTCCACAACCCAACGAGGTCATCGATGGGACGGTTGTCCAGATCAGAGGGTATATCCCCCAAAGCCTCCTGGAACCTTTCTGGTTCCATCAGTCTACGAGGGCAGACCATTCAAACTGGTTCCACACCCATCCGGGGGCAGAAGTGTGCCAGAAGAGAGGCCTGCAGGAGGTAATGGTCTGTCCATGACAAGGGAACAGCTGATATCTCTCCCACCAACGGACCTCCCGCCTCAAGGCCAGTGCAAAACACAAGGTCTAAGGTATGTCCCCCCCTGGTGCATTGGGTTGCTGACCATCTGAAACAGGCCCATGATTGCCATGGTGGCCATTAACTCATGCTCCGCACCCCTAATATCAGCGTTGGCGTGGACGTTGAAGCCCCCCAAGACTACTGTCTTCGAGGACCACAACGCCACCCCCGACACCAGATCTGCTAGACTCTAGATCATGTAGGGAGGCTGCTGTACAGGTAGGTGCACGGTATACAGGCAGTACTCCCAAACTGTCCCCTGCCAAATCGAACACCAGATGCAGACCCTCAATACCCACTATGGATTGCACCAGATACCTCCAAACAGCCTAGCCCTCCCTAAAATTCATGGCTACATGCCCCCCCCCCATGCTTCCAACATTATACATGTTGCAGGACTGCAGGTGTGCTCTATGGGTGCCCTGTAACTTGTATAATAAAATGTAACACCCATTTTATCAGTGTTAGAGTGTCTGTGTGAAAAGGGCCTAAAGCTGTTTTTACACTGACACTTTCCCCCACTCGGTGTTCCAGTGGGTGTGCAGGGAGGGGTGTGCCGTCCATGTATAGAGCTGGTGGTGCATGGGGGGATGGGTGTTTGCTCGGTGTTCGCCCGTGGGAACACTGAGCAGGATGGGTGGGGGTGCATGTGTGCTCCCGCACAACACCCACCTACACCCATCACCCACCCATCTCCACCCACGAAACCCCCACCATGCCTAATTCCAATTTGAATAAAGAATGCGGCCTTTCAAACCCAACATTTTGTCCTTGCTTCATTTCGGATGCGCCGACAGCTGACCGAGCCTGGGGGCAGCGCCGCAGCTGGGAAGTGTCTCTGTGCAGCCACGCTGCCACAACAGTACTGCATCAACCCACAAACTGCCCACAGTAGGGGGAGTAAATCCCACCCAGCAAATCCCACCTCGGTGGCCCAAGCCCCCCACAAAACCGCTCTGGCAGTACTCCACAACCATCACCCCATCGTGATAATGTGCAATAGTGTAGTTTGCTGCTATGCACTATTGCACATGTACACATTGTTGCTGCCACAAAAATGCACACAGACGGGAGTGCTGGAGTCAACACCAGGCTGCGGTGAGGATCCCTC
>QEPC01014891.1:488397-503424 GCA_003113815.1 Sphenodon punctatus | reverse complement strand
TTTCTTTCTTTCTTTCTTTCTTTTTCTTTCTTCCTTTCTTAATCTGCCTTACCTGTCAGTATTTTAGTGACACTGAAAAAAAGAATATGATGCAGCAGATGAACACAGCAAATGTAAAATATATTCCCTTGCACAAACTGAGCCTATTTTTTTTTTGACCGTAACATGATTTTGTGAGGAAGTTGTCGGGCACGTGGGTGGGATGGTTCTAGTCACCTCCCTGTGTTCCATGCTGGCTTAGATTATGTGTTGCAAACTCAAAGCATGTGTTGCAAACTGGTCTGCTACTGTGGTAAACATAACAGGTCTGATTCTGATCTGTCTTTGATTTGGCTCTGGTGTTCCTCCATTGACCTGACTGGAGCTACTCCTGTTCTCATATCAGTGGGTGTTTTCATAACATGATGGTGCTTGGTCACCGCCACGGACTTACCCAGTCTGGAGACAGGCCACCACCACAGCCAGGACTAGGCTAGACCCCTGAACTAACGTGCAGGGGGTGGGCTAAGGGGAAAGGTGGGGAGACACATGAACGTGTGTCTACCCTAACCTTGCGCTGCACCCAGAAGCCCCCCCCCATGCTTTACTCCTGGTTGGGCAGTTGGATACTGGCCATGATGGCGGCTAGCATGGGCTGTGAGTCAGTCAGAGACTTTCCCAAGTTACAGCCTGGGCTAGCCGCCACCATGGCTAGGATCTATCCCGGAAGAACATCTGGCACCTGGGAACTCATGTGATGGTGGCCCAAAGGGTAAAGTGGGGTAAAGCGGGCCACCGTCATGTCTGAAAACACCCAGTGTCAACAGCAGCAGCAAAAAGAATGAAATCATTGCTGTAGCTGCATTTTGAAATGTCAATCTGATAAGCAGCTGAAATGTCACTTTTGGTACCAATTTTTCATTAAACCAATTATTAAAATAAACTTAAGTGTTCCAGTCCAGAAAGTATTTACCAAGCACATACCTATCTTGGAAGTCCAATTGGATTTAAGCTTAACATTGGGCCTTTTTACATTGAATTGGGGGGGGGGGAACGGGTGTTTTGCTGTGATGGGTGGAGGTGTGTGTGTCTGTTTACATGGATGCACACCCACCTCCACCCATGGAGCCTCCTTTGGTTTTTCAGAGGACTCTGTGGGTGGAGGTGGGTGAATGATGGGTGGAGGTGGGTGTTGTGTGGGAGCACGCACGCACCCCCACCCATCCCACTCAGTGTTCATATTAGCGAACACTGAGTGGACACCCATCCCCCCACCCACCGCCGGCCATATACACGGAGCCCCCCCGCCTGAACACCGAACGCTGGGGGGGGAGGGAGGGGTGCGTCCATGTAAAAACAGCCATTCTTAGATAGCTCAGCTGATTTTCAGCCTTGCTCCACAGTTTGGTAAATGCAGGTTGCTCAATACTTGAAAATAAATGGGTTGCTAAAATAAATGGGCCTTGGATAAGGTGTTGGACTTGAAAATGAGGGACTATGGTTAAAATCTTATATTAGCCATGAAAGGCTGGGTGACCTTGAGCAAGTCACTACTATCTCAGTCTCATTCCTTATCTCCTCATCTGTAAAATGGGAATAATAATGACCCACTTCGCTGGATTGTTGCAAGAATGAAATAGATATGGTTTGTAAAGAACTTTAGACATTAAAAGCGTGCTCTCTATAATATTTAAAGGCTCTAACTCAATGTTTATGAGTTTAACTTTGGAATCCAGGTTTTCAAAATCTCAGCTTTTATCTTTGAAAAATTGTCTTTAATTGGGCAACCTTTACAAAATCAGAACAGTTCATTATAAGATCGATGGCAATATTTATTTATTTATTTTAAAAAATGTCTTACCCCACCCATCCTGCCACAGGCAGTACTGGGCGGCTCACAATTCATCAATAAAAACACTTAAACAGTCATAAATAAGGAGGAATTAAAATATCCCAAATCATTCCCCCCACCCTCCCCATCAAAGGCCAGGTGAAACAGCCACGTCTTACNAAACCAGGCAGAACAGCCCCGTCTTACAACAGCATCAAATTGAGGGGAGATCAGGGGCCAAATGGGCCTCCACTGGCAGGGAGCTCTACAGCAGCGGAGTGGCCACTGAGAAGGCCCTCCCCATTGTGGCCCCCGGCAGACTCAAGGAGAGCAGGGGTTGATCCAGGACCCAGAGAATGAGGCAGTCTTTCAAATAGGTCGGGCCAAGGTCATTTAGGGCTTTATAGGCAAGCACCAGCACCTTGAATCGGGTCCGGAAGACTATAGGCAGCCAGTGCAGAGACCGAAGAACTGGTGTAATATGTTCCTGGTGGCCGAGTCCCACCGCGTTCTGCACCAGCTGCTGTCTCTGAACCGTCACCATCGGTAGCCCCACGTAGAGCGCGTTACAGTAGTCAAGCCTAGAGGTGATGAAAGCATGGATGACAGTGGCCAGGTCAGAGTCTGAAACATATGGCTGAAGCCGACGCACTAGATGTAATTGGCGAAAGGCTCTCCTTGCCATAGACTCCACCTGAGCATCCAAGTGGATCTGCGAGTCAAGGAGCACCCCCTGACTCCTTACCTGGGGAAACAGTGGAGGGCAGACCCCATCAATGATGGGGGCCATCACTCCCACTGCCGTACCCACCAGCGCCACCTCCGTCTTATCAGGATTCAGCTTTAGTCGATTCGCCCTCATCCAATCCTCCACAGCTGCCAGACACCCAGTAAGCAGTAGCACTGAGACTGCCAGGCCTAGGTCTGATGAAAAAGAGAGGTAAAGCTAGGTGTCATCAGCATATTGATGACACTGCACGAAAAACCTCCTGACCACCTCACTGAGCGGCTGCATATACACATTGAACAGGGGATGGGACAAAGCAGAACCCTACAGGACTCCACACAAGGTCTCAGTATAATGAAAAATGATCCCTGAGCACCACTCGCTGAGTTCTTCCGGCCAGGAAAGAGCGAAACCAGTCAAAAACCATACCGCCTACCCCTGCCCGGTCCCACAGGCGCATCACTAACATCTCATGATCAATGGTATCAAAAGCAGCCGACAGATCTAATAGAATCAGCAGGGCCAAACTGCCCTGATCAAATTCCAAGCGTAGATGATTGACCAACGCCACAAGGGCAGTCTCGGTGCATAGCCCGGGTGAAATCCTGACTGCCAGGAATCAAGAAAACCGACATGATCCAGATGCTCCTGAAACTTCCGGGCCACTACCTGCTCAATAACCTTCCCTAAAAAGGGGAGGTTAGAGACTGGCCGATAACTGGCAAGGGAGTCAACGTCAAGCGATGGTTGCTTGAGCAGGGGCCACTCCAGCACCTCTTTAAGGAGGCTCGGCACCCTGCCCTCTTTAAGGGAGGCATTGATCACCCCCACCAGTAATGGCCCCATCGTGTCCCAGCAGGCCTTAACCAGCCAGGATGGGCAAGGATCCAGTTCACAACAGGTAGCCCTAACAGCCACAAGAACATCCTCTGCATCGGTAGGTGTCACCAACCGAAAAAGATCCCACAAACATAGACAAGGTGGGGCTTCCATAACCTCTAATTGCCCCACCATGGTAAATCTGAGCGATTTTATCCACAAAATAATCCATAAACCAGTCACAGCAGGCACTAGATGACTCCAATCCAAGGTGGAGGGAGGTTAGACTGACCAGCCCCCACACCACCCGGAACAGCTCTGCTGGACAAGATTTAGCAGATGATATGAGGGCAGCAAAAAACTCCTTCTTTGCTGCCCGTATAGCCACAACATGGGCTTGTAAACTCGCTCTATGTCGCAACCTGTCGGCTTCAGCACGTGTGTGGTGCCACCATCGCTCCAACTGCCTCCCCATCTGCTTCAGCACCCACAGCCCCTCTGAAAACCAGGGAGGCCTATGGTGCTGTCATCTGGGAAGTGGATGCCTCGGGCCCGTCCAATCAATGGCCTCTGAGAGCAAGATGTTCCACAACCCAACGAGGTCATCGATGGGACGGTTGTCCAGATCAGAGGGTATATCCCCCAAAGCCTCCTGGAACCTTTCTGGTTCCATCAGTCTACGAGGGCAGACCATTCAAACTGGTTCCACACCCATCCGGGGGCAGAAGTGTGCCAGAAGAGAGGCCTGCAGGAGGTAATGGTCTGTCCATGACAAGGGAACAGCTGATATCTCTCCCACCAACGGACCTCCCGCCTCAAGGCCAGTGCAAAACACAAGGTCTAAGGTATGTCCCCCCCTGGTGCATTGGGTTGCTGACCATCTGAAACAGGCCCATGATTGCCATGGTGGCCATTAACTCATGCTCCGCACCCCTAATATCAGCGTTGGCGTGGACGTTGAAGCCCCCCAAGACTACTGTCTTCGAGGACCACAACGCCACCCCCGACACCAGATCTGCTAGACTCTAGATCATGTAGGGAGGCTGCTGTACAGGTAGGTGCACGGTATACAGGCAGTACTCCCAAACTGTCCCCTGCCAAATCGAACACCAGATGCAGACCCTCAATACCCACTATGGATTGCACCAGATACCTCCAAACAGCCTAGCCCTCCCTAAAATTCATGGCTACATGCCCCCCCCCCATGCTTCCAACATTATACATGTTGCAGGACTGCAGGTGTGCTCTATGGGTGCCCTGTAACTTGTATAATAAAATGTAACACCCATTTTATCAGTGTTAGAGTGTCTGTGTGAAAAGGGCCTAAAGCTGTTTTTACACTGACACTTTCCCCCACTCGGTGTTCCAGTGGGTGTGCAGGGAGGGGTGTGCCGTCCATGTATAGAGCTGGTGGTGCATGGGGGGATGGGTGTTTGCTCGGTGTTCGCCCGTGGGAACACTGAGCAGGATGGGTGGGGGTGCATGTGTGCTCCCGCACAACACCCACCTACACCCATCACCCACCCATCTCCACCCACGAAACCCCCACCATGCCTAATTCCAATTTGAATAAAGAATGCGGCCTTTCAAACCCAACATTTTGTCCTTGCTTCATTTCGGATGCGCCGACAGCTGACCGAGCCTGGGGGCAGCGCCGCAGCTGGGAAGTGTCTCTGTGCAGCCACGCTGCCACAACAGTACTGCATCAACCCACAAACTGCCCACAGTAGGGGGAGTAAATCCCACCCAGCAAATCCCACCTCGGTGGCCCAAGCCCCCCACAAAACCGCTCTGGCAGTACTCCACAACCATCACCCCATCGTGATAATGTGCAATAGTGTAGTTTGCTGCTATGCACTATTGCACATGTACACATTGTTGCTGCCACAAAAATGCACACAGACGGGAGTGCTGGAGTCAACACCAGGCTGCGGTGAGGATCCCTCNTCCACAGCCCGACGAAGTTATAGATGAGACGGCCATCCAGATCAGAAGGTATACTGAAATAAGTTTTCTAGAAACTTTAGTATCTATGTTTGAATAATTCTGCTAGATTTGTTATTACAAAACTAGGAGAGAGAGAGTTGGAGAGAAAAGACCGGATGCAACGTTACACTTAATGACAATTTTTCAGCATTAGGATTAATCAGAGTGGCCTTTGTTTTATTTCAGGGTATAACGTACTGCAAAAAGATTGTCAGGACCCATGCTAAAGTCATGCTAGGTTTTCTAATGAGAATCTTGTAATGTGTAGTCTATAACGAGCGTTTGCAATGTGGAGTTACATGTTTTTCTCCATTAACAAACAAACAAACAAACAAAAAACACTACAGTATACTCATAATAGTATTTTGGGGGGAAAACAGCGGTCAAATTACATTCATTTTTTTGAACATTAATTCCCATTCTCCTATTGATTGTGTATACTTGATCCATGCAGACTAAGTGGTCTCGTACAAAACCTATAGGTACTGATGGTTTTATTTGCTCCTTTCCTTTCTTGTTTTCTGTTCTATAAAACTACATCTGTGAGCCATACTTCTTAACTAGTACATGAGAATCGTGCTGCTAAATCCCAAAGGACCTCTTTAAAAATGAGCCCCATATAGGTAGGCTTTCGCTGCTTTGCTTAATCCTCATTCAGAAGCCAAACTTATCAAAATTCCTTATATGAAGAGCTCAAGCAATTTAGGGAGATAAACGTACTTCCATCCCATTGCCTAGTGATGCCTATTTTAAAGGTTTGTGCTCATATGGATGGCAGGCACCTTGCAACAAGATGCCATGATGCTGCCATACCAGGTGATGATATTTCCTTGGCCTTGAAAGATGCTTTGGGACTTTGCATTGTAAGGTTTCAGAACACAGCTTCACCCCATTGAAATTTGGCTAATCCCTAAAAAAAAATGACACCACTAAGGTAGCACCTATGAATGATGTCGGCAGTACTCCAAAGATCATTTAGTCAGAGAATAGAGACACCATGGAAGGATTTACAAAAACTAGGTCACTTAACTTCTACTGACTGCTCTTACTGGCAAATAGATAAGATTGTTTCTAATGCCTTTTAGGGAATTTTCCGGCTCAGATTTTCATGGTGATCTTTGCACCTTATTTTGCCTTTCTCCTTTCATCTGTTACCCAACCTTAGTAAAAAGCAAAGTGATGTATCTTCTGTACTTAAAACCCTGTCTCCTATGCCCTACATAGAAACTTTCTAGTCATTCATTCTGCATGACTTTCTTGTCCTTTACCTTTGAGATAAGGTGCTGAACAAGCGTATTTACTAGCTGGGATCATCACTTTCTCCATGTCTACCCAGAAGATATGTGTGTTATCTCCTCTGTCATCTCAACTTCACGGGCATTTAGCTGATGTTCAGGTGACATTGTCTGCTACTGAGGTTTTGTTCTCAGAATACCTATATGGTGGAATTAAATATTCTGTAATTCAAGGTATTTTTAAAAGTTTTCCATATATTACTTGGTGCGGAGGATACCAGTTTGACAAATTCCAACATATGAACTCTTCAGTCTTTTGTCTTCTGGACTGTTCAAACATTCTGTTTGCTTCCATTATGTGGCTTTGTTCAGTCTCTGTAGAAACCCCCCAGAGAGCAGAGTGAAATGTCATGAGCTTAAAAGTAAATTCTTTTTCTGAATCACGCAATTAGGAGTCTATCCTGCGGCTTTCTTTTAAGTAATAAAAAACTTGCATGCATAACATGTCTGCTTACTAGAATGATTCAATTGCATCTCAATTTCAGTTAGAGGACTGCACTTTTAAACAAAGAAGCACAATATATAAAAATCTATCTGTTCAGTCACTAATTTCAGTCATCTCATTTACATCGGTATTTTGGTATTCAGTACTTTGTTCAACTGTTAATGTAATATTTTGCTACTTTGTGAATTCAGCAGTGCTATTTGATCGGTTTTAAAAAATTTTTTTATTGTGATGTAATGCAGGAGAAAGGCATGAAACTAACATATAATGAATAACAAAGTAACAAAACACCAAATAAATGAAAACACAAAGCAGATTTGCCTTCCCAGTGTCAATTTTGCAATGGTGACAAAGGTGAATTTAGATGTTCATTCATTGGAATGAATAAACAAATTTTCTTTGCAAATACAGAAAGACATATTCATTTTAGCCCTAATTGTAATCAAAAGCTGTAACTGTTTGGTGGTCTTTTTGTGGCCTACATGAAATGTGCCTGTATAGACAGGTGTACACAGCATAAAGAAAATTGCCACAGTTGGAAATATCTGGAAGAAAAGGAGTTCAGATACTACAGAGATTGGAGGAAATAGACAATAGCTAATTATAAAAGGAAAAAAAATTACATGGAGACTGAATAATTCTCTCATTATTAGTCCATGACAGCACCATATTGGTAGGGAAATACAAAGACGTTTGCATTGCTTCTTCTGCTAAAGTATCCCCCCCTGTGGCTCCCAAGGTTAGCACCCTGTTGTATGTATGATTGGCACATTAAGTCTATACAGTAAGGGTGGGGAGAGATGGTGGCTGCTCCACAATTCTAAAACTCCCCTTCCCGTGGAGGTTCGCCTAAATCCGAGTCTAAGCATTTTCCAGAAGCAGCGTAAGACTTTTTATTTGGCCAAGCATTTGGCAGTCAGGGATAGGGACTGGGGTTTGGGAATTTTAAATTATATCTACCTATTTTATGTATTTTTATATGTTGTAGCCTGCCATGAGCCCTAGGGATAGAGTGGGATACAAATTTAAATAGAGTAAATGAATACTCCTGTCGTTCCATGAATGTGTGGCTTTTGGGCAACATGTTGCCCACGATTCCCTCACATGTGACCATGGACCTGCAGGAGAAGCTGCTAGCATGGGGAAGGGTTAGAACTATGGAAGTGAAAGTTGCAGTTTGTAAATACACCCTGTAGGCATCCCTACCCCTCCCTGCTGGAGATGGCTCCCTCCCTAGGTCGTCCAGCCATCTGTGGCTGGGAAAGGAGATGGGATGCCTACATGATGTATGGGTCGTATTGGCCATCCTTCCCTCTCCTTGTCTTCCCTGTTGGAGATGGGGCTACTGTGGGGAGAGTCAGCACTGTGCACACATGTGCAGTGGAGACATTCCTACACCCTACCCTCCCTTCTTGAAATGGCTTCCTCCCTCTCCCCGCCCCTCAACAGTCATTGGCCACAATCCAAAACTCCTCTGCATAGAATCACCGCGGTACAATGTATTCTCAATGGACATGCGTGTGGATTGCATGCGGGGTCCACGGGGATGGGATTGGGGGCCCCGGTTGCCCATAGGATACTACTTTTTCTACAGATAAGCAGGTATTTTCAGTCTAAGGCTGTCGAAAACAGCAGCTTTGAGGAAACCAGCTCAACTTAATAAAAGATAATCAAATATTTTCTACAAAACTTGCACTTACTTTGCCCCCTTTGTCTCCTAGTTCTATTTTTTAAAATCACCTCACTTTTTGTCTAAGAATGTGTGAAATATTTTGCATGAATAATTATGTAGGATCTACTGTGACTTTTTTTGTTGTTGTTGTTTAAATGCTAAGTGAAATGATTTTTACTCTAAGGACTGACAAAAGTACTCTCTTTGCATGCTAAACAGTTGAATTAGTCATCGTGCAATGCAGTAAAACTTTTTAATTTGTAATTAATTCATAGGTGACAAGAATGTCATCCAAGGTTCTTCAAAAAATGTTCACCCCTTTTGGAATTACAATTATATTTCCGATTAAGAGACACCACGATTAAAAAGGACTGGAAATTCTTAAGCAATGTGCAGCCTGACAAATCAATAGCTCTGAACATGCACAAAGAATGAAAAGTAGACGGTATTTAGTATATGAAAAGTCTCTAGGTCAAATTTGTGAGAGGAAAAAGTTATGTTATTTACCAGAATAATACACTCTATTTAATGGAATATAGATGTCATTGACATACTGAGGAATTGATAATGTAGAGAGTTGAATGTAGAACTCTGCTTGCGTCAGAAATCTGGGCTTGAGGCTGGCCTATACCTGACTGCACTGGGCCCAACCCAAGCCCAGGTCTATTATAGTCAGGCTCATCTGAGCTCAGCCTGATATGTCTGGGTGGTCCTGCCTCCCATGCCACAGAATGCCTTGATGTCATGGTGCTCTGTAAGGGGCGGGACTACATCTGAAAAGGGGTGGGGCTTAGGCATTCCCCATCTCCTTTTCTGACATCCCCAAGGAAGTGTTCTCCACCTTAAACAGTGTCTTCTAAGAGCATTTGTACACTACATTTGTAAATACCAAGGACATCATAGTTTGACATCGAGGTGCTCCAGCACTGTGACTGTCTATCTCTTTATATTGTTGTGACATATGTTCAGGAACCCCTTATGAACTAATTTCTCAGCTTCTTGTCATTGAAAGGAACAATGCAAGTATCTGGATTTCAAATTCCTCTAGAGAACTAGAAGAGATTGTATTTTTTTTAAGCCAGAGGCCATATTGAAACATGGGGGAAATGGAAGGGACACCATACAGTGGGAATCCCAGGCAGCATTCTGATTGAGTCAGGAAATGACAGCACACAATACAGCATGGTTGCAGTAAAGATGCGGCAGGCACTGCTAGCTCATCAGGCATCTGCCTTTACATGAACCATGCCTTGAATTTCTACCACTCCTCTTATAGACACTGGCAGATGTTACTCTGGCCAACATGTGATTGAAAACCTGTGTTTGTATGTCCATGGGTCTACCTAAATGCCCAAACACTTTAGAAACTGGAACAAGTGCCCATGGTTATAGCTCTCATGTAGTTAATTCATGATGTGATCCTCTCGTAGAATAGCATCTGTGCTAGCAGTTATCGTGGGCATAAGTTCCATTCACTTAATGAGACGTATGCCTGTGATAACTTCCTGTGATAACTTGTGCTGCCTGTGTATAAATTGTGTTCCTACACAACCCTGGTGTCTTCAGCTGGGGCTGCTGTGGGCAGGATTCTGTGATGTGTCCAGGGGCGTGGCATGAAACCCTGCTACAGGCTCTCACAGGTGTGGTACACTGTGACCTTTCTATGGATGAGGAATACTTGTGAAAGCACTCCAAGAGTGTAGTGGGAGTGTGCAGGGCTGAAATGAACAACTGTGTTGAATACTGAATGTGAGGATTTGGGGCTATTTCTTTTTGTCTGGGACAAAGTGGATACAAAGCACTATTCACTTCCCACTTTGTTCACCAAAATGAATATCTGCTTTGGATATTTCGGTGTGGCCATTTTTGTCATTTCATTCTCTTTGGTATTTTGGTTTATTTTAGGGATGTGTGAGCAGCTATGGGAACTAGGATCGATTCCTGACTCTTTCTTGATACCGATGTGATTTCTTGATTCTCACAATACTGCAAGATACCATCCCAATTCACTGACTTTCCACTTACTGTTTACCACATATCACGTACCATTAATTTACCACTTACTGCATTGCCAAGGGAACTATTTTACATTCAGGTTTGTTGTTTCCACACTTCTGAGAAGTTGCCGTGCAAATAGCCCACCCCTTAACCTCCACCCAGTGCCCATTAACCTCCACTCCCGTGCCTCCTATCAGAATTGTTGTTCTGTGCTGTTCCCTTTGCATTGACCAACCTGCAACTGGACTGAAGATTAGTAAAAGAATCTGCATACCAGCCAACGAAGGAATTAAGTCAATGAATCTGCATACCAGTGAAGAAGTCCAAGAGAAAATGGAGTGCAAGAAATAAGGTATTGCATCTGTAGTCCCTCTCGGGATTTGAAATGGATGGGAAAGTGGTAAACGGGATCCCGGTAAGTGGAAAGTCAGTCAATTGAGAAACAAAATGTTAGTCGAGACATTACTGAGAGGTTCTCTATTTGATTGTGATAGTATTGAGAACTGAGATTTCGATGAAATTTGTCTATTTTGGAAAAATCTTGAATTTGACCCTAGTTTATTCGGTTATTTGTTTTGATTACTTCATTCATTTTGGTTGTGTTATTCAGCACTAGCTCTATCAAAATGACTGGATTACCTGAAACAGATAATTGAATAAGCCAAAATACCAATGGAATGACCCAAGTGTACAAAATAACTGAAGTATCCAAAATGAAATGTCCAAAATAGTGGACACAGTAATTTGGTTTCATTGGAAGAATGTAATTTGGATATTTGGAGGATTATATCAATATGCAAATTATGTTAATGAGCACAAAATTATCTGTTCTTTTCATCTCTAGTCATAATGAGGAGGGAAGACTCTTTGTATTCTTTAATACCATACTTCTCTTATGAGCTCCCACAGGGCTGGGCTCTCAGTGGTTACTTTCTTATTTCCTCCTTTTCGATGAGTGGAGTTGCTGCTTTGTACACTTAAAAATGAAACAAAACAAAATTGGGTTTAAATAGAAACAAATAAGCAGATGTTGGTGACTCTCTGGGTGTTTTTAAATGACCAAGGCAATGGTGGGGAGGGTGCATGGCCTCTGAATGACACTGCCATGGAGTACCCAATTAGGTGGACTGCATGGGGAGGGATTCAAACAGGCAGCTCCCAGTGTGACTACTCCATCCATGGAGGCAAGCCGCCATGCATTCCCTATGCCACGGACCATTAAGGAGGGGGAAGTGCGCGGGGCTGGCCTTTGCAACTGACATGTCCCTGGTGTGGGCACTGAGGAAATAGAGGTTACTTACCAGTCAAGGCAAGGCAGTCTACGGTGGCAGTGTTGCAGGGGCTTGGAGTGCCTTTCTCCCTCCCCCACCCCAGACTTACTTACCTGGCAGCTGTGTTGAATAAGCCCTGGGGTGGAGCTGGGGACCTGTGGAAGATTAAAAGGCAAGGCAGTCTACGGCGGTGCCGGAGGCATGCGCCAGGGCAGCGCACCAAAGGGCTGCACGTACAAGGGCGTGCCCTTTTGCGCCCCCTTTGGCGCTTTCAGGAGCAGGAGCGTGCTCCCTTGGCCTGTGAAGTTCTGTGTGTTTGGCACCAGCCAGCTGATTAACTTTTTTTTCCGGACTTGTCTTGTTTGTGAGCTATGGTCAAGAGGCGAAAGAAAGAAAGAATGGAGACCCGCTCCCAGACCCGGGCTCGGAAGTCTACTCTCAGGGGCTAGCTTACGATGCCTAGGGCAGGTTCCATCCAACAAGCATTAAGTCCTCAACCCTCTGTGGACACACCTGCGAAACAGGTATCAGATATCGGGCAGCTGGGGGGCCCTGTTAATTTGGATGGCTCCCCTATTTTTCAGCTTGGGGGTTTGCTGGTCTCCCCTCGAGAAGTAATTTTGGGTGACTCACCAGTGGCACATATAGAGCCCCCCCTTACTGAGCAGGTAACCCCTACTTCACAGCCGGGATGTATATCGTCAGCTCTGTCAGAAACTCCAGTGGGCTTTTTAACTGATTTACCTAATGACATAGAGGCCCGTTCAATGGAAGCTGTGGGCAATCACTGCTTTGCTGTAGGAACCTTAATTTCCAAACTTTATGCCCAATTGGAGAATATAAATATGCAGCTTGACCTACATAGATTACAACTAGGGATCATCACCTATTCAATTAAATTATATAGGGCAGATCTGAATCAGTATACCAAGAACAAAGTGGCTGTGGTCTCAGTAGGGACTCAGGTATCCCAGTGTGACATCTGCTCTCAAACCTTACGCCCAGGTGGCTCCGATAGAAATGGGCTTCCTCCACATAAGAGTCAGGAATCTTTGAAATTGGACACTCATGCTCTGGCTTTTCATGTCGCCCCTTTACCTTCTGACCATCTCCCAGCCTGGTCTTCAAAGTATTTAATTCAGCAACATCTCTCCCATATTCTGGGGCATCCGGTTGCCCCCAGATGTATTGCCTGATATTTATTCTTACCCTCAGTGCCAGGTTTTCATAGAGTCCTGGTTCATTTTACTTCAGTGACCATAGTGGACAAATTGTGGCTACATGTCAAGTTATTTGAAGCTTGGGGGATTTTCCTTTACAGAGCCTATACTAAAATTGGGGTTCCTCCCCTTCTGACGAATGCCCAGGTTTTGCCCTGTTTGGACACAGTCTCCTTACTGGCAGTCAGCCAGGAAAACCCAAATTCTATCTTAGTAGGTGAGCAACAGTCTGACCGGCAGCCCAAACAGTTGGCTGTGACCCTGCCAGAACCACAGTTGGTTATAGCCCCTTTGTTGCCCCAAACTCAGACTTGTGCCTTGGAGGATTCCCCCAGGGATAGGGAGGTCTCTCTTTTCAGCACAATTCCCTTCCCCCCTAGTTTAGGAACAGGGTTCCAGTCAGGCCTCTCAGCAATCCTCTTCACCAGAGAATGCCCAGACAGGGTGTCTGGGTGCATGAGATTCACACTCAGCTACGCCATCCCTGTCATGACTCCCTGATACAATGCTTATCAACAACCTTACTGTGTGTTCATGGAATGTAGCAGGCTGGAACAGACATTGTAATGACCCCAACTTTTTGACGTATATTCACAGGTTCTCTGTTCTCTTGATACAGGAAACCTGGGCCAAAAATCCCCTAGAATTAGAAGGGTGCACCTCTTATTTTCTACCGGCTGTCCATTGGAAATCTAAGGGGCGCCCATGTGGAGGATTGGACTGTCTCTTGGCCCATAGCTCCCTGCTCAAGATACTGGAAAATATATCATCCCCCCACTTGCTCCTAGGTTTTGTGGCCAGGATCGGTGTGCTTACTCTAATAATTTTGAATCTATACATTCCTCCCTGTAATACTAGTTCATTCCAAACCTCTATGTGGGACAGGCTGGAGCAATTTTTGGAAGGTCTTTCCACTAAATATCCAGAGGCTTTAACAATTCTAGCAGGGGATTTCAATGCCAGAATGGGCCCTGAAGATCAGGCTGTGGCTCCCTATTCGGATGGGAGAGCATTTATTCCATTGGACTTCCTGGCCCCCAGAAAATCCAAAGACAGCTCCATTAACTCCTCGGAGATCAGGTTAGTGGAGTTACTTATAGCACAGGATTTCTATGCTCTAAATAACTCAGGTTTCGGTGATTTGGAAGGAGAATATACCTTTATTGGAACATAGGGACCCAGTGTGGTAGACTACATCTTGGCCACCCCCAGGGTCCTTCCCTTCAACACCGATTTTTTTGTAGGCCCACCCCTGATAGGGGACCATCTCCCACTGGTACTTAGTTTTTCACTGCCTGCTCCAGTCTCACACCCCACTCACAGTCAAAATGGCAATATCCATAGGGATACAGACCACCTTGAAGTTGTGCAGGCCCCCCGTTGGAGTGAGGCACTGTTAGCATCCTTGGAGGCTTATGTATTGCAGCCCCATGTCGTTCATCTTCGTGAGAGGCTCCTCTCCTCCATTACATGCTCAGATGTCTTGGATTTCTAAACCCAGTTAACAGCAGGACTGAACAAGCACTTTCACGGGATGGCACAGGGCTTAGTTTCCTCGAGTAGTAGGGTGAACCAGCCATATTTTGATAGAGAATGTCGGGAGGTTAGACACACACTGAGGGAGATGCACCTCTCCTATAGGAGGAGTGGTGCAGTTGTTTTGCCCCCAGATTATGTCGCTTATAAGACCAAGTATAGGAATTTAATTAATGGTAAAAAGCGGGGCTTCTGTGATGCCCAATGGAAGTCCCTTTTGCAGGCAGCAGAGTCGGGGAATGCCAGAC
>QEPC01014891.1:466749-488297 GCA_003113815.1 Sphenodon punctatus | reverse complement strand
AGTGGAACTGGATGGCATGGCAAAATTGGATAAGTTCTCTGACCCAGCGGTTAGTGGAAATGGCTTCCCACTGGTGTAGGAAGGACAGAAGACGGTCCTGGAATGAGGGGCTATCCTCATAATTTCCCTTGATCAAGGTGTCATTAAAAATGTGACTTCATCTGCTGTCCAGAAGACGAATTGGAGGATGCTTTGCCTCGACCTCTCTGCCTTGCACTGTTGAGGGTCTTGTGACTGATGGTACTGAAACGAGGCCTGTTGCTGGAACCGCTTCCCAGCATTGTAGTTATACCATGGGTATGCAGGCCTTCTAGGATAAAAGGCATAGGGATTTGAGGTAGGGTAGGGTTTCTTACAGATGGTGCGTATAACCCCTGTAGACCTGGCCGTTTGATTCATTTCTTTAATTTTTTTCATGGTGTTGTCCATAGATGCGGTAAAGAGCCCTTCGCAATCAAATGGTAAGTCTTCTATTCTTGTTTTATTTTCCTGTGTCAATGCTGTGGAATGGAGCCATGCATGCCTCCGAAGTGCAATGACAGATGCCATACCTCTGGCATTGGCATCATCCATGTGCATGTTTTCAGTCAGCTGAAATTGAACCATCTGCATGCCTTCCTTCTGGAGAGCCGCTATCTCATTCAGGTCTGTGGTGCTGCTGAGCCTTGACCATAGCCAGTGCTGGTAGCTGCACATGGCAGATGCAAAATTGCCAATTCTGAATGACAGGGAGTCCGAGGAAAATATTTTTCTTCCCAATACGTCCAGTCTCCTTCCCTCCCTATCAGATGGAGACATCTGCAAGCCTTCCGCTTGGACTTTTACCAATGTTGCAGCAATCACTAGGAAGTTGGGGGGGGGATTTTTGTGAAAGATCTGAGCCCCCTCCTTCGGTACAGCGTATAAGGAGTTTGCTATCTTATTAGTAGGTGACATGGAAGCGAGTTTACTCCAGATAGCTGAGGCAGGTTCCAACAGTTGTTCTAGCAACAGTAACATTATGTGGCCAGATTCACCTGCCCCTAAGATCCCAAATATTGGCCCCGTTTGGGATTTTTTAACTACCCTCGTAGGAAGTTTGGGGAGGGAGGATCCCATCCTCCTTAGCATTGTCTGGAAGGCTTTAGAATCCTCGGTTGCCAAGGATATATTGGGGGGAGGGGGAAGGGATATTGTCTCATCTTCCTCCAGTGATGGTGATGAGGAGGAAGATGAACAAGATACGGATCTCTCTGGGGAGGCTACCGTAATTGGTGATGGTACCGGCGGTACCGCCTCCTCTCTCGGGTTCCCCAATAGCGAGGTTAGTAGCTCTGTTGCTCCAGAGGGTGCTAACCTTTCATCCTATGGTTGCGTCATCACACTCTCCGGTGCCAACATGTGGGGTCTAGCATCGACGGTACCGATGTTCTAGGGCACCGACACTGAGCCCACATCCGAAGGTGGGGGATGAGATATCGTCGCTGTCGGTGCCACCCTCGGTGGAAGCAGGGGTACATAGGGAAGTTTCAGTCCCGACTGTGTCCAGACCATGTCTGGACCTCGAAATCTGCTCATGCCCTATAGGGTGATGGGCTCCGGAACCGGTATCGGTAGCCTTGGATGTAGGCGTACTCATGGCATCTGTCCCTTGGGTTGTAGGGTGAACAGCAGGAGCATGGCGAGCGGGATCTGCATTCCCGATGGTATCTCAGTGGGGTTCCATGCTCGTCCCGGTTCCACGGGGATAGAGACCGCGAGAGGTAATGCCTGAGCGATTGGGAGCACGAGTCCCTTGGCACCATGGCTGGTAGTGTAAGCAGCAGGGAAGGGATGGCCCGTGTCATCAGTTGCAGGGGCTGTAGCTGCAGCGTCATACCAGTCGGTCCCGACGGTGATACTTCATGCAGCTGGGGAGCTGCTGCATTCCCTGTTCTGGCCTGTTCTGGTGTGTCCCGTGTGGAGCTTTTCTTTTTCTTTTTCTTCTTTTCTCCTTCGGCTCTTTTAGTACCTTGCTCTGAGGAATGGGCAGAGCTATGTGCACGGGGTGCATCGGTACCGCTTTCCATGGAACAGATGGTACCGGGGGTGTGAGAACTGTCCTTGGGCAGAGACGGTACCGTGGGCCTCGGTACCGACAATGATCCCTCGGAGCCATGTTGTGCCGGCTCCATCGGTGTCTTCTGTCCCGGTTCCATTGCCGGTGTCGCGGAGTGCCAGGTGGGGAGCCTGAGAGGCCCCTCTTCTCCACCCTCTAGTGCCCTTTTAGTTAATAGGTCCTGTAGATGGAGAGCCCTGGCCTGCTTGGCCCTACTAGATAACACTGAGCAGGCTCTGCAAGCCCGAGTATTATGGGTCTCCCTCAAACAGGCTAAGCAGTGAGTGTGCTGGTCGCTGATTGACAGGGTAACCGACAAGAACTACATCTTTTAAAGCCCAGTTGTTTGGGCATTCCCACTCGCCCCGAGGGGAGGACTACGCCCTGGGAAAAGGACACCGCGGTGTAGGGCAGCACTCAATAACTCACAAAATTTCTCTTTCTTCTTTCAGTTTACTACTGACCAATGCTGAGCAGCGCTGAGAGGTCTTCCAATGCCACACGATTGGAAGGAACTGAGGCGGTGAGGGCTCCTCCCCCTATTTATACTAGCCCATCCCTCATGATGCGGGCCCGCACTTTTCTCAGGATGGGAGGGGAATGGAGGAGTGGAGCCCTCACCATGCTCTAGTCTTTTTCAGGCATATTCTGCCTGGATACTGCTGACAAGAGATTTTCCAGGACCTGCGAAGCAGGAAGTGAATCCCAAGAGTGAGAATCATGGAGATCCTTGAAGAAAAATCCAGGCTCCCCAGTGCTCCTGGGCAGTTCTTGTGACATGCAAAGGCTGTGTTCCCTGCCCACAGTGCTTATGGGTGGTGGACCACTCTTCTGGCATGGCTGGCCTCCTCAGTTTATATAGGCTGGGAGCTCTGTGGCTCCACTGTACAATAACTGGTTGTTCAGGATCATTGCCAGTGCTCCATATTATTTCTGGGGAGCAGAGACTTGCTAAAGATCACCAAGTGAAATCATGGGGGGTGTAACTACATGAGACCAGTGGGCCCAATCCTCTGTGCACTCTGTGGTGGGCAAGCACAGCTGCCACACTGCAGGGCCAGAGCGGAGACCAGGGTCGACGGTCTGCCCTTCCCCATGGGGAAGCTAGGCGGGCCACTGTCAGAGGTCCTGCCTTGCCCCAGGGCAGGCAGAGGTGCCAGCCACATATGTGGCCACCCAGCTCTGCATCGCCACCACCAGCCTGCCCACTATCCTGCCCCTGGCCATGATATGGCCACATGTGGCTGGTGACAGCACCCTCTGCTCAAAGTCCCACAGCAGGTATGACGGGGACTGACCCCACAAATGGCAGTGCACTACTGTGCGTTGGGCACCTTGTTCTACTTTGGGCAAAGTTGCTACGTTCTGCATCCCTGGACTTTTTCCCAGGACATAGAGCCATCCTGTGGTGGAGAGAACATCTGGCAGCTGCCAGGCACATGATGCACTGCATCACAGGGCAACGGTGACCAATGTGGTGTAAGGCTGCCCAAACTGTGGTAAGTGTCTCCTTTGGCAGCACCCAGGATTTGTACTCATTCTCCTAGTTTCAAGTACAACACTCTATCCACTGGATCACATTGGCTGATTCTCAGGTCAGCTGTAGCAGTTTGTTATACTATTTCAGCACAGGCTGACAAGATAAACATGGAGATTTTCCCATGTGAGCAGTGCTGACTCCAAGGGCATTTAGCACCCACAAACAATATCACTGGAGCAGAATCCTCTGCCATAAACATCAATGGAAATTGCTCCACTGACTTCAATAAATGGAGGATTGTGCTCTTAGTGAGACACAAATCTCATTTAAGTAAATGGGATTTGCTCCTGTACGAGGTACTAGTGTCATTGGTATCCACCTGAAGGTTCATGCAGTAAAGAACTTTCAAGGTAAATGCCAATGGTATGTACTTTTGAAACATTGTGTCAGCCAAGGCATCTCAAATTTGGGGGACAGTTCTGAAGGCCTTGATCAAGTTACTGCAGTACAGTCGTCAGCATCATCCCAAGCTAACTATCAGATATGTTACAGGTATTCTCTGCACCTAGAATAATAGGTAACTGCAACAAATATGTGGCCCCTAGTGGCAAATGTTGATCTTTTGCAGTAATTATAGCAACTTAAGATAAAGACCACGAACTGAGCTAGTGCAGTCTAGCTAGATAAGTTTATTATTATTATTATTATTATTTATTATTTTTGACTTATAACCTGCTCTATCCCAAAAGAGGCTCAGGTCAGATAACAATAACTGGAAAAAAAAAACACCAACAACAATATTACATAAAATACATATAAAACAAATCCCCCTGTACCTACCACTGATCCATAACTCACATCCAAGCACCAAAATCTACTATCTTCCCATCCCACTCACTTAAAGGAGTTCCCAGTCCCAAAACACTTCACCCCCTCTCTCACGTGGGAAAGCATCCTACAAGCCTGTACCCCCCCTCACAGAGGGGTCATAGATGTATGACACACACACCCAAGCCAAACCATTTGCACCTCAAACCCCGTCCATTTAAAACATCATCAGCAGAATCCCCTTCTGTGTTGCCTAGTCCAATCAGACTGTCAAAACCCACCTCTGTTGCCGCCAAAGCGTGTTGCCCTTTGGCACTGCTGCTTTATCAGAGGGTGTCCAGTGTGATGCCTGCATTGGGCAACATCCCTCCTGAAGCAGATGCCAGGGGGGACTTGATGTTGCTGACAGTCCATATGGGGGCTCTAAGACCCAACAGCATCATCGGTGTATAACAATGCGCTGACTGATCTGGATGCCAATTTTGGTGAAAAATGTCTCTCCTGCCTCATTTCTGGTATAACGTCATTAATGAACAGGTTGAACAGGGTAGGCGAAGCACACAACCCTGTCGAACTCCCTATTCAACCACGATGCTCAGGGTAAGTTGCCCTGCTTGGTTCAACTTCACGGCTACTGTGGTTTCCCTATAGAGGGCTTGGATCAGGAAAAGCAGTCTATTATTGACCTTAAGGTGGATCAATTTCCTACACAAAAGCTGTCTGTTTATCAAAACAAATGCTGCCCTCAAATCCAAGAAGGTGGCATACAACCTCCCATTAGCTGATCTATACTTCTTCACCAGGTGGTGGAGGACTACACAATGATCTAACGTACATCTCCCTTTTTGGAACCCAACTTGCTCTGGGTGTAAAATCTCGTTCTGTTCTATCCACTTTGCCAGCCTCACCAGAACGTACTTTGCATACATCTTGCTTACCACACTGATGAGGCTGATCTGCCTATATCTGGTTCTCCTGTCCCAGACTAGTGTGGGTCTTCTTAGGCAGTTGGAGGCCTTTCAAAATTATTGCTCCATGAATCACCTTGTAATTAATCATCTGAAGTCCAATGTTTTGGTGTTTTCTAGAGGTAGACAGATTCATAGGTAGCCCATAGGCAATAGGCAGCTTCAGCAACAAAAATTGTATAAATACTTGGGGCTCCATTTTTTTGTCAATGGGCGGTGTGGAGATCATATAGGGAAGGCTGAAGTAGTCACTCGCAGCCTAACATCAGCTATTCTTCGATTCTTCTCTGGGACGGGAAGGAAGAACTTAGAAGCGGCAGTCAAAGTTTGTGAGGCCAAGGCCAGAACATCCCTCCTATATGGAGCAGAATTGTGGGGCCTTCTGTCGGATAGGAACTTGAATGCTATCCAATTTCGGTTTTTAAGTATACTAGCTAAATTACCAAATGGTACTCCGGCGGCAGCTGTGAGACTTGAAGTGGGGATGTGAGCTTGGTCAGCTGTGGCCAGGGAGCAAGCTTCTCTCTACTGGCTTAAGAGAAGTAGGGCTACACAGGATTCCTTGATCTGGCATATGTTTCAGGACCCTTTTCTCAGCCCATGGAATAAGGCAGTTTTGGGTCAACTGGCCTGTCTGGGGTTCTCCCAGACTTATTTGGAAACTAAAGATCTCCCTGCCACTAGGCATGAGATCATTTTGAGATTTAGAGATATAAGCCATTAAGAGGATTTTGCTAAAGTTGAGGGTTCTCAACACATGGCCGGATATTGCTCATTGGCCCCTCAGTTGGGTACTATGGTTCCCTATCTCACCATGACTGCCACCTTTAGAGAGAAGTATCTTTTCCTTTGTGCCAGGATAAACGCGTTACCTACAAGAGTTCTCGAGGGGCGCTTTTTAGGGATCCCGTATGGGGATTGTTTATGCCCTTTTGATTTTTCGACCACTGAGTCTGTTCACCATATATTATTTGAGTGCAGGTTGTATGACTCTCTGCGCTCAACATTCTTGCAGCCGCTTATAGAAAGATTCCCGGGTGGGACGGACCAGTTCCTTTCCTATAAGACCCTTTGTGATACCTGTCCAGAGGTTACATTTAGTACTATGAAATTTCTCGTAGCAGCCATGGAGATGAGGAAGAAGTTCCTCTTGTCTAAGTCTTAGACCTACTTGACTAACTTTACTGTGTTTTAATGAAAATGTAGTCTGATTAAGTTTGATTAAGTTAACACTTTACTGTGTTATAGAAATAAATTTAAGACTTGAAGTCTTTATTTTATACTGTTTTTTAATTATTTATTTAATTTATGAGTGTTTGTATGTTTGTTTATGTTTGTAAGTCGACAATGGCTGATGACTATGTCAAATAAATTTGAATCTAAGACCCAAGAGCAGCCACAGCAGCAGATGGAGACACCATGTTGCACTTTGACCTGGGTTCAAATTCCTTACCCATGAGGTTCCTGAATGACCTCAAGCAAGTCACTATCTCATAGCCTTAGTTTTCTATCTGTAAAATGAGAATAACAATGACAAGATTATTATGAAGGTGAATTGATAAAGATTGTAAAGCACATTGAAATGGAAAGTAGTAAAGTACTATATAAATAATGACTGCTGCTCTTCTATTGGGCTTATACTTGCACACAGGTGATGGATGTATCCTAACATTGTTGTACAGTACTGTGAAATTTGATTTTAACATGCATGTCCTAATTTGTGGGCTGCCTTTAAGAAGCTTCAGGGTGTGACCTCCTGAGAAGATTAAGTAGCACAAACACCAGTGGCTAATTGGTCCAGCTAGACTCAAGGGAGAAAACCATTGGCCAGCTTGAAGTAGGGAAAGTGGAGTGGTTATATAAGTTTGTGCTGTAGGCTCTCCCACACAAACTATCAGGGAAGAGGTAGAGGTGTTAAGAAAGAAGGGTGAAACCAACAAGGTTGTCATGAAGCTGGATAGAAACCTGGACTGGGGAATGGAGAAGTGGAGACCCAAAAGAGAAGAGCATGTGGCTGGCTGAACTGTGAATGTACACTGGACTGCCCCATTGTAGGTTGGGGGAGTGATCAGATGAGCTCTTTGGAATTCTTTGAGTGAACTCACATGTAACTCTACTAAACTCTGTCTGTGGGGCCCTGGAAGCTGTATAATCAGCCCCAGATGATCCCCTGATCACTGTTACATGTGAGTGAGACACTCTGAGTTCCAGCCCTGCTTTAAACTCTGATCTGACAAATAGATCAGAACTAAACGTTGGATCAGAAATTAAAGTGGGGTTGTGTGTGAGGGAGGCACTCCTTGTTCCAACAGCGATCCGGGGATCATCTGGGGCTGTTTATACAGCTTTCAGGGCCCCACAGACATTGGATTTTAGCAGAGTTATGGGTGAGTTCACCCTTTTGAGTGTGATGCAGTGAGGTCCTAAATCAGCAAAAACTTATGGTTTCTATACCATTGACACTGAGTATGTGGGTTTCATAGTGTATTATAGATCTGGCTTTCACAATGGGTACAATCTAAGTTCTGTCTTCCTAGGATTTTTGATTTATTTACAAAGAAATCTAATCACCACAGCACACATGATGTGATACTCCACAATTAAATTCAATAGGACCGGAGTCATTGGCGTCGTTGGATGGAATTCAGTGGAATTGGATTGGATGGATGGACGGATGAATTCAATTGGATAGAATTCAACTCATTCCTTCATTGAAGGAATCATCCAGAGTACAATTCTGACCCCATGAAGTTCAGTGAGATTTTTTGCCTTTGACTTCAATGGGTTCAGGCAGGGCTTGTCACCAACTGGGCCAGTATGGGCCATGGTCAGAGGGGGGCCCTGGTAGCCTCAGGTCCAGAGATCCTGGGATGGGCTACTCCTGCAGGGTTCTCTTTCTGCACATTCTCATCACCAGGGGCTGCTTCCTGCGGGGTCATGTCTCCCACACTCGTTTTTAGCAAATAACCGATCCCTGAATCCCACCACCACCAAAGAATTGCACGCGTGTGTGTGTGTCTGCACGTAAGAGAGAACTTGTGTGCATGTATCCATGAGTAAGCCTATGTGAGCACTACAGTGGCCATACCTCCCCTTTAAAAGAGAATGCTTATGAAAAATACATGGTGCAGGGTTGCACTTGTTTCAGTGTAGCCCCACCATGTACTTTTCATAAGCATCCTCTTTCAAAGAGGAGGTATGGCCACCCTAGTAAGTGCCTGTGTTTGTATGAAAACTTATACACTCCTTTTGATTTTCTAAGCAAACACCAGATTTCCAAATGTTAAAGGGGTGGAGCTATTGAGGGCCATGGGGTCCCCAAACCTTATTTTTGCACTGGGCCCCAGAAATTCTAAGGTCAGCCCTGAGTTAAGGATTGCAGCCACATTCTAGTTTAAAATATTCCCCAAGGCTTAGTACTTCTGGAGTCAACAGAACCTCTCCCATTCTACCCCACCTCCTCCTGGTACCCAGGGTGGAGTTAATGAGCTCCAGCTGCTGCACTGAGTCATCAGGTCAGGTTTTATTTAGCATCTCCCAAAAGGATCAACACCTGCTAGCAGAGTGGGTTTTCAGGAGAACAGTGCCAGCCTGTTTCGTGGCAATAATAACATTGTGCATTGTATGGCTTGCTCATACAAAAAAAAAAATTGCAATAAAATGCAATATCGGCATAAATCTGTCAACTATAGGATAAAGCTGGAAATATCTGCACCTCACCCCCTCTGTGCAAAATTAATAACTCCAGATTATCAGCAGACCTGGAGCCAACACTTGCAAAATCAGCAAGTATCAGCACAGTCGACATGTGCAGCGGCGCGTGGGTGGGACTTCTGTTTCCTTTAGGCATCACAGTCTGATCAGTTCAAATATTGGGTTTCTCCTTGTACCTTCTCTCTATTGTTCACAAGTTCACTTCCCCTGCCCCCCTTCCCAGTTTCACTGCCTTAGACTATGCTTGTTAAATTTGTCCTAAGATTTAAGGCTTTGTGGAGAAGTGTGATACTGAGACTTAATTAAGTCCCAGTGACTAAGGTGTGGGATATCTCCTGAAGACTAAATAATAGGCTAGGAGAGGATGATGACTCTTGGTTTGTGTCTCATGCCTCTGACACGGTCTGCTGTTAATCCCCGGGACACGGCCTATACTAAAGTAAGTTTTTGTATAAAAATTATAAGTGAATAGCAATGCTAAAGTCCCAGGTACCTTTTTTGAGAGAGCAGGGTTGATGATGTGTTTTTCTGAGGAAAGTTGGTGATTTTTATTTTAAATTTTGTGGCACTGTGTGTGTGTGATTAGGGCAGGGCAGGGCAGGTTGCTGATCATTCAAGGACCGCAGGTCTCCAGTTGCTGGTCATTCAGGTTGTCTATCCAAGCAAGGTCAGGGGAGAGGAACGAGTCAAGCCTGTACATAAAGAAAGCTGTTGGTATGGAAGGTTTGTTCTTGGAAACTTGTAACAATACTAAAAAGTCCCAAGCTGGGAGAATGATAAGACTCTGAGAGAAAGGAGCCAAAAGAGATGGTATGAGAGTCTTCCTGGGGCTTGAGAGCCTTCCTGGGGCTAGTGAAGACACAGAACTTGTTAAAGTGGCATTGCATATAATGCTAATTGTTATCTGTGGTTGCTCTAGTTCTTCTCCAGCCAAGACATTTCATTGGATGGCAGTAAGAAATGGGAGAAAGGAGAAGCAAGAAAGAGTGAACTAAAGGATCACCACTCATGACTCCAATTTTCTTCCACAAACCTTCTGAGGTAGGCCAAAAGAGAATCAAATGTAGAATAATCTTCTATTCCATGTAAGCTAGCTAATGTATCAAGGGGATTCCTAGCAAATTTGGGCCAAATTTCAAAGTTGTTTAAAGAGGCCGATTACTTACTAGGAATATATATATATATATATATATATATATATATATATATATATATATATATATATTAATTTGGATCACGCTGATTGAAGGAAAAGTGTATCTGGAGTATGCATAGAGTTGATATGTTGTGGTATTGTGATGTAAGTATTTATAAGTTCAATGTAAATGGTGATGAACAGGACATGTCAAGCTGTTTTCGCCTAAGAGAGAACACTTGAGGGGTGACTAGGCTATTCATGCTGTACGTTAGGAGCTGAGGCAAAGAGAGAAGTACATGTTTCAGAACACTGGATTCCTCTATTTCTCCACTCCTCACTCGCATTTCTCCACTCTCTATTTCAGCCCTTCACTCTCATAAAAGAGAGAGAACATATTGGCACTGATAATTCTGCTTGGTTTGAAGGAATACAATTACCATTGCATTAACTTGCATTCATGTGCTCCCCTCGCTTTCACACATCCGGAAGTCCACCAGTTCTGTTGTACTTAGAGTGGCCACAGATATGCAAATTTTAGAGGACACTTTTGAGAAATACCGGTTGCAGGCTGCATTGGAGTCAGTGCATCCCTGCAACTGGTATTTCTCATAGGTGTCCTCTAAAATGTGCATATCTGTGGCCACCGTATGTGACACTATGCACACAAGACCTCAAACTATTGTGACTAGACTTGTTTCTTTAATGTGTGCAACTCTTATTTAAGTAGCCAATTGGCCCATAGCCAATGGATTCTGGTGGGTCTCCCTCCCACCTTTACTCAGTTAACAGCCAGTCCATGAGTTGCCCGGAACAAAGGGCTTTGATGCAAAGAGCTTACTGACATGCAAATGAGGCTGCACCTGAACGGCACAGAACGGGCTTTATTACATAACCAATTAAATGACATTTTATTGACTGCCTGTATCTCAACCCAGTAAGACTATTCAAGTCCAAATCTGCTGTGACTGCCCATTGTGGAAGCAGGTAGCATACGCCAAGGTAACACCATGTCGATTTTCAAATTTGTTAAATACATTAATATTAGTAGGGGCATAGTGAAATGCCAATTGCAGAATTGTAATATGCTATACAGAATGCCCATGATCCACAAATTCCTTATTAGAGAATAGTCCTATTGACTACTCTGGAGTAATGGTTTGCAGATTGTGGCCGAAAGTTTTGCCCCCATTTAGGACTCTGCTTACCCTCCCTCTCCCCCAACACACAATTTTTGTCAAGAGTCTAGTTACAGGCCTGATAGTCAAAGTCATTTTGTAAATTAGTGTAGAAAGAGAAATTTGGTTCTGTATTTACATTGGCTCTGAGGGCTTTGGATTCCTGGCACATATGGGGGGAAAAGGCCCATGAATGGCCCCAGAATGTGTACTATCTATCATGAAGATCAATTGAATCAAATGGGAATGCTTCAACAAACCCCAGCAGCTGTCTAGCAGGAATGGAGTCTGGTGGTTTAAACTTGTATGAACAAACTTCAAGGCTGTCTGAAGCCTAAATGCCCATCGTGCTATCAACTGGAATCTTTTTTTTTTTTTTTTTTTAAACTCCTTTGATGCCACTGACTGTCTTAAAGCATGTGGCCTGATATTATCTGCTTGACAGTGCTTTGTTTATTTCCAAGTTTATATAGCATCAGCATGACACTTGAACAAAGATTTATAATTAATTACCATTGACAAAGTCATGCTCTGAAGTTTCTTTAATGTTGTGATTGAACTCCAGAGCAGAGTCACAAATCTTGAGAATCTGGGTTTACAATCAGGTGGTTTGATGTACTGAAAGCCTTTTAGCTGTTGGTTTAGTCTGTGGTCTTCACTCCATCCTCCACTAAGCAACACATTCAGTTCAGTAACGCTGCAAATGTGTAAGTGATGGTGAATTTGTTCCATGATCTGGGCTGGCTTTACACTTTACTTTCCTAGACAAAAGATTAAAATGGGGGCTTCTGCTGAGGACAGCAGGAAGATCAAAGGCATCATTAGGTTCCTACCTATAGTGGCTTGGACCCAGATGTGTGATTACACCACACTCTTTATGATATGCTTCCAACCTTGTAGAGCATCATAACATCATGATGGTCTGAAGACGGTATGTCCACTTCAGCAAGTGTAGAGTCCCTGTGCCCTACACCATTTCTGTCATAGCCACACCTCTTAGAGTGTTGTTGTGATGACAAGGTGCTCCAAAGAGCAAGACTATGTCAAAGTCTGGAGTAGGCAAATGCTCCGTTGGCCTCCTTAGCAGTACTTACAGTGCCTTGATCCTAATTCCACTGGCCTCAGCCCTGCTACCCAGGCAGACCCAGGGCTACAGCAGCATTAGAAATGGCAGGGAGGGCAGTTTCTGCTGGAGAAGTCCATGGATCTGCCTAAAAATATGCAAGGATCTGATCCCCTCAGCCAGTGTCTAGCAACGCCAATGCAAGGGAGCACTCCTGATCCTCTTCTCCACTGTCCAGCAAGGAGAGAGCCTCAGTGGTCTTCCCCCTTCTCCTCCTATTCAAGCATCCTAAAATTAAATAGTTTTGAAAACACTGGTATTAACACCTACCTTGTTTGCATAACAAAAAGGTCGGATTCTCTTCTAGTAGTAAACTGGGAGAGTTGGACATTCCCTTCAAACCCAGTTTATATGGCTATTCCAGATGTTTCAGTGGAATACAAACAAAACACACATACAGCTCTGGAGGACCCTAGTCAAGGTTTATTTGTTGTTTACTTGGTATCACTAGGAATTTCTCTTAGTCAAAGCAGAGCCAGAAAAAAACCTCCCAAAAAAACCACATTCTTAATAAATAAAAAAGAGACTCTCTGCTTCAAGCACAAGCTATTAAGTGACAGTAGGGATGGATACCCCTTTTCCATTTGCTGAATTTTGTCCATTTCCAATTCCTGATCCATCCATCCATCCCTACCTTCAAGGTCTGAAGGAGCATGCTCACGGAAAAGGAGTGGAGGCCATGTACTTGAAGATAGATGTCAATCCATGGCACAACTCCATAATCTGGAATGTTCCGTTCTTAAGCACCCTACTCCCCACCTTCTATCTAGCTCGGAAAACTCATTTAAAATTTCAAAGTGGCCTACAGGAGAGAATTGTTTATTCACCCTTTGGCTACCTGTTGGATGAAATTTTTATGGTCTTTGTCAGCAGTCTGCATCTTAGGACCTTTTTAAATGGGCTGTGGTGGGTGAGTGGGTTTGGCGCACCACTGTGGTGGCGGTGTGGGTTGTGTGTGCACACACGGGCGTACATGGATTTCCACACGTGGAGCAACTTGCATTTCTGCCTGTTGCTACATGCGTGTGGGGTAGGTGGAGATGCGTGGGTCGTGGGAGCTTGCTCCCACACAACCGCACATTTACACAGGATGCTCCCCCATATGGACATGTTCCCCCATGCGGGGGAGCGTCTTGTGTAAAAAGGGCCTTGTAGGCTTTAAGCAGCCTACAGGACTCAGTCTGCAGTCCTCTTCGACCTACAGGTTTGCAGTTTTACCTGAACCCAGTTGAAACTAACTGCTCATGTTGGGTCAGACTTACATTCGGAGTAGCTTTCACCGGAACCACTTGGGGTTAGGTTGCAGACTGGTTAGGATAAGCCCTGCCCCATAGGAGGATGCTGTGACAACAGTGTTGCAAAGGGGTGGGGCTATGTTCATACTGGTTAAGTCTTTAAAGGAGCTTCCCTTGGGCTTGCTTTGACCAGTAAAAGGAGGTATTGTGGATACTGGAGATGTGTGAGGATTGGACCTCTGATTAGGCTGCCCACCATAGGGCTGAATGATCACAATTGTTCCTTTTAGTCTTACTCATCATTGGAAGCATGAAGTATTTCAGCAATGGCTTCATGATAATTTTATTTATTTATTTACATTTATTGGCCGCCCCTTCATGCCTATGGCATTCCGGGGCGGCGGACAACAAATAAAACAATGATAAAACTCATTCAAACATCATCAAGTAAAAATAATTTTAAAAGTAATCCCCCCCCAACATTTACTATACACCCCTCATCCCCCTCCCCTCCCACCCTCCCCTCCGAAGGCCTGGGTGAACAGCCAGGTCTTACAGGCTCGACAAAAAGCCATCAGACTCAGGTGAGCTTTCTCCGGGAGGGAGTTCCAAAGTCACGGCCTGGCCACCGAGAACGGCCTCTCCATTGTGGCCCCCCGTTTGACACAGAGGACCTCCAAGAAGGCGCCCCCGGCAGACTGCAGGGATCACCCTGAGGCGCAGAGGGCGAGGCAGTCCCCAAGGTATGAGGAGCCCAGAACGTGTAGGGCTTTATAGTTCAACACAAACACCTTGAATCTGGCTCTGTGTGCTATAGGCAGCCAGTGCAGAGTGCGAAGCACAGGTGTTATATGCTCCCATCGCCTCGTCCCTGTGAGGAGATGGGCCGCCACATTCTGCACTAGCTGCAGCCTCTGAACCAGAGTCAAGGGAAGCCCCACGTAGAGCACATTGTCTAGCCGTCTAGAGCATCTAGCCGTGAGGTGATGAAGGCGTGAATAAGAGTGGCCAGGTTGGGTCTAGAAATGTATGGGTGCAGCCTCCGTACTAGATACAGCTGGCGGAAGGCGGCTTTAGCCACCAGCTCCACCTGCCGATCCAGACGGAGGCCTGGATCCAAAACCACCCCCAGACTCCGAACCTGTTGGGCTATGGGAGGGCAGACCTACCAAAGGAGTTGGCACCTCCCTCGCCCTACCCACCATCATCACCTCCATCTTATCAGGATTGAGCTTCAGTCTGCTCTGCTGCATCCAATTCACCACGGCCTCCAAACATTGGGAAAGCAACGAGATAGCAGGGCCTGGGTCAGTCGAAAGCGAGAGGAACTACGCAGATGAAGAACTACACAATGTAATAAACCTGAATATAATCCAAAGCAGAAGAAAAGGCAGGAAACTATTTTTCTAAATCTCTCTCTAATTGAATAAGCACAGGTATATTAAAAAAAATGCTCATTGGCTCTTTTGGATTGTTGTTGTTGTTCTGTTTATAAGTATACATTTTTGTCCCCTCCTTTCATAATTTTCCTCACACTTATTTATATACAATGCTTGGAGTACTTGCTTCCTATTCAGCCTGTATTCCTATTTTTATGCAGATGGTTAGCAAATAATGACTTTCTACTTAAGAAATATTCTCAATTGTTGCAGGATATATTGTTTGATAATTGACTGTGTCTAGAGCTGTGCATCCATATTGGGCTTCAAAGTCAACTATCATGCTGTAAGACCCCCCTCAAAAAGGAAGTGACTCCTGCTATTAGCATATTTTAAAAAGTAATAAAGATACATTTATATGTCTAAAATCCTTTGCATTCATTTCCCCCAACCTACACATAAATCGGAGCAAAAGCAAGTCAGATCTACTGTGTTAAACAATCAACTCTACTCAATTGATGCTTCCCCCACTTATCCCTACCCGCTTATTAAATGTTTTAGAATACAGATGAGACTGAGATAAAAATATTTAGGACTTCGTTAAATGATGTAAGAGGAGTTGTGAATTATGAAAGCAACTCTGACTGCCTTCTTAGAACATCTCATGACTCAGATGGTGTGACTGACTCTCTACGAGCTTCTTGCCTCTTTGAAATTGACTCTGATTGGCTGCAATGATTAGGATATTGTGCTCTCTTTCCTTCCCCTTTCCTCCCACACAGGAATTTTATTTTCCCATAGTCTTTCAAGCTGGCTTCACTTTTAGCTGAGATGACAACTATTTTTATAATGATTTGGGGGGGGGGTTGGTATCACTTTCTCTTGCAAGGCGCACACAGTATAATCAGTGAACTACTCTGTAATTAGACTGCAAAGACTATGTAAATACCTAATTATTTTCATGCAGATTACTTGATAATTATACCTCCAGTTACCGAGTAATTCAAAGAATAATTATCATGCAACTTCCACTTTTTAGACGCTGGGATAAGGTTTTGTTTTAAAAGACAGAAGAAACCAGATAATTAGCCTGGAGTTACATGGTACTTACATTGTCAACAGTCATGTATTTACAGTATTATTACATGGCTAATTGTCCCTAGTAAAGTGGCACCAAATTTCTGAAAAGTCGTTGCTTCTCTGTTTGGAACAGACATTAAGCATTACTGATGACAGTAGTATTCAAAATATATGCTTTTAATGCAAACTGATAGATTTTACAATCATGAACGCTAACAACTAAAGCTAAAATGAATATCTATAGTGAATTTTATATTTGTCAAATCATCTCCTTCTAATCAGGTCCAACAAAGCAGAGTCTGCTTTGTTTTCCCATAGTCTTTACATAGACTTGTTTGAATTTTCTGTTTTGGGGAACAGTTAGGGCTATTTAGGGGATTTCATTTTAAATATTTGGTCAAAAAACTGAATATCTGAACCAAAATGACTAGAATTAAAAAGGGGAAAAGAAAGTTAAATCTAAAACAAAATAGTCCAAGACTCAACTCAATGATTTTCATTTTGGGCTCAGATATTTGTTCAAATACCTGGACGGCTATCTGAAAATGTGATATGTAGCACCAGAGAGAACTAAATGAAAAATTGATAATACAAATACAAAGTGACAAAAATAAAATGTGAATAACATCTGCAAATAAATCTGTTGTTTGTTTCACCTCTACAACAATGTTGTTGTGAGGATGAGAAGAATAATTATCTCCATGTTGCAGATGGGTAACTGAGATTCAAAAAAACAAAGCTTACTTGCCTTAGACTCCAGGAGGTTGTTGGTAAAGCAGGGGAATCAAGCTATTTAATTAATTTATTTATTTATTAAAATTTATACCCTGCCCTTCCCCAAAGGCACAGGGAGGCTTGCAGAAATAAATGCACACGCGTGCACACACACAAACACACACACACACACAATACAATGCACTACAATAAAATCCCCTAAAAATCTCTACCTCACCCCCAAAAACCCACCCACCCCCATCGCATACATGTATGCTAGAGTTGCTGGCAGTAAAATGAGAAGTTACATAAGGTCTGTGGTATTATCACCATCAGGCATTATTTTTTATATTATGATGAACACCTTCAAAACAGAATTTAAGGCCTTTTTGCATGGCCCCCATAGGGTGGGTGGTCCGTGGGTGTGCTTGTGCATGCGCAGTGGGTGGACAGGGCATGCACGTGGCCACACATATCCCCACTCACCACGCACTCATCAACACACCACTTTCCCTGGTTGCTCCATACGTGTTGATGAGTCAGAGGTGCATGGGGATGCATGTTAGGCGGGAGCATGACCCCCCCCCACTCACCCACTGTCTGCACTGTGTCTTCACACAGGACTCTCCCACTCATGAATGTGCAGATTTCTGTGTGTTCATGAGTGGGAGAACCCCATGTAAAAAGGGCCTAAGAACTGTGGATCATGCCCACATCCATCTAGCTTGGTATCCTGCCTTTGATAGTAACTAGTATCTGATGCTTCAGAGGAAGCCACAGGGCAGGGATGGGGGAACCTCAGGTCTGGGGGCCAAATGCAGCCTGTGGCTAGTATTTTTTTTGTGCATGTGCCCCCTTTCCAGTTCCTGGATCTGTCCGTTCTCCCCTGGGTCCAATTCCTACCCCCAAGCACTGAAAAACTGAGCTCAGGGTATGGGAGCAGATATGAGGGCATGCACAAATGGAGAAAAGATGGATCCAAAACACAGATCTATGATCAGGACCCTCCCCTTCCTGAGCGCACCCCTTAAGTGCCTCTGCTTCCAACTTCTATGCAGCCCTCGGAGCTTGTACTAACTTTCAAAGTGGTCTCTAGGAAGGAAAAGCTTCCTCAGACCAGCTGTAGGGCAATTGATATTGTTCTATCCTCTGTTGTTCATTCCCAGCTTATGCAAGTTACCAGCGAAAGGACTCTGAACACAAGATTGCATCCCTGAAATGTCTTATTTTAATAGTAATTGATTTTCTTATCTTCCAGTTACCTCTGTTAATTTGTCAAAACTTTTTTTAAAACCACTTGATCCAGTTTTTCTACTGACGTTCAAAATATCCCATGTCTATGAGTTCCACAGGCTAGGTCTGTACTGTGTAAGAATTTCCTTTTATTTGTTTTAAATATGCCACTTGTTAGTTTCATATTTGCTACTTGCGTTATCAGAAATAATAAAAAAATCTTGTTCACCTCTAAAATAACACATGTATAAAGCGAATATAGCATAAACCTGATAAAGCTCCCCATGCTAACAGATACAGAACTGTTACTTCAAGGATAGGATAAAATCCGTCTCATGTTAAACCTTTAAAAAAAATGTATACTAAAGTCAGAACAATATATGTAAATCACTGTACACTATAAAATCAAGAGAAAACTGTTATGCTAACTAAATGTATTATAGAGCGGCAGGAACCATTCTATAGTAAAAGGCATGTTACACGCTCCATTATAAAGCCCAAATATTCTATCTTTTAAAAAATGGATATGATTAAAGATAAAATCCTGCAATTTGTGGAGAAGGATCACTTCCGTAAGAGGTTGATGCTGTCCATATTTCAGCCAAATCGGATGGATAAGAGCAGAGATATCACAGTTGGAATACTGAACTTTGAAGTCTGTTTTTTTTTCCAGCCAGTCCAACCATCTCAATCTGGGCAGGTAGAGGGGTTAAGTGTTGGTTGGAAGGAGGTGTAAGCCTTTTAGAAAATTCAAGGAGGCTGCCAGAGGGTGCTTTTTGGTTTACTTTTTATAAATCCAGCTAGTAGTTTTTAAGTTATGACATCTTGAAAATTCAGTGTTGGCCTATGGAGACTGTCCTGAGTGTGGAGTGCTTGTGAACATTCTATCTGTAATACAGAGACAGTTTAAGAGCAAACAGTCTTGAATACTGGGGATTACAGCTCCCAGAAGGCACTGCTTGCTAGAGCCTATCAGGGCTGGGGAAAGAGTGGGAACTGCACCTCTCAGGGGGCAGCACAAGTGACTGGTCAGCCATGTTTGGAGCTGATATGGCAGGGAGAGGAGGAAAGCAAGGCCTCTGGAAGGGAGAGAGCTGAAAGTTTGGGGAGCAAGCTGTTACCCCATTTGAGTAATCTCTCTGGACAGGGAAAGCAGTAGCAGAATACTCTGTAATAGGATCTAGGAGCAGCAGAGTGGCCCAGGACAGAAGGGACTACTGATTCTGGTTTCTGCCAGTGCTTTGGGTTGGAGGCCTATCCCTGCACCATCTGGCCTAGTGGGACTGAAGCTCTATTAAAAGCCCTGCAAGTAGGGATGTGCGAACGCGGTTCGGATGTTCGGAGTTCAGTCCGAACTCGGCCTGTTCGGACGACCGAACTGAACAGCTGAGCAGTTTGGATGAGTTCGGATGAGTTTGGGGGCAGGAAAACATGACTTTGGGTGGGAAAAACATGTCTGGAAGGGTGAGGCAGGTGAGGAGCAGACTTCCTGGCATCAGGGGTGGAGACTAGGGGTGGTTTCGGGGCCAAATGATACCAATACCAAAAAAAAAATCGATTTCAGTATCAATATTGATAGAACTATTTTCGGATGTTCAGCCGAATTTGGCCGAACCGAACTCCGCCAAACCGAACAACCGAACTCGAACTTGGGTTTCAAACCAAACATCCGAACCGTATTCTGTTCACACATCCCTACCTGCAAGCAGTAGGATACAGCTGCACATTCCTCCAGAGCATGAAGGAATGAGTAAGGACAGCCTGTTTTCTTTGATTACGTACCAGATTATTTATGGTGATTGAAGAGGCTCAAAGTCCTGGTCTCCATCTGGGGTGGATAATGGGGACGCAAGACTTGGGTGAAGCGGGCTGTGTTTAGAGACCGGTATTTGGGTTCTTAACTGAACTGGCTACCAGGGAGTGCCAGGAGGTGTACCCACATCTTCTGAGTGGGTCTTTGAGACAATTGCGCAAGGTTGTTTGAAACAAGACAGCTGATACCGAGAGGAGCCAAAGGGTGCAGTTCTTCTTAGTTTAAAAACAGTCTCTGCCTGTGACCGGGGTAGGGGGGTTTAGGGCAGCACTTGCAACGACACAGCCACGACCAAGGCTTAGTCCCAGAAAGGGGGGCATGCGCCCTCTACGTAGAATGCCCGTCAGGATAGTGTATGGGTCTTCACCTCTAATTAAAGAGAACAGACCCCTATCATCATAGGGCTGCAGGATACTGGGAAGCCAAGGTACACCCTGGGAATCCTGTACACAGATATTCGAGGCACGGGGGAGGGGAAGGAGCAACGTGAGGGCTTGTGCCAAAGGGATAGGAAGGGGAACTCCCGAAGGGGGGGAATAAAGGACACTTGCACAGGGAGGGGGAAGGAAGGAGCCCAGGGAAGGGGAATAACAGACAAGGAAGCACCCACTTAACTTTCACAGCAGCCTTTCACAATTGCAGCAGTCTGGGTTGGTAGGGGAGGAAGGTCTACGCACACAAAACTAAGGTCCAAGTAATCCACTCTTCCAAAGCACACACGCACCAAGCAAGGGGGCCGGTCTCCCAGGAATCACCAGCGCCGCTGTCTCTGCGGCGCTGGTATTTAAGCTGTAGGCCCCGTCCCCGTGCGCGCTCTCAGATGCTCTGAGCGTCGCAGCAGGGGTGGGGGAATTGCCTGAATACGTCCTGGCATCGGGGTAGTGACTGCCGGCCAACATTCTGCCTTCGTGCCTGACGCAGTCCCCGGAGCTTCCTGGTTTTGCGCCCCCGGTGGGCGTGAAGACATTGTGCTGTCAGGTGTCTCCCGCTCTTGTCGGGGGGGTTTCCTCGTGGGTGGGCTTGCCCGCGGGGTGCGCGTCTTACACTGCCAAAGATTGCTGTAAACACTGAATAAAGATTTCATTATGACTACTAATAATAATTTCTATCGCACTACATAAAGGCGTATGCAGCACTTTACAGTCACAGATTTTTGGAGACAGGTCCCTGCCCCGTGGGCTTACAATCTAATATGTAGGGATGGGCGAACAGATCGCGGTTCGGCCATTCGGTTCAGTTGCGTTTGGTTCGTCCGTTCGGTTCGGCAGTTCGGTTCGGGTTCGCCAGGTTCGGCCGTTCGGTTCAGCATTTCGGTTCGGGTTCGACTGTTCAGGATATGTTTTGTTATGGGTGTTTTTGTTGTTTTTTATATGGTTTTTTGGTTTTTTATTTGGTTTTATATGGGTTTTTATTTATTTATTTATTTATTTTTATATGGAGTTTTTTTATTTAATTTTTTTTATCTAATATTATATCTATTTAGCTACACTAAATCTAACTGCTATTAACTATTCTAAATGCTATGAACTAAATGGATTATCTAATAAGTATACAGGCCTACTCCTACAAACACTAAAACTAAATCACTAAC
>QEPC01014891.1:407913-466649 GCA_003113815.1 Sphenodon punctatus | reverse complement strand
CTCTCCACCCCTGGTGCCTGGAAGTCTGCTCCTCAGTGACTAGTACTACCCCTCCCTGTCACGTTTGACCTTACAGTGAACCTTTTTTTGCCACCCGAACACGATCCGAACTGACCGAACTGTTCGGCCATTTCGCCGTTCGGTGTTCTGTTCTGTTCGGTATGTTCACCATTTTGCCATTCGGTGTTCTGTTCTGTTTGGTATGTTCACATTTGGGTTCGGGTTCGCATTCGGTAGTCCGAACAGGCCGAGTTCAGACCGAACACCAAACTGCCGCGTTCGCCCATCCCTACTAATATGAGCAAGAGTGAGGTGAACACAGTGAGAGAGACACACACTCCGATTCTACAGCTGGAGAACTGAGGCTGATACTTGCCCAAGGCCACTCAGTGAGTTCATGGCTAGGGCAGGATTCAAATCCTGACTTCCCAGGACCAAGTCCAGTACCATATCCACTACACCACACTTGCTCTCTTGGCTGAGAGGTTGTGACTTGTCCAAGGCCACCCAGTGAGTTTATGACTAGGGACAGGAGTTGAACCATGGCTTCTCAGGTTCAAGTTCAGCACCTTACGCACTACACCACACTTACTTTCCAGTCACACCAACTCTCGTAAGTTGGTGTGACTGTAATAATTCAGTAGTTAATTGTCCATTCTGAAGGTGAAGGTGAAGCAATCAGTAGAGTGCATACCTCTCAAGTGTCCTGGATTTTCCAGGACATTCCAGAGTTAACACCTCTTTTGTTATCTGTCTGACAGTCATCAAAAACTTTTGCAGAGTCTCTAGGAAGGGAGGTGTGAAAGACAGCAATTTGCAAACCATCAATGGGAGTCTGGGACAAATCAGGGATTTTGAAGCAGGGATGTCCTGGAAAATCCAGGATGCTTGTGAGGTATGGTAGGGCATAGTAGCAAAAAATAAAATGGAATAAGACAAAATGAGAGATGGAGAGAAAAAATAGAAACATGGAAAACCTATCAAAGGCTTTACACCATGGAGCAGTTTGTTTCAGATTTTAGTGTGGAGTGGCTAGGCATTGCACAATGCTAGCTTTATTCTAAGAAGCTTTTGGAAGTTTGCAATGTTTAAACCAAGCCAAAGTTGTTGTATTTTTAGTAAAGCAGGGAGCTACCAGTAAAAATTTAGGTTTGTCTTGCTTGCTACTTGAAGGGAATAACAATCTTCTAAACTGAGCATCTCTTCCACCTTAGTCTCCCCTAAGTCTTGCTCCCATAGTGCTTATGCTGCTCAACATTCTACTGCGCCAGCAGGACAAATTTTCTCAAATAGACTGAGCTTGCAAAAGAAGTAAAAGAAATTTATTTGGGAAGATTTTGGTACCTGGAATCTGTGGGTATGAGTTTTTGACTAGAGGAGTGAAGTGCCAAGTATTTTACAACAGACTGGAGAACAATGAGCATACGCTACACTCTGAGTCCAAGGATGATTTACCGGAAGAATATACTATTAAACCAAGAAGTCGAACGCAGCCCTCAAACAGACTGCACATTAGGGCATAAAGCGGCAACTCCTTTTTGCACCAATATTTTATTCTGCCATTTTGGAATTGTCCACAACTTTCCACAGCTTTTCCGCTGGCATTTTGCTAATTCCACGCCCTTTGCTTTGTGACAGCGGAACTGTCAGAAAGTGTCAGAAATAATTTTGGAAAATGTTGAAATAATCTTGGAAAGTGTCGGAAGAAACATTGTTCCACTACTTTCACACTGTGACTGCATGTCGGAAAGTGCCAGTGGAAATTGTGGAAGATTGCAGACAAAAGTAGTGGAATGATTATCTCTATTGCACCGTGATGCTCATTACGGAAGAGCTCTTTCCGTCGGAAATGGCTACCATGGCAGCTTGCTGTTTCAGCCTGCCACACTGCTCACATCTCTAACATGGAGTCTATGCATTACTTCACTTCCCACTTCACAGCACCCGATCTTCTCAAGACAGCTGGGACCAGTTCTCAGAAAACATATTCCTCCCAATTTTTAACCAGCATATTCATATACACATTAGTATATTCTAACATGATGCATACATGCACAAGTACAATTACTGAACTGCATGCCACTGGAAGGCATAAAGTACCTTATCTATGAATAGGAATCTTCTGCTACAAGAAACCACAGCAAAGTATGTGTCGTTCCTTGCCTTCAATATGCTCTGGAGCCTCTTAATAAGAAAATACTGGTACTTAGCAGTCTTCCTGCTTCCACCGTGATGCTGTTGTAGGCACTGTGTCAACCACAGTGGCCAAGGAAAACTTGGAGTTCTGGAACCTCCTTGTCTAATCTAGAGGAGTGAAGTGCCAAGTGTTTTACAACAGACTGGAGGAAAATCTAGGATAAATATTTACATAATCTTAATGTCCCATTCCCGTTGTCTATTGACATGGCAATAGGCCAGTCTTTCCAAGGCAAAATACACATTAGAGACTATTAGGACGTGAGGCACAACTGTTACCTGGCAATAAATCTGTGGGGCTTTTTTGTTTTGTTTTTTATGTTGGCTTAAAATGTGCTTAGTCTTAAGTCAAAACTTCCTTATCTGAGTGTTTTAAATTGTTGTACAATCTAAATCTCATGCAAATAACAGAGGTGGAAGCAGGATCCTACTACCTTTGCCAGTGACTGTTTCTCCAACTACAGCAAAAGACATGCAGCTGCCAGTGATTCTGTTTGTCAAATCATTCCTTGCCATTGGTCTTTGACTGCCAGTGTTCAAATGAGGCAGATAATGAGAGTTTAATCCTGAGTAACTGAGATAAGCAAGAGCTTTGCTATTGACTTCAAAGGCTACAGGATGAAGCCCTGAGATAGTGATGTCGAGGCTGCTTCTCTCTTGACGGGTATTTCACCTAGTAATCACAGCTTGCTGAGAACGTGTTTGGTAAAGAGAACAGACGAGAGAGTAGAGTAGGTCAATGAGCTGAACCAGTGGGGTTTTAAGTTTTCAGTACTGTAGACTATGGGTGTCTTTAGACACAATGGTGATTGGGTGCTTAAGACATTTGTCACATGACTATAAATTTTTGTCTAAGTACTATCACTATTTTTTGCCACTGATTTGCCCTTGCTAGCCTCCCATTGACTGTTCTATGGTTGAATGGATGTATTGGGTGTGGCAATTGGGTGTTTCCCCTGCCACCGTGTCTAATGTTGTATCTAAAGAAATCAAGTGGTGCGATCGCAGCCATTTCTAGTCTGTCTGCCCCCAATCCTCCACTCTGTACCTCCGCCAGACATCTTGTTCCTTGCTGAACACCATCTGTGTGCTCTCCCAGAGTACCTGGGGAGGCCCGGGGGGTGGGTGGTGAGCAGTGAAGAATCAGATATTTAGCTGCAGCATGGTATGGAGAATCAGGCAGACCACCTGATCACGCTCCCGGATGGACTACATGGACTACGTACTCCATATGGAGTGCTTCTGCCAGGAGACCTTCCAGTGTGAGCAGCAGACAGCACACGGATTAGCCCCTGGATGTGGAAAACAAGTATCGGGCTAATCTGGACAAATGTGGATCAGAGAATGGTGTCCACACACATCCCACCACCCCTTTCTGTTGTGTCTAAAGGCACCCAATGCCACATTAAAGCATCACAATTCCACAATGGTGAAAGGGAGATACTTTGATTAAAAAAATATTATGGTTCAGGTAGGAAATGAAGATAAAACAAAATTCAAAAAAGCAAATAATTAATAGAAGAAACAGCAGTCACTAAAAAGCAGACGTTATAAGCAGAAAATCAATAAGGGAAGCAGAAGGAACTCTGAAAGAACGCCTATCCTACCATGCCCCTTTGTGGCCTCTACATTCGGCCAGGAGAACCCTCCTGTGCATTCCATCTGCTAGCCTTGTGTGTGGGAGGGTGTGAATGGGAGAACGTTCTTAGTGACTGACTGGACCTCTGTTGTGGAACTCCCTTCCCTGGGAGGTTCATTTGGGCCCAAGTCTGGCTATCTTCTAAAGGCAGTGCAAAACATTTTTATTTGAAAAGGAATTTCACAGGCAGGGATAGGTGGAGTGTGGCAGGGGTTTTGGGTAGGAGTGGGCTTGGGGGTAGGGTTGTGGGTGGGGGGGTTGGATGTGGGAAATGGAAAGATGTATTGGGTGTAGGGGTGTGCATGTCATTTTCATTATTACAATAACGATAATGAAAATTGTCATTTTCATTATCGTTATTGCAATAAGGAAAATTAAAAAAATTAATGAAAATCAAAATGAAAATTACATTAAAAAAACAAATAAAGGGAAAATACTGAAAAATGTATTTCTGGCTATAACCTTTTTGTTTCTTATTCAATTGTGATGAAATTTGGGGAGAATGTACCCACAGTGGAGGGCACTACTAGGCCGATGTTAGAAATGATTAGATAAAGGGAACCAATTTTAGAAGCAATTGAATGTTGTAATTTTAAGAAAAGCTCCATACACATTCATGGCTATAACATCTTTATCTTCCATCCAATTTATATGACACCTGTGCCTCTTATGTCCCTTCAAAAGCTTAACACACCTGCCAATTTTCAGAAATATTGGATGAAGTGTCCTGATGGTATAAGATAATAACTTGAAAATACATTTCCAATTGTAACATTTTTATATTCCATCTTGTTTACAGAATATTTTGCAGGGATGTATCACATACCTTCCCTGTCATCCCTGGCAAACTACAGGACCCATTTGATAAAGGGACCCAATTTTATAAGCAATTGAATTTATCCCCTTGAAGACCATTATTCAGACAAATAGCAGCACATGCAGTGCCAGTCGGAGGGGGAAGAGAGGCTGTAGGAGGGAGGATGTGGAGCAACCCAAAAGACTGACAGACACATTAACTAGCCAATTACTGCATGCTTCTAGCTTTACAGGACCAATCAGCTTCGAGGCAGGCATAGGGGGTGGCCCTCAGGTGGGCATAGAAGGGACATAACTGGAACTTTGGGGATAGCATCCCAGTAATAAGGAGACATAGACTGGCCTATTAATAATAATAATAATAATAATAATAATAACAACAACAAGCATTTATATAGTGCAAGCAATGTAACTGGCATTTTACAAAGTAATTGAATTATCATTACAATCACATCCTGCAGCACTGTGAGAGAGGACATAAGAGAATCTCTATTGACTCTTTCCTAAACAGATACTTCTGACTTCCCAGTAACAAGTGGGGGAGAGATGTTGGGATGGTCACAGCAGAGAATGAGGATATTTGGTTGACATTTCTGCTGGCCAATTGGAATCACAAACCAATCTTATACCACAGTGGCACATCAGAGAATCCTGGCATGGGCTCCTTCTCTGCATATGCTGTGCAGGCATATACAGCTGGGACCCTTTATCACATATTTCTGATATTTTGCAGAAATGATCATGAAAATATGGTATACAGTCCTGCAAAATTTCATGTACACTGGTTGGACTATGTTACAGTCAGATGTACATTTATATATTAATTGCTTATACCACCAGGACCCTTTATCCAATACTTCTGAAAGTTGGCAGAGATAGTAAATATGGGAAGGGGTATAAGCTTGCCAAGTTTCATCTATGTAAAAAGTGAGGCAAAGACGTTACACCTAAGAATGTATATGAAGAGTTTTGCAAAATAAATTAATTCAACTGCTTCTACAATTTGATTCCTTTATTCAATCGTTCTGAAATTTGGTACATTTAATTCCTTTCATTAGAGGTATAATCGTGCCAAGATTCAGCCAAATATAATGCAAAACAAAAAGGTTACTGCCAAACATGTTTTCCATGGAAACCAATGGAAAACGAAAACGAAAGCAAAAACAAAAATGACAATTTGATATTTATGAAAATGAAAATGACAGGTTTAAATAATAAAAATGAAAAATCAAAATGAAAATTACATGGGACCCTGGTGCACATCTTTAATTGGGTCGGTTTTGTTGGGTGTGTGTGTGCGTGTGTTTATGGGAGGGTCGGGGAGGGGGTTGTGGGTTGTATTTGTGTATTACGGTTTTTATGGATTGTTTTTATATATTCTGTAAGCTTCCCTGAGTCTTTTTTTTTAGGGAAGGGCGGGCTAAAAAATAAAATAAAATAAAATAAATGAATAAGGTATTAAGGAAAAATCATGACTGGCAGGGTTAAGAGCAATGGGAAAGTTTTTCGTTTATAAAAGTGCATTGGGAGTTAAAGGTCTGAACAGTTGTATAGTCCCATTCCTAGACAAATATGATTAAATTAACATGTAGAGAATCCAAACACAGCATTCTGTATGTGGGATGATGTATTTATATATGATAACAAGCTGCTTTCATTTCAGCTGCATCAGGGGAAGATATTCAGTAGCATTTACACGTGACAAATATCTTTCAATTAGCAAGCTTGGATGACTTACAGCCCAAAGTTCACCAAGGTCCCTGCCTTGTGGACATTCATTAAAAAATTAGTGTCCTCTTAGGCTGGAATAAAACTGTTATTGTGCCAATATTTAACAAGTAGTGCCATGCACCTGAGTTAATGAAATTGGATTTTTGAGGAAGGATGGGGAATAGGCTCCAGGTGAGTTAGTGAGATTTTTAAAGAGGCCATCTCTTCCCCTCCAGGTGTACCTATTATAAAATTTTGAATCCCCACTTGCCTTGTGTCCTTCTGCCCTTCTTAGAAATTTGTCTGAAACTGGCTTGTGAGATCAAAAGTTACTTATGGGGCGTACACAGGTAGGTTTACTATGTTGTTGGCCCTGAAACTCCCATAGGACAAATGGGAGTCTCAGGGCCAAACTACAAGAAATGGCGACCTCCAGGACAATAGTAGTATTTATTTATTTTATTTATTTATTTAGGTTATATGCCGCCCTTCCAATAGAGATTCAGGTCGCAATTCATAAAACAACAACAATAATAAGAGTAAAACAATAAATACGCCCACCCTCCCCTCAAAACACCCCCCCCAACCCTCCCCAGGAACCCAACCAACCCCGAACACTGCCTGCCAAATGCTTTCCCAGATAAAAATGTTTTACACCTCCTCTGGAAGATGCTTAGTCTTGGGCTCACGTAACCTCCTGCGGAGGGGAGTTCCACAAAACTAGGGCAGCAGCCAAGAACAACTGAGAGTAGGACCTGCGATGGAGGCCTAATGTGTTGACATGTCTAGGCCTTTTTGTACTGTTCCCAACGTGTAATTACCCCAAGGAAGGGAAATAGTGAAGAAGCTGGAGACTCCATTGCCTGAGCTTCACTTGGCATGAAAGATGAAGGAGCAAATCTTGCAATCAGCTACAGCTGCCTTTCTCTCCTCCCTTCTATACTATGCTGTTGGACTAAGATACCTACAACAGGACAGTGGGAAGCCATCCCAACCTACTTCCTCCCCCCCCCTCCTCCTCCTCGATCAGTAGAGCAGTACATGAGACCAGAGATCTGTATCTCTTCCATAAGAATCTGAAAGCTTAGGGTATAATTGTCCTTCCATGACGTCCCTAAGAACCAGTTTGGCTGGGAACCTTCTTCCTATTCAAATGGCCACAGTATATCCTGCCCAACTTGCCTTCATATGTTAGTAAGGATTTTTTAAATATAAAAATCTAATTTTATTTATTTATTTTATATATTTATTTTATTGAAATTTCTATTCTTCCCTTCCCTAAAAAAAGGCTCAGGGTCACAACATAGATAAAAACATATAGAAACAATCCATACAAATAATATAATACAGAACCCACAACCCACCGTCCCCAACCTTCACACAAAACCCACCCAATACCACCTCCCCATTTCCCACATCCAACCTCCCCCCATCACAACCCTACCATAAACCCACCCCCAAGCCCCATTCCCTATATCTGCCTGCCAGTGTTTATGTTGGAGTTGATAGTAAAATTCCTATTGACTTCAATTGAAGCAGGAGCAAGACCCTGTAAAATGGATGACTCCCCTCCCCCCAGACTTTAAGACCACTAAAAGCATGGTTTAATTCAGAATGAGACAGTGGGTGTTAACAAATGAGATGTTATCCCGCTGCACTCCAGGTACAGTCCGTACAGCCCCCACTCAGTCCTCACTCACATGTTAAGCATATCCAGCTTAATAAACAGGCCGCCCCCTGCATGTATTTCATAGGCTTGTGCCCAGCCCCCACTTGTGACACCAGTGAGCAAGAGCGGAGAGAGGGGCAGGAAGTGGTCACTCCCCAGGTGCTCTAGGATTTCCACCTATGACTCTATGGTACTGGTGGACCTGTACACACAGAGGTGCTGCGTGCAACCTAATGGATGTGATGTTGACGTGGGCACACGCTAGTCCACATTCACCTGTATAGCGGGCTCGACATTCTCTGACATCCTGCCGTGAGTGGGGGCTGCAGGTCCGGTGGGTGGAGGCCACATGGCTGGTGGGCTCGAACACCTAAAAAACAGACAGGTTTGCCCATCTGGTGAGGGCAAATGTCTCCTTTAACAACCAATGAGTTCCAGAGTCTGTTATAGCCTCATATTTCTATTGCCACATATTTCTAACTTGTTTTAGGCAGACGCTTGATTAAATCTAGCTCTTGACAAGAACGTGCTGTTAAAGTGTGCTTGGCTGTTTAAATACAGGACTAGAGTATTGAAAAGAAGTAGAAACAAATTTATAACATGTTTTTGTGTTGCTTTTTATTAGTTAGGAAAACCATGTTACCAGCAAGAAACAAATGTAGTTTGGACTGAGCCATATCTATATAATACACATTTTCCAGCACTGCTGAATATAATGGATTTTAATCAGTTAAAATCAGCCCCTTACTTTATTTTAACATAGCATGGAATGTGTGTGTGCACGTTTTCTGGAACGAAAGAAGTGTTTTATCAGCAGTATTTTTTTAATTTTTTTTTTTAAAGATTAGTTTAATAGGTTTTTCACAGGAATCATTCTTGAATCTTAAATGCATTTAGAAACTGAAGAATACAGCTCTATTGGAAGTGTTAAGAAACAGTCTAATTTTGACACTACATGCATTTTCATAGAGCATCTGAAGGCACAAGTTAATATAAAAATGCTGTAGATGTCTTCGTTGAATCATATAGGATAACTCCGTTGAGGAAATGAGATTGTCTATAGTAGGAGGGAGGAAAGAAGTTCTCATAATTGAAAATATTCTATGGTTTTGAGTGCTTTAAATAAAACTAGTCAATTTCAGATAAAATGGGTGTAAATACTGTGGATGTTTTTTAAAGTGTTTACTTAGCCAAACACACACTTGCTGTAAATTTTATATATATGCAATCCCTTACCCAACAAAGTGAGGGCTGAGTTTCTGTATCTGTATAGTCAACTGTTTTCTTTTAGAATAAGCAGCCACCATAGCTGGCCTGAAAAGTCCTGTTCGGTCCTTTCCAGACCACTGACTCAGGAACATACATATTTGTTCCCTGATATCTCTAGAGCAGGCTCAGTTCAGGTCCATCACTGTCCTTGCCAGCAGAGAACCTCTGAGCAGCTGTGCCTGGAACTGTATTCTAAGGCAAGCTCCTTCCCTGAAAGACACAGTATCCTGGGAGGTGGATGTGACCTCTGACCCCAAAGGGGAAGGGGTGAGGAGAAAGTCTAAGATAAGGAGAGAGCCCAAGGCTCAGCCAGCTGGCTTGAAAGGAGCATGAGACAGTAGGAGACCCCTCCATCTCTCTCCACAAGTCTTGGTTTTCTGCCTGAGAGCCTTCAGGGCTCAGGTAGCAAGTCCCAGCCTGGGATTTGCAAAGAAGAGAACTCCTGGCTGTTGGTATATGCAACATCCACAAGTTAATGCCTGCTGTATTAAGAACAGTAATTGACTATAGAGCCACCAGACGGCGCTGCTAAGTTTATGTGTACACGGAAGGGAGATGGGGTTTTGCAGTTGAAGTTCTTTGTGTAACCACTCCTTCTTCCCTTCTCTCTCTTTGTCTCAGTCTCCATTTTGTCTTGCTACTAGTTAGATGGAACTAAGGATCTGTGCCTGACAAAGTCTTAAGTAAAGTTCTGTTTTAAACCTTCAGCTGCATTTGTCCTTACTGATTGCGAATCAGTTATTACTCTGCAACACTGGCAGCCTAGAGAGGAGAAAAACTGCCCAGCTTGAGCAAGATTGAGACCAGAGAGCAATTGACTAGCAGGGACAGTGACAGAGCTAAACTGAGCCTGCTCTAGAGACATCAGGGAACAACAGATTTGTATTGCTTCCCCTGTTTCTGGGTTAGTGGCCTGGACAAGGGCGCTGGTGAGGGAATCAAAAAGAATTTTTTTCAGGCCAACTGGAGGGGTTGCTTATTGTAAATGCCATGAAAACGGTTGACTAGATACATGTTTTTCTTGTTGTTCCTCCCTCTTTTCTTCCCTCACTCCTATCATTCCCATTCTGTAAATAAAATTCAGATTGGTTACACCAATTGTGAATCATGAGGTACCTGGTGAGGTTCTGCTAAAGTAATAGATAAGAGAGGAAACATAAAGAACAGACAACAAATTGCTAAAGGGTTCCTGACCTATATCCCCCAAAGGTGGGGAAATCTAAAAGCTGATAAGGAGCCAGGCCACTTACACCCTCTTCAGAGATATAGAGACACCAGGTAAGGGCACTTCAAACAAGTGTTTCTAGCATGAGACCACCTGTGCTGAATGAATGGAATTCATTTTCAAAGCTTTTATGCACACTATTTCCTATGTAAGTATTTTGAAAGCACACAGGGGCTTTCCACTCTAGAAATGCCAAAGAGTGTGGATGGCTGTGTGAGAGGGTGAGGACCACAGCATTCATCATGAACTGCCCCTATCTTGCAAATATCTAAACCTATTTCCTGAATTATGAAAGGATGGTCCAGGCCAATAGAGATAGATTCTAATGTTTTTTCTTATAGTATCCTTCAGTCTTTTCCACTGACACTGCTTACCAGGGTAGAGAGCCTCTCTCTTCAATCCTCTATACCCCATTGTATAGATATGGCTTACATTTCTTTGTTCTGATAAAGGAACTTGCATTTGGCATGCATATTTTTTTGGTGCCAAGGTTACCAATCAAGCCAGATTACTATAACTGCTCTGCCCTCATCATTATTTCCTGTTCCACCAGTCTTTGTGTTATACTCAGATGTTGTGATCAGCAATGATTTTATGTCATCTTCTGGATCATGGATGGAAATAAATACTGAACAGTGGGTAAAAACAAATGAGATAGGGGAAAGTCGGTTCCCCTGGCTGCCCTGGGGAGAGCCACTGTAGTCATCACTCCTTGAGTTGTTGAGGAGGGCAGTTTATACAAGTACTAGCCCCTCCCCAGGGAATTGGGAGAGGTGGGGAGACTGCTGTCACAAACCCCTCCATGCCATGGATCAGCCCAGGAGCTCACCACATGGGACAAGATTCCAGGACCCCTGCTTCCCAGCAGGATTGGGTTCCCAGGACGACCTGCCACCAAACAGCTGATTGAGGATGGGTGGAGGAGCACCCTCACCAGGTCCAGGTGTGTGAACCAAACAGCTGATTGGGGGGGGACTGGAGGAATGTGCTCACCTGACCTGCTAAACAGCTGATGAGGGGGCTTGGAGAAGTGCCCTTGATCAGCTGTTTGGCATATGCATCCAGGTTGGCTGAGTGTGGTCCTCCTGGGCCCAATCCTTGGACCTCGCATTGTGGCTGGGCTGAGCTGGGCAGGGCCTAACAGACGGGAAGGAGAATTTTAGCCTGGATTAGCCTGGCTGGGTGAGCCTTAGGTTGAGCTGCGTCGCAGAATGTTTCTCAATGATGTGTCTCAAAGCAGTTGGCCACCCATCTCAAGGTGGAAGTGGGCGAACATCTGGCGGCCACTGAATTGACAAGTAGGTGACTTGCAAGCTACTGTGGTCTACTATCTCGTTTGTTTTCACCCAGTGTTGATGGCTTAGTGATGATTCCCTTCAGAACCCCTCTAGAAAACACCTTTTTGGATGATGATTCCCATTAACTATTTATAGGAAACTCTTATCAGTTATTTTTTAAAATAAATCTATTTAAAATGTGTTTCATTAGTCTTCTATATTTTGTTTAATCTGAATGTGTGGCATTAAGTTAAATGAGTTATACAAATTCAAGTAAACTACATGGACACAGCTTTATAAACAATATTGTAATGTAATTGTATTGAGTCTGATATGAGCAGTATCATTGTTTTATCTGAGACCGATGTAAAGACAACCACCTGAAATTTTGGTAGCCATCCCAATTGACCTTTATAGTCTCATTTAGTGTTGAAATGAATAGCAACTTCTATTTATGCATATTGTTTGCATTTTCAAATAGGGTGGCAGACCCCTAAAGAGTGTCTCTTTCTGAGCTAGACTTGTTCCTAGTTCTCACCTCCTCTTCTACTTGAGCTTCCCTGGCTCCTTCTCTTAAAGTTACCTATTGGAGGCCCCACCTCTTGAGGACCCTCAGCTTTGCTGCATCAGCAAAGAGCATTGGCGGCTGGTGGTTTTTGAGACTGGTGGGGCAGTGGGTGGGTTGAACCTTCTGCCGGTGTCTTTGCCGCTGGCGGGCTAAAGCCAGGAGCAGAAGTAGGCAGAGCCAGGGGCAGAAGTAGGCCAGTGGCTTTAACCTTCCCAGGGTTAACATTGGAAGGACATTACATTAGTTAACACTGGGAACTCCTTGCTGCTGTATGAAGCACTCCCACTGGGGGACAGAGAGCCTTCTTACTGGGGTCCCATCCACTCTCTCTTTCCCACCAGGTCCAAATTAACCATAGCAGGTTACAAAAATAGATTGTCATCGCCTACCTTTATCCTGAACACTTGGATCCTCGATTTTCATGGCATCCTTTTCATGCAGGGGAAAGGGGTCTCCTTGTTGTCTGCAGCCTTCTCTTCTGCCATGCTCCTACCTACTTTCTCCTCTGTTCACAAGGAGAGCAGTTGTAGGCCTGTATAGCAACCAAACACTCCCCATCCAAACCAGCATCCCCAGTACCAACACAGTATCCCCAGAAGCCAAATGCCTGTCCAAGCAAACAGGCCTTTTAAAAGAAGTTTGACAAGTTTCAGGGCTGCATTGCCACCAAACAAGGCCTATCCACACCAGCATCCCTAGTAGCTACACCCTGTCCCCAACAGCCAACTGTCCAAGCACACAAGCCTTTTTAAAAAGTTTGGTCAGTTACAGGCCTCTGTTGCCACCAAACCAGCCCCATCAAAATTTACACAGTGCATTTCTGTTTCTCAACAAAAACCCCAGACAAGATGCTCAAGTCACAGTCACAAGCAGAGAGGCCAGAAACTACATTCCAGCAGAGAGCAGCAGTGAAAGAGTGAAGGGACCATTTTAAGAAAAGAGTAGTCACGACCAGTACCCACAAATTTACAAAATGGCCTCTCTACTCAGGGAGAGGAGAAGGAAAGCAGCAATGCATCATTCAAACACAGAGCAAGCAAAGCAAACCATCTTAAGGCAACAATGTTATGTGCAGTCCTTAGTAGCAAAACATGCTTCACTGTTACAGCTCTGTTGAAGCCCCATTTTCCCCAGCAGCTCCCCAGAAGTCCCATTCTCTCTTCCCCCCCCAAGCAGCCCCCAGAAGCCCCATTCTCTCTCCCCACCCCCAAGCAGCCCCTGAGGATCCTTTTTCACCAGTGTTCCCCAGAAAAAATAAAAACAACTAACTCACCAATGGGGATGTGTCTGATGCAGGTCCAGCAGCAGTGTAGGGTAACAAAGCCACAAACAAGCCAGGCCAGCCAGCACTCTCTCTCCACCAAAATAGTGCAGATCATCAGCGCGCCAAATGAGGAGAGCTCTCTTTTAACCCCAACCCTTATGGTGGTGTACAGGTTGGCAGCCTGAGCCCTCAACAGCAGCAGCCATGGACACTGGAACACACTGCCTGGGCGTTTGAGTCTCCAGTCCAGACAAAGTCTTTCAAAGCAGCCCATAGGACTCTGTGGAACACTGCCCCCAGTGGTGGGAAAACCAAAGTGTTTTCCCCCAGTCAGGCAGCATGGGCTCTAAGCCCAATAGCCCAAATCACTTTCATAAACTTTTGTCCCTTAAGGGACTCCTTAGAGTAGGCTCAGCAGGAGGCACTGGTCCCCACCCCCTCAGCTCCTGCCTGCACATGTGTCCAGGGAGGCACAACACCACCACTAAGCACTCAGCCGTTTGCTGAACTGGAGGACTTGGGGCAAGTCTGGAATGGGTTGCTGACTCCCCCCCTCGATGCCTTTGGGACTCAGGTGAGGGTTTTTTTTCTTTCTTTTTAGAATTATGAAGAGTGTGTGAAGGGGGAATCAGGCCAGGAGGGGCAATGCCCCTGGTGCCCTGCATTGCACACCACCCCTGGCAAAGATCCAGGCACTCAAGCTTGGAATTTAATTCTCTCCTTACCTGCATAGACTGTGGCATTCTGCAACCAATCACCCTGTTGCTTACACAGATTGTGCAAAGGGGACCTATGCATGATGTGTTTTCATGCACTTCCTTAATAGCACACAGCACAAGGAATACTCAGTCTGACCCATTGCAGCATAGGGATTGTTTTCACGTATTGATTTTTTTCATAATGGGCTTAGGTTACAGCTTCTTTGAAACCAGTGTAATTGGTTCTGTTGCCTGGTCATGCACCAATACCTTTTCTGACATGTTTGCCAAAGATAGGTGACTAAGTGTAAATTTGTGTGTGTGTAGAAAATCCCCAAGCACTGAGGGCTATATAGGGGGTGAGGTACTTACGGGGGTCTCTCAGGAAGAGGTGGGTCTGGGTTGTGGATCTGTGTAATGGATCTGTCCCCATCCTTGGTACATGACCTGATCTTACTCTGTGCTCAGTTTGTCAGTGCGTGTAGGTAGGAACTGGAGACATGAACTAGAAAGGGGATAGATAAAAACTAACCATGGGCTACATTTGGCCCCTGGGCCTGAGTTTCCTCACCCCTGAGACTAATGGACTGCAAAGTTTTACTAAGGGTGAAATAAAGTACTTTTGTATTTGATCTTATTCTTAAGTATTTATATAGTGCCAGAAATGTACTGGGCACTGAACAATCATTAGGGCCCTGCCTCAAAGGGCTTACAGTCTGGAATGGACAAGGGCAAGAAGAAACAGGGACACATTCAGAAATTAGCACCCTATGCATCCCTGAAACATGCATGATGGGTGGGTGATGGATAGGGAGGTGTTTGTCTAAAAACACCCAAGACTAATGTAAGTTACTGCTTGCTTCTATGCTCACAATTCTTCCTCCATTCCTTCAAACTGTTTGATCAACCCACTTGTGGCACATTGCTTTAAATTACATTGCAAGGTCTGTAGGGTTATTTCTTGCTATGGTTGTATTGAATTTTATTTATTTATTTAAGATTTCTACCCCACCCCATCCAGCCTTATGGCAGTTTGGGGCAACTTACATAATTTAAAACAGATAAAAATATATTAAAAGGGGGGGTGGGGTGGGGGCGTTACAAAGACAATAAATACAATAAAAGGGAGTAAGACCCACTGGCTAAAAATTTCACCCCCTATGCCTTTACCCACCCTTCCCCAAAGGCCCGTATGAACAGTCAGGTCTTACAGGCCCGGCAGAAGGCCAACAAGCTGGGAGCTAGGCGAGCCTCCTCTCGGAGGGAGTACCACAGCCGGGGTGCGACTACCGAGAATGCCCTCTTCATCGTGGCTCCCCGGTTTACCCGGGGGACCTCAAAGAAGGCGTCCCCGGTGGATCGCAACAATCGTTCCAAGTCCTGGGGAGTGAGGCGGGGTCTCATGTAGGAGGGGCTCAGACCATGTAGAGCTTTAAAAGTTGGAGTTTGAGACATATTGGTGGATGTAATTGGCGAAAGGTTCCCTTTGCCACTGCCTCCACCTGACAATCCAGGCGGAGGCCAGAGTCCAACAGGACCCCCAAATTCCATACTTGTGGGGCCAGAAGAGGGTGGATCCCCTCCATCAGTGGGGTCATCACCGCAGCTGCCCTACCTACCAACATCACTTCCATCTTATCAGGGTTCTGCCTCAGTCTGCTCAGCCTCATCCAGTCGCTCACTGCTCAGGCATTGAGAATGCACTGAGACTGCAGGACCTGGGTCTGCTGAAAAAGAGAGGTATAGCTGGGTGCCATCAGCATACTGGTGGCAACCCACACCAATTGGTCAACCCAGTAAAGGACACATGGACACTATTGTAATGTAAAAGTACAATATACAAGAATTATAATATGTAAGTACTTGCATGTTATCCTGGAGACTTCGGTGTCAGTTGGATAAAGTGCTGGACCTGGACCTGGGAAGCCAGTGTTTGACCCTGATCTAGCCATGAACACCCTGGGTGGCCATGGGCAAGTCATCTCTCAGCCTTAGTTCCCCATCTGTAAAATGGGAATATGTGGGTCTGTCTTTCCCTGTGTTCCCCACATCCTTGTCCATATTAGATTGTAAGCCCACTGGGCAGGGACCTATCTCCATTAATAACAATTGTAAAGCCCCAGCTACACTGCTGGTGCTGTTTGAATGCTCAATAATAATAATAATGTCAGCGGTAATCAGTGTTGTTCCAATGCTTTTTTCTTGGCCTTTGTAATAACTAGATAGTGATCTCGCTGCTGTGTAAACTGCCATTTCGACTGCATTGTTGTTCCTTGAGAAAAGCCTGAACAGCAACATTTTTCACTGAGCAATGGGCTGAGTGATTGAGAATCTGAGTGCCCTGCCAGATAGGTCATGCTTACATTATAACAGATAGCCTTCATCAGAAATGATGTACAACCAAGTGGCATCATTTCACAGCCAGGATAAACGTATTGCCACTGTAGAATATTGCATTGGGTGTCTTATTATGTGGTTAAAATGTATGCACCCTCGGATGAGTTCTTGAAAGAAAATTTCAATCTTAGTATCCAAAAAGGAAGATATGATCAAAAGGGAAGCAATCTGACTTAGTTTATAATATATTTTCATGAGATCCATAGAGGAATAGGTTAATACAAAGAAGCATGTCAGAAAAGTATTGGAGACAATAGAATGTGATATGTTTTTTCTATATGGTTGTAGATACATTTTCTGATGGGAAATATAATCACTATAATTCTGTGAGATGACCTGAGCAAAATGCTAAGGAATAAATTCAAGCATCAGTTTTATCCAGTACCTTTAAAATAACCTGGGCTGGAACAATCTGGAAATTCCTTGCATATAGTAAACTTTGAAACGAAAGTGTTTGTTCCTTTAGGACCTGATTTGAAGCCCATTGAAGTCAATGGGAAAAGTCTCAATGATTTTAATGAGTTTGGAATTAAGCCCTTACTGAATGTAGATGGTGAACTCTATTCTCTCGCTCAGAGAAGCTGTGCAAGAGTAGGCACAGACTGAAAGGGAGCTTGGATTGAATTAAACATAGAGGGGATTAAGTTTCTCAATTAGATTTGGGGGAATTAATTAAAAAAAGTAAAGCCTAAGTAATACTAATACCCAGCCAGGCAAAAAGCAAGCAATTGGACTGAGTAAAAACTTAGGTGGAGTTAGAGGTGACTAATGAAACTAGCTCTGCTCCTTTCTTAGGGTCAAGTTGACCACACAACCCTCTTTTAGTGGTCCAGGATATATGTCATAGAGTCTAAACATGCCAGGCCTATTGGTTGAGCAACTTTCTGGCCCAGTCATGATCTCACACTCCTGCTGCCTTTGGCTGTTGTCCTATCGCTTTACTTTGTAATCTCCCCCGAGGTAGGAGCTGGAGGGCATAAGAGTGGAGGTTAACTTTGCTTCAAATAGCATTTTACTTTCTAAGAATTCTGCTGCAGTTTCCCACAATTCTTGTGGGAGTGCATGTATCTAAGTAGAGCTGCTGTCCCAGACCCGTTTGCTTTTCTACACAGTTCCTCTGGACTACGGAGAAAAGCATCTAACCTCAGCTACACTTCCTTGCTTGTGTGATCTGCCATGATTCTCTGTGGTTATGCACCCACATGTCCCACATTTTACAATTAAGAGGAAGCATTGGGAGGCAGGGAAAACAGAAATACAAGACATGGAAAGAAAAATATATGGGCTGATGAATTTGTAAGTGTGTTTGGGGTTGGGGACGACTTCCTTGTGAGCAAGTTCCATTGGTTTTGATGGAGCTACTCTAAAGTGTGGCTTTGGCTGTAAACAATGGCTGCAGCCCTCAAGGGATTTTTTCCCCATACCTATCGGGTGTTACATAAGTTTCCACACCTGCCACAGACCCAGACCCAAATGCCGATTGATGACTTAGTCATTGAGTGCACTTTTTGATTTCTAGGCAAAACGCTTCTGTTGTTGCAATGGAATGGAAATGCATGTGTTTCCACTTAGGCAGCTGACAGACAGTTTAGTGTAAGGAGCCCTTTTTGATTTGATTATTTTTAAAGCTATAGAGATGTCATAAATCTCTTTGAGATGGTATTAATTTCCCATAATATCCATTTTAAGATCATCAAGTTCACTGTCTGCTTTGCTTTGGCCCTTTCTCCATGTTTTATGCAGTACCAGACTGAAATATTCCCAAGAAGCTGTTGTGCTGCTGAATGCAAAAGTCTCACTTTTCAAAGATTAATAACACCCCCGATGCTTTTAAAAAAAATACCTTTCTAATCTCCACTCTTGTACTTACTGCTGACCCTGGCTTACCTTCCCTTTGCTTGATATGTCTATATCAAGCAAAGGGAAGGCTGGACAGGTTTTTCAGCCGTCAATGAGTGGGTGAGATAGCAGAGCTCTACTAAAGCACATTTTTCATTTGAGGCTTAGAGGCTACTGCCCTCCAACACACGAACACACCTTTTAGGGAGTTCAAATCACCCAAAGGAATCCCAGCATCTTATTGAAGGCCAATTTTATCTTCGCACTGTTTAAAGAGGGAAGACTTAATAATCTCACTTGGATCGGGAGTAGAGCAATGAATCTGTTACATTCCACTATCCCTTCATATAATTCACACAAATGAATCTCACCAGAGTGGGGAGTTACATTTGATATCCTCCTTGGGGAGTGTGAATTACTGTGTTATTAAACAGAACAAATCCTGGTTCCTCTCAGAGGAAATATTTGTTGTTTTTAACCCCTTGTTTAGCTGGCCAGCATTGCAGCTCCTGTGCTGTGGTTTTGCTTTTGAGGTATGCTTTGCCTTATATACTGGTTTTATACTTCCTGTTGCACAGTAGAGAGGCGGTAGCTAAGGTAGTAGCTAACCTTTCTTCCCACTCATACATTTACATGATTCTCAGTCATGATATGACACTGGGTATTTTCAGACGTTACAAGATCACAGTCAACCTCAGTGAACCACGGTCAATCCCGCGGCGGGGCCAAAGCACCCTGAACGTCTGTTTTGCGGGCGTCAGATGTTCACCACAGTCAATCCCCACCAGGGGTCAAAATTAAGTATGTAAAGTGATATTTAAGCCCAGATTTGTTTGTGCTTTTGAATCTTTGGCCATTTTTAGTTGGAACGTACCCACAGAGGTCCACCCATCCCCTATGGACTCGGGCACCCTTCTAAAGGTGGCGTGGGTGTGGAGGTGTGCTCCCACAACCCACACACTGCCCACCCATGCCCCCATATGGGCAGGTTTTTCCCGGTTGCTCCATATGGGGGCAAGAATGGGCGATGCATGGATGCAGGTGCACACTGACAACACACCCATCCACTGCTGTGTGAAGCCCTCCTCCCCATGCACCAGAAGTGTGTGGCGACATGCACGGACTGCCCCCCACCCCCCCCACCCCTGGTGGGTCCATCTGAAAACAGCCTTTGTTTGGGGGTTTTTCTGTTTGGGTGTATTTTGTTACATTCATTTTAGATACTAATGCTATTAATTTCAATGGGACTACCCCAAAGTTAGTGTTTGAGGACTGTGGTCTTTAATATCATGCAAATGTTGATGATAGTTTTTTTTTTAGAAGGAACTGATATATTTCATGATAACGGCTTTCAGACATCACCAGAAACTCTTATATAGCCTGACTCTGTAATATTTTTTAGCAACAGAAACTCTCTCTTTTGGTTATTTTGTTCGCTTTGGCAGTAAAATTTAGTGCTAAAAGGGAAAGTACTATTTATTGTTAAATAGTACTGCCAACGTGGACAAAATCTAAAATAAATGAGGTAACAATCATTGAAAGTAACTTATTAAAAAAGTTACACATTTTGGAATGGTTGTGAAGCTGATATTTGTTTGTGGAACCTCTCTGATGGAGTTACACCCATTTTGTCTTCAATAAGACTACTCTGGGCTAAGCCAATTTTGGGATTGCAATCTGTTGCTAGGTGTACCCGACAGACACCAGAAGCGGGCACTGGTGGGTCCTTGGGGAGTTATCTCACAGTTCTGGCTCACGTAAATTCCACACTCCACAGTTCAGTTCCCTTATAGTCCCAATATTCTATAATCCCCTTAGTGCAGGGCTCAATTAATACCCACTGGACCCTGATCCTGGGATAAGTGCTCAGAGTCTAAAACCTATGTCCTGAATCTCTCTCTGGCCTCCAACCTCCCTTTGCAGCCAGCCTTCACCACCAAGTTGTTCCACAGTAGTCCCACCTTCCTGGGATTTAGTCTGTTAACCTAGGTTGAAAACAGACATGATGCTAACCACATTTTAACCACCCATGGTGGTTATTTATGCATGTTGCAGGGCTGTATTGGTGCACTATGCAGCCCTGAAACATGCATGAATGACCACCAAGGTTGGTTAAAGGGTGGTTAGCATCATGTCTGTTTTCACGCACAGTTCCAAAGCCACTCCTGGGTATATAATAAAAATTGTCCCACCTGGGAATTCCCCCAAGAAGTAGTAGTATCCTCCTGATGGTTTTTCTCTCATAGCTGGCTCCACTCTTAGGGTTTTCTCCAGCAAGCTGAGCTCCACAGCTTTACTAGTACTGGAGTTTAGGCCTGTGTTTGAAACTCCTTACACTCCAACTAGCCCCTCACACTGAAGGTTTAGCATTTAATACCAGCTGGGTTTCTTTCTCAGCTGGTTCTACTCAGCCTCTCCTGAGGTCAGTTTTTCCAGTTTCTTAAAGGGTCCCCCGACCCAGCTTTACATCCCTACTACAGCCTCCTCCCCCCATTTGAAGAATAGGTTCTACTCCATGAACCCATCTCAGCAGGCAAAAGGAGCACAGGACACAACAAACAAAACAGAGGCACAGACAAGACAGTGACCCCATCCCCATAAGAAAGAACAGGGTGGGGGACTGGTCCCACCTGACACACCAGCCCCCATCCCTGGGACCTAGAAAAGATCTCACCAGACAGCAGAAAGAATCCTGCCACAACACCTGACAAGGGGTATTTTCAGACATTACAAGATTAGAGTGAACCACGGTGAATACCTACCTGTGGTCACTGTGATTTGCACGTCTGTTTGGTGGCCGCCAGATGTTCTCCACGCTCAATCCCCACATGGGGTCAGTTTCAACCATGCTTCCCGGGCTAGCCGCACCAATTCCCCGGGAAGCGTGGTGAAAGTGATCCCCAGTGGGGATCAAAGAAAGGTAACGTCTGGTCAGTCGCCACGACCCGGAAGCACCGGTGGGATTCTGGGCCGTGGCGGATTTGGCCAGACACTGCGGCGGCATTGGCTCTGCTGGCTGCCTGTCTCCCCAGAGGGCGAGCGGCGGGGAGCGTGGAGGGGGTGGGACTGTGTGGCTGCACATTGCGCCGTGTGGCCCCGCCCCCTCCCCAATTCCCCACTGGGATCCCCTGGCACGTCTGTTAGGGCATGATGAGGTCGTCCCGGCAGGGATGAATGTATTGTTTTCAGGATGGGGCCAACCGGCCTCATCACGTCTGAAAACACCCAAGATCCCCAGGGCTCACTGACAAAGCTATAAAGGCCCATGGCAGCACACAGTACAAAACCATGTACCATGGTGCCCACCCTCCCCCTTTTATCCCCCCCCCCACTACTTTATTTGTTTCCACTCACAAGACCCTTCATTCTTGAGGTGTGCTCTGTGGCTCTGACTCTAACCGATGCGACTTGTCATGCACCCATCCACAGGTTTCACATTGATAATCTGGAGGGTCATCACCTGGAGGCATTGTATAATAATCTGCATTGCACCATTCATATCTGAACAGTTCCAGAGGTGTAGGGAACTGCAATGCTGGTTCAACTCGTTTTCCTTCCAGCCAGTTATAAATAGTCCCCTCAGTGCATCTGCTTTGTCCATGATGGAGGTTCTTTCTAGAGGTGTGCACCAGGGACCCATGTCATTTTTTGTATTTGTTTTTTGTTTTTGTTATTTAAACCTGTAATTTTTGTTTTTGCTTTCGTTTTCCATTTCCATTGGTTTCAATGGAAAACATATTTTTGGTTATAAAGTTTTTGTTTTGCATTCTATTTGGATGAAATTGGGATAGGATTGGATAAATGAATCAGATTTTAAAAGTGGTTGAATTATGCTATTTTGCAAAAATCTGCATATACATTCCTGGCTGTAACATCTTTGTCTCCCATCTAATTGGATGAAACTTGGCAAGTTTATACCCCTTCCCATGTTTAATATCTATGCCAACTTTCAGAAGGATTAGATAAAGGTTGCTGGTGGTATATGAATTTAACCTATAAATGTATGTCTGACTTAGCATCTTTGTAGTCCAACCAGTGTACATGAAATTTGGCAGGGCTGTATATCACCCTTTCAGTATTGTCTTTGACAAATATTTGAAAGATGTGATAAAGGATCCCAGTTCTATATGCCTGCACAGCATATGCAGAGAATTAGCCTATGCCAGGGATTCTATTACATGTCACTCTGGTATAAGATCGGTTTGTGATGCCAGTTGGCCAGCAGAAATGTCAACCAAATATTCTCATTCTGTGCTGCGACTAACCCAACTTTTCTCCCCCACTTATTACTGGGAAATCGGAAGCATCTGTTTAGGAAAGATTCTCTTATGTCCTCTGTCATGGTGCTGCAGGGTGTGATTGTGATGATAACTGGCCAGTCTGGATGTGTAAATGATGTCTCTTGATTTCTGGGATGCTATCCCTGAAGTTCCAGTTATGTCCCTTCTATGGCCGCCTCAGGGCCACCCCCTATGCCACCACTGATTAGTTCTGTAAAGCTGAAAGTATGCAATTGCAAGCTTTATCAATTTTTTCTGAACTTTGGATGGATTGGTAATCTTGGGAAGGGACATAGCCGTCCCAGGTTTCATGCAAATTTGATGGAAGATAAAAGGTGGTGCCAGGGATGTGTATGAAGGTTTTCTTAAAATCACAACATTCAGTTGCTTCTAGATTTCATTTTAGCCAATATTTTCAAAATTTGGTACAAATACTGCCATCCATTGGGAGTACAATATCCCCAAGTTACATTAGAATTGAATTAGAAACAAAAAACTATAGTTAGAAATATGTTTTTCATTTTTTTCCCATTATTTCAAAAACAAAATTTCATTTTCGTTTATTTGTCATTTTTGTTATTACAATAAGGAAAACTAAAATCACAATTTTTGTTTTTGTTATAACAACAAAAACAAAATGCACACCCCTAGTTCTTTCTTGATTTTTGTTCTGAAGCATCGATTCTGCGATAAGGTTCATGGATTCTTGTGTCTCCCCCTCCCCTCTGTCCTTGGGGGATTTATCAGTCTCACAACCCTCCGACTTCCCCATTGGAATTTCTGATTGTATTCCTGAGTCCTGAACCCATGATTGGACTTGTATTCCTTTTTCTCCATGGGCCATCATTATCAGATCAGTTCGGGAGGAAGCCTCAATTTTTTTCTTCCATTTCATCCATTTAACAGGTAACCTCAATTCCAAGTTGGCGTGTCTATACTTCAAGCTCTCGCGTGACTTTCTTTTCATGTAGTGTATTAATCTGGCCTCCCCTACTTCTTTGTGAGGGTCTATGACTGGGTTATCAAACTAATGTCTCATTCAGCATGGCCTTTGTCTTCCCTTGGGCGATTTAACTTGTTTTTGACTTTTCCCCTCCACAGATCATCTCATCCTATAATTTCTCCTTGTGGGGTATACATCAAGAGCACTAAAAACAAGGATCTTGGATCATTGTGGGAACATCAGATGGAAAGTGGTGAAGGAACTTCTGGTAATCCATTTCATGCACATGCAGTATGGGGTGGGGGACTTGAGATTCATATGCATTCCAGCAATAGTCCATAATTATTGCAAAAAAGAGAGACCTACTGGATTTTTCAATTATGTTCTTTGATTCCACATGGTCTGAATAAGAATAATCAGTGGCCAGTGTTCCTCTAATTATAAAAAAAATAAAAAGTATATCCTTTTGTTAAGTGCAGTTTGTCATCTAGCCATGGTGTTTTTGTTTTCTTTTGGCATCATTTGATTGATTATAGCATAATGTTAAAAGTGGATTCTCATATTTGAAGTGGGAACCCTTTTATAATGGTGAATTGTTTGATATTGAGTTTATATGTATTGGGTGTAGCAAGATTTTGTCCATATAGACTACAAGCATATACAAGCAAAACCAGATCATCGGAGTTAAAGACAGCGGGGAAGCTGAGATGATTGAGATCTACACAATAAGAGTTTTCCTGATGAACTGAATACACTGGGAGTAAAGAAAACAACAAAATAATCTAATTGAGGACTGCAGTAAGGATTGTGTATCTGGTGCAATGTTATGTACGGCATAAAAATATTTGCTTGTTAAATGCGGGTGTTCTTGACTGAGGAGGGGATTGAGAGAGATGTGAGGGATATTCCCTGAATTAGCAGCCCACAGGTGATCTGCATTGTAGCATTGGGAGGTGATTATATAAGGATTTCAGGTGGATGTAGGAGAACTATATAGAGGCACACACATCCATGGGATATGGGAGAGTGCATTGTTCACAGACACCAGGAATGTAAGGAGCCAGGTACATCAAGAGCAGTAGGTGGGGGTATTATGTTAAGGATTCGCTTAAGGAAATCAGTCCTGGGGTCATGCCAGTGCTTTAGGGAGCCTTAACCAGATAGGAGATTTTAAAGTTGGAGAGTCAGTTTTAGGAGATTTTTATGGTTTATAGGCATTAGGGACACAAGGAACAAGGCATATTCGTAAGTATCTCTGGCCTTTATTTTAGTTCCATTGTGTATCAGTGATGGCCTGTTTTAATTTACATGGTATTTTTGTCCTTTTTTCAAAACATAAAGAACAAAAATTAAGAGTTGGGATTGAAAGCTGGGACCCCCAGAGTTCTCCTGGTTCTGGTTTGGATTACATCTGAGGTGTAGAACCCTGTTTGATTGCAGTATATCTGTACATTGGTATTTTTAAAGAAAAGTTCCATAAGGACTATTTTAAAGAAAAAGACAAGGAAGACAAAAGGGTTCTTCTTTTTTCTGCCTATGATGGAGTATAGATAAATTCTCCTGGAAATATATCCAGTATGGAAGAGAGAGATTTGAATGTATAGTTGCCTATATGCGGTCTACTATAAGGCTCTGATTAATTTTGTCTGTATATTTTGTGTAGGAGCCATTGGCGGGTACACACCTTGGGGTGTCCCAATATTTAGAGAGAGTGCTGGTCTAAGGAGACAGTGGGATATAACCCTGCAGCATGAGGGGAAATAACGTATTGACATTTGTAGTCAGGGATATATGGCTACTAGTAAAGGCAACGATCATAGTATTTACATGTTTTTTTTCCCCTCAAATTCTCTCCCCAGTAATTAATACCGGCTTTCTTGTCCACTGAAGAAGGGGAGTCTGTCCCCCGAAATGCATTTGGATCTTGTGCATATATGGCTGGTCCACAGTGTAATATGCAGTTTTTCACCATAGCAAACAGATTTTTTCAAAACCTTATATGATGTTTTAGGGATTGTACATGCATTGTTGGCCCATATTACATGGTTGTATTTTCAAGCATATTGTATGCCTGTATAGGTGCACTTTTATAATTGTATTGTATATTTTGTATGGTGTCTATGCATCCTACATTTTGTTTGTATGTTGTATTAAAATTGGGCTTTGCCCTTTTTCCTCCCATTCCATCTGTTTGTTGCCACTCAGTGAATTCAGTTCCCTGGGGGGGAGGTTCTTTGCCTTAGAGCACGTGTTTTGACACCTTCTACTCACACTTTATACTCTGTGTTGCATCTATATGGGCACCGAAGTTACAGGATATTTATGTCTGTCTCTATGTATACATAGGTGTTACCCCCCGTGGCTCCAGTAACTCATATCTAACAAGAGTCTGATTAGAGCCAGAGTTCAACAGAGCCACCACACATTGATTTTCAATCCAGGCCTACCTGATATATCATGTTAGTTGTGCATCTTACAGGGCTGATCAGGCAGCAAAAACATACAAGTCCCAGTCGTGGTCACACTGCATTAAGGGGCATTTTCTTTGGATATGACCAAATTCCCCACACCAAAAACACCGCACTCGACTGATGTTTTCTCCAAGTGGGAGGCTTGATCAATTTCCTGCCTCAGTCTCCACCTGTGAAAGAAGCTGATAGCTTTCACTGTCTTGGCTGATTTAAGGCTTCTGTGAGTACTTATTTTCTTTTATTGGTGGCTTACATTGTTGGGGAGTAGATCCCTTTTTGGGACTCCTGGAAATCATTACATGTTTCTTCTTTTTCTACAGCCGTTAAGAAGATATTTTCCACTGCTTCTATGGCCACCTCTAGGGTCTGTGGCTTTTTACGTCTAACCCAGGTTTGAAGGTCCTCAGATAATATATATAAAAACTGATTCAGTATCACCTGATCCATTATCTGAGCCGGGCGGTGTACTTTCAGCTTGAGCTAGTGGGTAGCTAAACCCTGGAGTTTTTTCACAGTAATTTGGGACCTCCAATATTTCTGACTTCAGGGATCTAAATTGCGTTCATACATCTCCTCAGAAACCCCAAGGTGTAGAGGACTGCGCATGCATGAAGGTTAGCGGTGGCAGTTTCCGATGCTCTGCTCCCCCCGACTCCGGACACCTCACCAAAATCAAAGGCAGGGCCAACCTACTAAAAGCTGTGAGGAGAGCATGGGGAGAACAAAAGGGGCCCCTGGAAACAAACAGGCAGCGGCTGCAATGGACAAATATTTCCAGGTAAAACCGGCACCCCCCACATGAACAAAGCAGACAAGATGGCGGCAGCAGCATGCCAGATGGAAGAGAGGCCTATGGGGGAGACAGAGGCAGAGAGAGAGGATAAAATCCTCGCAGCACTGGCTGAAATTAAAGCTGGCCTGGCCACTGCTGATTTGGCCAGGGAGCAGCTGGTAAGTGAAATTGTGAAGCTCCAGCAAGCAGAGTAACAGCAAAAGCAAAAGACTGAGGCGCTAAACAAAAGGGTGGAAAAAGGAGGTGGTGGAGGGGAGGAAATTGAGACTGAAATTAATAGGAAACTGGATTGGAGACAATGCAAAGGAACAAGGGGGGAGGGAGGAGGAGGGAAATTAGGAATACTAAAGACAAATGAATGGAGGACAAACTCATATCCCTGACAGAGTCCTCAGGAGGGGAAGAGAAGGAGATTTTTTTCTGTATATATAGTTCATTGGTTAAAAAGTGTGGTATGGGATCCAGGAACTGTGAAGTCAAAGGTAAAGATAAACACAAGCTGGTACTAGCATGACTGAAATGATAAGGATGGTATCCCTTAATGTTAAGGGACTTAACAATCCAATCAAATGCAAGAGAGTTAAAAAACTGCTTAAAGAGGAGGCGAATGTCTGCTTTCTTCAAGAAACTCATTTCAGGGAGGTTGACAGTTTTAGATTTAAAGACAGATATTTTGGGGAGATATTTGTGGACTGTCATCCACATGCAAAAAAAGCAGGAGTTCTATTTGGGATTTGAGCGAGTAAGGCTTTTACAATAAAGAAGATAATCAAGATCAAGGATGGGAGGTTAATCATAGTAGTCGGTGAATTAGAGGGAGTACTTGTCACACTGGTTAATGTGTATGCACCAAATGTAGATACATATGAATATGTTAGATGGACCCTCCCCTTAATAGAGCAACACGCTGAGGGAGCTTTAATTATGCAAGGGGACTTTAGCGCATGGTGGGAAGAAAAAGACCATTCCAAAAGCAAACACCCAGGGAACTGGAAAAAGAAACTGGACACACTCCTCAAAGTACATAATTTAGAAGATGTCTGGAGGTATAGGAATCCTAAAGAAAGGGATTATACCTTTTATTCCATGGTACATAATGTCTATACACGTATAGACTACTCCTTTCTGAACAAGAGTGATATGAATAAGTGTAGGGCATGCTGGATTAAGTCTAACACCCTCTTAGATCATGACACGATCATCACAGACCTGTACTGGGGGAAGAGCGAGCAGGGTGAGAGAAAATTTGGGTGGCAGCTCTCCAGAGAATGACTACAAAATAAGTTCTTTTTGGAGCAGACCTTAGAGGAGGTTAAGGACTACTTTGAAATAAATAATGGGACGGTAGAGAAACAAGGAGCACTATGGGAGGCAGTTAAAGTGGTCCTTAGAGGAAAACTAATAGCTATCAAATCTTCCCTTTGCAGAAAAAAATGGAGAATACCTCAAGGAGCTGAAAAAGGAATTAAAAGCATTGGAACTAGAAAATAAAAACAACCCCTCTAAAAAAAGGATGGGTAAACTAACTCGAATTAAAGAACAAATAAATATGAAAGAGAGAGAAAAAAACAGGGCTCAGCTCAAACAGATAAAAGGATTTTATTTTACGCACAATAACAAAACAGGAAAAGTGTTAGCCAGGTTTGTTAAAAAACAGCATAGGAATGCTCTAATTTAACAAAAAATGAAGAAATACACCAAGAATTCCTGAGGTATTATGAAGCTCTGTATTCATCTTCCAACTCGAACCCTGAAAGAATAAAAGAATTTCTCAGTAAATACAAGCTCCTGAAATTAAATAGGGACCAAATTAGCTTTCTTAATAAACCTTCAAGTCTAGAAGAAATAAAGGAAGTTATTAGAAACCTGGCCAACAATAAAGCGGCAGGCCCTGATGGACTCCCCGCTGAATTTTATAAGAAAACAATGAATTTGGTAGCCCCTTACCTAGTGAAAACATATAATGAAATATTAAGGAGGGTAGGCTGCCCAACTCCTTTTATGAGGCTAATATCACGCTAATTCTGAAGCCAGGGGGAGCAATAGACAAATGTGAAAATAATCGCCCAATCTCATTATTAAATGTGGATTTCAAAAATTTTTCAAAGGCTTTGACAAACAGGCTAGCAGCAATTATAGGATAATTAATTAACCCAGACCAAGTGGGTTTTGTTCCCACATGGCTGGGAGAAGACAATATATGGAGGACAGTAAACATGCACCATCTGGATAGAGCAAAAGAACAAGCAGCAATCATATTCCTGGATGCTGAAAAAGCTTTTGACAGGGTGGAAATTGGAGGCCTGTAGCAAATTATGTCTAAAATGGGTTTCGGTGGAGCCTTCCTTTGGTGGATAAAGGCAATTTATAAAGAGCCAAAGTCAAAACTCATAATAAATAACTGCCAATCTGATGCCTTTAAGCTTCACAGAGGAAGAAGGCAGTGTTGCCCCCTGTCCCACCTGCTCTTTGACTTGGTACTAGAATTATTGGTGATAGCAATAAGGCAGGATGAAAGAGTCACTGGGATTCATGTAGGAAATAAGGAGCATAAAATAGCTATGTTGTCGGCGCACCCCAATGAGACACAGAGACTTTTCTTTTGGTTTAAAACTGGCTGCGCTCTTTATTCACACAAATTATCAAAAGACTGGTAGGGAAATTGCACCATGCAATTTTGGGTCCAGTATGCTAACTCACTAATCTAACATTAACTTTTGGTACTGCCAGGATGTGCCCTCCATTGACAGTATCCTGAACAATTACCATCTTGAACCATTAATATCCCCTCCTCCGACAGGGCAAGGCCGAAGGGGGGTGACAGCCCAACTATGGGCGTAAGTAAGGAGTGAAGTGTCCACAAGGTCCGAAGACAGCGCATGTCCCTGCAGACCCTGTTAAGACACCACTCCCAGGAAACATGGGGTATTTTCAGATGTTACGAGATCACGCTCAACCACAGTGAACCACGCTCAATTCCGCGGCGGGGCAAAAGAGCCCTGAATGTCTGTTCGGCGCCCGCCAGATGTTCACCATGCTCAATACCCACATGGTGTCAATTTCAACCACGCTTCCCGGACTCCCCGGAGGAAAATCCCGGGAAGCATGGTCAAAGAGATCCCCACTGGGAACCAACAAAAAGTAACATCTGGACGCCAATCACCTGATGGAACCAAAGGAAACGATCCCCAGTCATGGACAATGCACGCAGCGTCGCTGCCAGGCAACCAGCAACAACGCAACCACCAGAGGGAGATTTAAAGGGAAATCCGCAGCAGGCAAGCATGGTGGGATGGAGCGAGGAGGGAGGCGGAAGAGAGCAGTGGGAGAGAAAGTGATGGTGGAGGAGAAGGAGGAGGAAGGGGCAGCGGTGGAGGGAGCACAGGTGGAGTAGTGGGAGCAGGGGATAGTGCTTAGGATGGAGGAGGTGCAGGGACAATACTCGCAGCAGCCAGGACATGATGCCCCGGGGACAACAGCCGGACAAGGGGAGGCGGAGGCACCCCAAAAATGGGTAAGGGGAATCAAGGGGAGGGGAACAGGAGGCTCAGGGGCACCCAGGGGGGGCACAGGGCATGCCTGGGCACCAGACAGGGAGGAGGGGGAAGGGGCACCCTGTGAGGGTGCCAGACCTGCACGCAACCCTATATCCCCTCACCCCCTGTCCCCACAGACACAGAAAAGGGCCCTGGTGGACGAGCCCCCGGAGGACACCGGCCCTGCCCGGGTGAAGGCGGACATGGAGGAGGAGGAGGACAACAACCCACGGTGGAGAAGAAGGAGGAAGGCCTACCACAGAGGGGGTCAGTGGGGGCTCCAGGAAACCCAGGACTTCATAAGGGTATGGGGGACCCTGGAGTACCAGGTGGAACTTGAGCTCAACCAGCATATCTACCAAGACATAGTGTGGGACATGGAGGTGGCGGGGCACCATCACACCATGGCACAGTGCTGCTCCAAGGCCAAGGAGCTGAGGAGGGGGTACAAGACCATCCGGGACAACAATAGGTGGTCCGGACACGGTGCCCAGACTACCCCATTCTACGATGTCCTGGACCGCATCCTGCACATGAAGGGGTCCATAGTCACCCCAAGGCTCGTGGGGAGCGCTGTGGTCCAGGGCTGAGGTACCCCCTCCCCTCACCCCCCCCTGGTAGACACGAGCTCCAGGGCCCCGGATCCCCAGGAGGAACACCCCAGAACCTCCGGAAACTGCAGGCCCCCCCGACAGCAGCCCGGAGAGCACACCCCCCCAGGCCAGGCACACGGAGTCCGAGGCTGGCACCCTCATCACCCTCAGCCAGTGGTCCACGGAGAAGCACTCCCACACTGAGGGGCTGGCCTCGGAGGGATTTGAGATGGACATTGAGGGTAAGCGGGTGACCTGGAGGGGGGAGGGACTGGGCCCATGGGGCCAAGGGCCAAGGGGGGGGAAGGATGGGCCAGGGCCAGACCCAGCACCAGCCCCCCACAGGCAAGATGGGAGGAGGCCCCTCCCCAGGTCACCCAACCGCACACCCCTACACCCACAACCCCCCTCCTCCCCTGCAGGCCATGGAACACCCTGGGACCAGACCCAGGCATCCGAACAGGCAGCCGCCAAGGAGCCCAGCCAGCAGGTGCAGGAACCAGGTGAGACAGGCAGTCTGGTAGGGAGGGCAATCCAGGGTGCAGAGAGGGGGTCCACGGGCAGTCGGAGGGGGTGGGATGGGCCAAGGTTGAGGGGTGGTGAGGGGCTGGGAGAGACACCTGGGTGCCTGAGGGGCCCCTGCCCCATCCCGGGCAGGGGGAAGGGGCCTGGGGCAGGATCGGACTCACCCTCCCGTACCAACAAGGCAACCCCGGCAGCCAGCATCCCCAGGCCCCAGTGCAGCGCATGTGGGAGTACCAGGCATGGGTCCACAGGTGGAGGGAGGAACAGGCTGAGGAGATCATCCAGACCTCGGCGGAACAGGGGGAGAGGATGATAGCGACCATGGACCAGATGGAGGCGGCCATCGAGCGGTCACTGGAGCGGGCGGAGGCGAGGGAAAGGAGGCTCCAGGCTGAGGTGTGCCTGGAGCAGAGGCAGGAGTGCTGGGAACACAGCAGGCAGGTGGAGGTGCTCGGGAGGCTGGAGCAGGCCATCACAGGCATGGTGCGGGAACACTCGGTGAAGATGGATAGGTCCCATGATATTGGGACCTCCCTGCTCCTGCACGTCGGCATGATGTGCACCTATGTGATGGCAGGCATACCCCCGGGCACCCTGCCTGCCCAGGCCCCGCCCTCTGACCAGGTGCCCCAGCCTCCCCCATGCCCTCAGGGGCCATGCATCTGCCTCCCAGTACCCCCTGCACTCCGGAGGGTGCAGCCTCCCAGGGGGCCACCCTGGGTCCCGGCCCACCCATCCCCCCCACTGGCGGCCCCCCTGCCGGACCAGGAGGTGGCACAGGACACTGCAGGGAACATGGACAGCGGGGTGGAGGAAAGCTCCCAGGGCTCCATGGCCCCCATTGGGAGCTCACGGGGATGACCAAGGAAACAGGAGGCACCTGGCAGCCTCGCAGAGTGCTGCGGGCCAGGTCCGGCTCCGGTTCACAGCCTGCCAATCTGCCCCGGAGACCCTCAATGCCCTGAGGCAAGCACGGGCTCTCCAGTGCCCATGGTGTGCCCTGCGGGCCCTTGCAGCTCTCCAGGCCAGGGAAACCTGCAGCCGGATATCCAGGTGCACCTCCACAGTAAGGAGGCGCAGTTGCTCTGTGTAGTCGTGGACTCACTCGGCTGCGACCACGATGTGCATCCAATAGGTGGCTGCCCTGTCCCGCTGCATGGTGGTGGGGCCCCAGGGTGGGAGATGAACTGTTATGCAGGGCCTCTGATGGCAGGGCTGGCCGGAGGGCGGGCCCCTAGCTGGGAGCCCCCCCATGGGGGGCCAGGGTATGATTGCGTGCAATTGGGTACACCTGCAGGCAGCGTATTGGGCCTCGCCCCTGCATGGGTGTGCGGGTCTGCACACTCCCTGAGCAGCTGCATTCCATCAGGCTTCACCACCACCCCCTCTCTCCCCTGTTTGCTACAACTTGGCCTTGGAGGTGCGATTAGCTGGACTGTGTGTGCTGTTGTGTTATGCAGCTGTGCTGGGTCCGCACCCCATGCCTTGCTCCATTCTGCAACACTGTTGCTGCCTGAGGCCTGTTGTCCTGTCCCTGGGACCCACTGGGGTCCCCCTGGGCCGTGAGAGTATGTGGGCCCCCCTGTCCTTGGTGTTATTCTCCCTGTCTCTCTGGACCATGGCTGGTTGTACATACACCCATATGCCCCCCATAACTGGACCTTCCGCGAGACCATGTCTCTGTGTGACCTGTGGCATACCCCGGCCGTGCAGCTGCTCCTGGGCAGCCCTGCCAGCCATGAGGGTGCCTTTGCAAGCTTGAGCTCTGGACTTCGCTACTTCAGCTATGAGGTGAGCGCTCGTGATTGCTGTCTGCATGCGGACACCCTGGGGCTCGTTCACTTCCCCGATGGGCGCCTCCCGGACAAGCGGTGTACTCATGTGCTCTGGTCCGGAGCTGAGACCGTGTCTGCACTGAGTGTGTGCGGCCTGGGCTCCTTCACGCTGTGCCTTTCTGAGGGGGGCCCTGCTCTGGCCGTGTCCTATTTTGCCTATGTTCATGGGGCGCATGGGTACCAGCGCACCCGTGGGGCGGTGAACCACCGGCTGCTGGAGCTGGGACAGCTTCCTTGGCCCCCTTCTGATGCCTGCTGTGTGGCAGAGCCTTCTGCGGCAGAGCTGTCAGCCCTGATGGGGGTGTGGTCCCGGACAGAAGTGCAGTTGGGGCTATCTCTGCAGGACCCCTTCGAGGCCTACTACCTGATAGCCCACCACATGTCCGTGTTGGTGTACTGCCGGGACTTGATCCATTGGCCACACCTGGTTCACCGAGCAGGACACCCGTCCCCAGGGCCCGCAGTGTCCCCCACCAGCAGCAGTCTGTGAGTCCCGGTGTTCCTCCTGGCTCCCCAGTGTCTTGTTCCGTGTGGGCTACTGACCCTGTCTGGGGGGGCCCGTCTCCTCTGGCTTCTCCCTCCCTGATGTGCCTGCCTTGCCGAGGTGTCACCTGCTTCCCGGGATGTTGCTGCCCCTGCCTGTGGCCCCGGTCCCCCTCCGGGCCCCACCCCTCGGTCATCCTGCATAACCGGGGTTCCCCTCCGGTGTTGCCCTCCCTGGTACCTGGGTGCGGCACTCTGCATGGCCTCACCAACCCGGCTGTGTCCAGCGACCTGTCCCCACCCACCAGTGCTGCCACCTGCTGCCTGCACCCCCCCTCCTGTGTGCTTGTGTGACCTGGGGTTTCTGGGGCCCCCGATCTGGCCCTCGGTGCCTCCTCTGCAGTGTGTGTGCGTCCTTGGATCTGCAGCGCTGCACCGGCTGTCCTGCCTGCCCAACACCTGCCCTCAGCAGTGGAGGTGTCTCCGAGTGCCTCCTGGATCCTTCCCGGGTGGCTCCATGTGCCTTGCAGGCCCCTGCTGTGCCTTGGACCCGAGCTCCTGCCCCCCCCCGTTCTGGGACTGCCTCTGTTGCTGTGGGGTGCCCGTGTGGACATTTCTGCTGGGGGGGGGGTTCCACCTGGCCTAACACATTGCAGGTTTCTCCCTGTCCCGGTCCCTCCTCCCTTATTCCCATTGTGACTTGTGTGTTGTCCGGTCACCCGTGCCCCCCTTCCCTTCCTTTCCCTTGTGTGTGTGTGTGTGTGTGTGTGTGCGCGCGTGCGTGTGCCCGGGCATGTGGTCGTGCTGTGTGTTCCGCTGTGCCTCTGCTGTCTGTGTGCCTGGTGTGTGTGCTATCTGTGCAACTCTTCTCCCTCTCCCCCTTCCCGTCCCGTTTCCCTTGTGTGGGCATTGCCTTTTGTGCCTTTTGGCTTTGTTTGCCCTCAGGCGGCCATGTCTGTGTCCTGCCCCTGCCCGGTGGGTTCTGGGTGTTTTGACCACATCTGGGAATCGGCATCACGTTTGTTGCACTGCCCCGGTCTGTGATCTGGCGGCCTGATTCCCGGCCATCGTCCCGGTCCCGTCAGGTCTGTTCAGGGCTTTTATTCGCCCCGGGGGGTGGTTGTTTTGTTCACCGCCACCGGGAATCCACTGTGGTGAACCAGCTGCCCGTAACGTCTGAAAACACCCATGATCACAGTGCGTGCGGTGCCCTGCATTACACTGTGGGTGATTTCAGACATTGCGCAGTCCAAATTCACCACAGTGGATTCCCGGCGGGGATGAACAGATTAACACCCCCCCCCCCGTGGTCAAGGAAAGCCCCGAACAGACATGACAGGACCGGGACCACAGGACCACAGCCCGGGGCAGTGCAATAGACATTACGCCGATCCCGGGCCAGGCTGTGGTCAAAGTACCCGGAAGGCGCCGGGGCGATTCGTCCCGGCTGCTGTCGTGTGCCCTTTAAATCTCTCTTACCGGTCTGTGTTGTTGCTGGTTGCCTGGCAGCATCGCTGCGTGCTTTGTCCCCGGCTGGGAATCATTGTCTTTGGTTCCGGACGGTGGTTGCCGTTCAGACATTACTTTTTATTGTTTCCTGTTGGGAATCTCTTTGACCACGCTTTCAGAGATAGGGTACTTTCAGACGTTACGGGCGGCCGGTTCACCACAGCGAACCACCAGGGGGGGCGAACAGCGCAACCACGGCCGGGGGTTGGAAAACGACCCAAACAGACGTGCCGGGAACGGGACCACGGCCCGGAACCGGGCCGCACCATCACGGCCCGTGGCAGCACAACAGACGTGCAGCCGAACCCCCGGCGGGCGCTAAACCCCCACAAGGCACCGGGCAGGGGCGGGACACAGACATGGCCGACTGAGGGCAAACGAAGCCACAAGGCACTCAAGGGAACGCCCACACAAGGGAAACGGGAAGGGAGGGGGGAAGAGCGAGAACAGGCTGACAGCCGGCTCACACAGCGGTCCCGCAGCAGGGCACAATGCACGGCCACACGCCCGGGCACACACACTCACACCAGGGAAAGGCCGGGAAGGGGGGAAGGGGCGCCCGGAACGCCCCACCCGGAACACCGGCAGGGAGGGGGGGGGCACCACCACGGGGCAAGGCACGGACAGCAGCAACCCCCACACCACCCCAGTCCAGTCCAGTCCAAGGAGGTGCCCCCACAGGAACAGAGGCAGTCTCGGAGGGGGGGGGCGGACCCCCGGAGCAAGGCACGTTGGGGGCCCCCAAAGCACAGCGAGGCCGGCGGAGGGGCGCCAGGAGGAGGAGGAAGGGGGCCCCACAGTCAAAGGCTGGCACAGGCAGGGCAGCCGGGTCCAGCGGTGCTCCTCCGCAGCACCAGCGACGCTCAGGCAGCACCCACGGAGTCACGGGGATGGAGGGGGCCCAGGACCACGGCCAGGGGCAGCAGCAAGCAGCGAGGCGGGCGGGAGCTCACCGAGGTGGGGTCCGCAGGTCGGGAGCGGCCAGCGGGGACCAGGCCCCCCCCCCGGGCCGGGGCGGGAGCCCACACGGGGGCACCACGCCGGGGGGGGCAGGCCAGCGACGCGGGGCTCACGGGCCGCTGCCGGGGGCCCCGCTGGCCCGAGGGCCCGGGTGGCCCGCCCGGTGGACCAGGTGGGGCCAGTGCAGCATGCCCCGGCGGTACCCCTGCAAGGACATGTAGTGGGCGATCAGGTAGTAGGCCTCGAAGGGATCGGGCATGGTGAGGGCCAGCTGCACATCCACACGCGCCCACACCGCCAACAGGGATGACATCTCCACCGCGGAGGGCTCCGGCACACAGCAGGCAGCAGAAGGGGGCCACGGAAGATGCCCCAGCTCCAGAAGCCGCTGGAACGCCGCCCCACGGGTGCGCTGGTACCCACGGGCCCCGTGAACACAGGAGAAGTAGCTCACGGCCAAGGCAGGGCCACCCTCGGCCAGGCACTCCGAGTAGGCGCCCAGACCACACACCACCAGCGCTGACACGGTCTCAGAGGCGCTCCAGGGCACATGGGCGCACAGCACCTCCGGGATGCGCCCCTCGGGGAAACGAGCCAGCCCCAGGGCCTCCGCATGCAGCCGGCAATCACGGGCGCTCACCACATGGCCAAAGTAACGGAGCCCGGAGCTCAGGCTCTCGTAGGCACCTGCACGGCTCCCCGGCCCGGCCAGGAGCAGCTGCACGGCAGGGGTGTGCCACAGGTCGCACAGAGACATGGTCTCGCGGAAGGCCCAGATATGGGGGGCCCCTTGGGGGCCGGACAGCGGGAGCCCCATGGATGGGCAGCCAGCCATGGTCCAGCACAACAGGGAATGGGACACGGAGCCCGGAGGGCACACAGACTGCCCAGGGCCGGGAGAGGCTCGGCCCGGCCCCCGGGACAGGGAACACGGGCCCGCACCGCAACATTGTAGCACAACAGAGCGAGGCGTGGGGTGCGGGCCCGGCACAGCTGCAGAGAACAACAGCGAGCTCTCTGTCTGCCTAATCGCACCTTCAAGGCCATCCCGCTACAAACAGCGAGGGGAGGGGGCCCGGGGTGCTGGGGGCGGGAGCAGCCGGAATGCACCGGCACAGGGCGCGCGCAGGGCCGCGAGGCCGACCCCCGGGCGGGGCCACCAGCACCGGGCCGGCATAAGCGCTCCCAGCCCCCACCGGGGCCCCAGCACCATGGAGCGCGATAGGGCAGGTGGGAACTGGATGTTCCTCGCGCTCGCGGCTGAGTGGCACCGTGACCACACTGAGCAGCTGTGCCTCCTGACCGAGAGGGTGCACCTGGCCGTCCGCCTGCGCTATGTCCTGGCCCTGCGGGCTGGCGTGCGCCTCCGGGGCCAGCAGGCCCGCAGGAGAGTCCGTGGCCGGCTCAGGGCTCGGCGCCGGGCCTGGGGGGCGTGGCTGGCCGCCTGCCGGAGCCTCACCCGGCCCGCTGCGCTCCGAGGGGCCGCGAGGCGGTTCCGCTGGGCAACGCAGACCCTCCGCCGGGCAGCGCTGCTGGCTATGCCCATAGCGCGGAGCCTATGGGTCACGGAGCGGCCCCAGGCCTGGTGGGAGCGGGCCCAGGCCCACTGGGGGGAGGCCGAGTGGGGGTCCCACTTCCGGATGGGCAAGGCCACCCTGCTGCGCCTAGCGGAGCTCCTCACGCCCTGGCTGGAGCGGCAGCACACCTCCATGCGGGAGCCCATCCCCATGGTCCAGCGGGTGGCCATAGGGGTCTGGGCCCTCGCAACGCCCGACTCCTGCCGCTCCGTGTCCCAGCACTTCGGGGTGGGGCTCAGCACGGTCGCCTGCATCGTGCGGGATGTGTGCGAGGCTGTGGAGGGCGTGCTCCTCGACAGGACCATCCAGCTCCTGGACCAGGGCGCTGTGATGGCTGGCTTCGCGGCCGGGGGCTTCCCGAACTGCATCGGAGCCGTGGACGGCACACACATCGAGATCCTGCGCCCGGCCGCGGGGGAGGCCCTGGAGTATGTGAACCGGCACGGATACTACTCCCTGCACCTGCAGGGGGTGGTGGACCACCGGGCCCGCTTCATAGACATCTACACGGGCAACTCCGGCCGGAGTCACGACGCCAGGATCATGACCATCTCCCCCTTCTATGCCCGCATGTACCGGGGGGACTTCGCGGACATGGGCATGAGGTGGATCGAGGGTGTTCCCATGCCCCCCTGCATCCTGGGGGACCCCGCCTACCCCCTGACCCGCTGGCTGATGAAGGTCTACCCTGTCCCGAGCACCCCTGCGGAGCAGGTATACAATACCCGCCTGTGTGCGAGCCGGACCGTCGTGGAGCGTGCCTTCGGGGCCCTGAAGCAGCGCTGGAGGAGTCTAGCTGGCCGCCTGGACTTCACCGTCCCCACCTCCGCCCTGGTGATCGGTGCCTGCTGCGTTCTGCACAATGTGTGCGAGACCGAGGGGGCGGCCCTGGAGTACCCCGAGCCCCACCGGCCCCCCGGTCCTGTTCCCCTGTACGTGAACGCAGGGAACCCCCGGGAGTACCGGTATGCCAAAAGGATCCGGAACGCCCTTGCAACCCACATCGCCCGGGGGGGCCCGCTGTGAGGGCCTTCCCGCCCCTGGGGGCCCCACCCCCCGTTCCGTGCCCATGCCCCTGTACACGCGGTCCCACAGCCCTGTCCCCCCCACAAACGGGCCGGGGACAACTGTCTCTTTACAACACTTTATTGCCCACACAGTGCACACAATCACCCTGTGCCCCCTCCCCACCCCCGTCCCCGTGACCCCGTCCACCACCCGCCCTCATGTGGCCCTCCCCCTCCCCCCCCTTCCCACCATCCCCCCGCGTTTCCTGGGCCGACCCCTCGTGCGGCCGCTTGGGCCCACCGAGCTCTGGGAGCTCCCCTCCCCCCCACTGTCCGTGTCCCCTGCCGTGTCCTGGGCCGGTCCCGGCCCCGGCAGGGGGCCGGGCGGCGGATGGGCAGCTGTGCCCGGTGCCCCGGTCGCGCCCCGGGGGGGCTGGACCCTCCGGAGGCCCGGGGGCACTGGGAGGCGCATGCGAGGGCCCTGGGGCCGGGGGGGCGCCAGGGGCGGCAGGGCTGGGCCCGGGGGCGCCGAGGGGCCCGGCATGGGGACCTGGGCGGGCAGGGCGCCCGGAGGTGCGCCGGCCATCACGTAGGCACACATGGTGCCCGCATGCAGGAGCAGGGAGGTCCCAATGTCGTGGGACCTGTCCATCTTGGCACTGTGCTCCCGCACCATGCCCTGTATGTCCTGCCGGAGGCCCCTGAGCAGCCCCTGCTGCCGCTGGTGCTCCCGGCGCTCCCGCCTCCGCTCCAGGCGCACCTCCGCCTCCAGCCGGCGGTCTGTCTCCAGGGCCTTCTCCATGGACCGCTCTATGGCCGCCTCCATGCGGTCCACGGAGGCGATCATGCGCTCCCCCTGTTCCTCCGCCCTGCGGACGATGTCCTCCGCTTGCTCCTCCCTGCGCCTGCGGACCCGCGCCCGGTACTCCCGCATCCGCTGGGCTGGGGCCGCGGCCGGCGGAGGCGCCGCGCGCGGGGGCTGCCCTGTGGAAATGGGCGGGTGGGTCAGTGCAGGGCCCTGTCCCCTAGCGGGGTCGGGTCCCGGGGCCCCCTGCCCCCCCTCCCCCACTGAGGCCAGAGGCCCCCCTGGGCTGGCGCCCGGGGGGCCCTCCCGCAATCCCAGCCCTCCCGCCTTACCTGGGTCCGGCACCTGCTCTCCTGTGCCCTCCGCGGGGGCCTGCACCGTCTCGCTGGCCCGGTCCTGGGGCTCCCCATGTCCTGCGGGCGGGAGAGGGGGGAGCGGGTGAAGGGGGCTGGTTGTGGCCCCTGCAGCAGGGCCCCCACCCCCGCCCCTGCCACCGGCCCCCTGGTCGTGCCCCCCCCTGCCCTGGGGGCCCGCTTACCCTCTATGTCCGTCTCCGAGCCTTCGGAGGCCGGCGCCTCACCCTGGGAGTGCTCCCCCTGGGACCACTGGCTGAGGGTGGTGAAGGTGCCGACCTCCGACTCCGCCTGGCCGGCCCGGCGTTGGGATGTCTCCGGGCTGCTGCTGGGGGGGGGCCTTGGGGCTTCTGCGGGTCCCGGGTGGTCCTCCTGGGGGTGGGGGTCCCCTGAGCTCGTGTCTACCGGGCGGGCGGCGAGGGGAGGGGGTACCTCGGCCCGCTCCCTGCCCTGGACCACAGCGCTGCCCACCAGGCGTGGGGCAACTATGGAGCCCTTCATGTGAAGGATGCGGTCCAGGGCATCGTAGTAGGGGGCGGTGCGGGCCCCGTGGCCGGAGCGGCTGTTATTGTCCTTGAGGGCCTTGTACCCCCTCTTGAGCTCCTTGGCCTTCGAGCGACACTGGTTGACAGTGCGCTCGTGCCCCGCCGCCTCCATGTCGCGCACGATGTCCCGGTAGACATGCTCGTTGCGCTGGTTTATTGCGAGCTCCACCTGGTACTCGAGGGTCCCCCAGATCCGTATGAAGTCCCGGGTCTCCTGGAGGCCCCACTGTCCCCCTCTGTGATAGGCCTTCCTCCGGCTGGGCCCCTGCTGTTCCTCCTCCCGGTGCAGCTCCTGCTGCACCTGCCTGTGCTCCTCCTCCACCTCCTCCTGGGGGTGCGCCTCCAGGGGCCGGGGGCCGGGCTCCTCCTGGGGCTCGTCCGCCCGGGCCGACTTTCGTGTCTGGGGGGGGGAAGGGGGGTGGTTGGTTGCTGGGTGAGGGTGTGGGCCCTCTCGGGGGCCCCCTGCCCCCCTGCCCTCCGCCCGGGGTCCCCCTGCCCCCCTGCCTTCCGCCCGGGGTCCCCCCGGCCCCCTCCACAGGGGGTTCCCCTGTGCCCCCTGTTCCCCTCCCAGTGGGTGCCCTTACCCGTTTCCTGGGTGCCTCCTGTGGGCCTGTTCCGGCCGCTGTCCCCGGGGCGGCGCGACCCGGCTGCAGCTGTGGTTGGTGTTCCCGGGGCGCCTCCCTGGTCGGGTGCTCCCGTGTGCCCCCTTCCTGCACCTGTGCCCCCTCCGCCTGCATCGCTGGGCCTGGCTGCACGTCCTCCGCCTCCTGTGCCGCCGCTGTCGCTGTTCGTGCCTCCGGTCTCTTCCGCTTCCCTCCTCGCTCCATCCCGCCACGCTTGCTTGCTGCTGCTCTCGCTTTAAATCTCCCTCCGGTGTTTGTGTTGGTGCTGGTTGCCTGGCAGCGACGCTGCGTGCCTCGTCCCCGGCCGGGGCTCCATTTTTTTGGTTCCGCTGGGGGATTGGCGTCCAGACGTTACTTTTGCTTGGTTCCCTGTGGGGGTTGGTTTGACCACGCTTCCCGAGACCTTCCCCCGGCTAGCCCGGGAAGCGTGGTTCAAACTGACCCCATGTGGGTATTGAGCGTGATGAACATCTGGCGCACGCCGTTCAGACGTTCCGGGCCCTTTGGCCCCGCGGGGGGGTTCAGCGTGGTTCAGTGTGGTTCACCGTGATCTCGTAACGTCTGAAATCACCCACAGTCCGGGTTGGAGCTCCGGAAGTGTGGTTGATTTTGACCCCATGTGAGTATTGACTGTGGTGAACATCTGGCGGCCACCAAACAGACATGCAGGCCGCTTTGGCCCCACCGCGGAATTGACCGTGGTTCACTGTGGTTGAGCGTGATCTCGTAATGTCTGAAATTACCCTGTGTATCATCTCCCCATCTCTTAAGGAGATGACTCGTAATACCTTATAAACCTACCTATTAAGCCTATCATGGCATACTGGACCCCTGCCACGAAGGGGTGATCAACCATGATCCCCCTAACCCCCACCATCTTGGAACCCAACAGACTTTTCAACTGACAGGCCAATGTAGCCAAATACATCTCGTTTCCTAGTTCAGAAAGGTGTACTCCATCTTCTCTGTATAGTTCGGGCCTGGTGTGGGTGATTCCTAAATGTCTAATATTTGACCCACCTATTCCTCTTAACCATTTAACTACCTCCCGGTTAATATTTTTTCTGGCCTTATCAACTCTGCCAGGTTTAACTGCCTCATCCCATCTGATTCTGGGTACCCAATCTGTCCAAACTATACAGACCCCCTGAAACCACTCCCTGATCTTTAACAAATCTTCCTTCATATTAATAATCAAATTAACCCCCTTCCTGGTGGATAAGTCATTCTCCCCTAAACGCAGCACAAATATTCCTGGCAAAGGCAGGTGCCCCAAACCCATCAGCATTGTGCTGCTTCCATCGAAGCCCAGTCCAGCCCATTCATCTGACATATGCCTTATCTCTCAGGCCCAAATTCGGACCCCATGCAGATTTTTTGGCAGCCGCACTTGCCCATCATACCAGGCTGTGGCCGACGAGCCACACTTCTGTTCGTGGCACCCTTTTAGCCCTGCCCACAGGAAACAAATAGAAGACGGTTAGTAGTAATAGGGACGGACATATTTTTTGTATGCCCCTGACCGCCATCTACCCACTGCTTTAATTGCAGCTTTGGCTAGCCCTGCTGCTGCTGCAGTGGTAGCTGCTCCAATCCTGAATGAGTGGGTCCAAAATTCCTGCGAGGGTAGTCCTAACCAGCGTAGTGTAGTGCGAAGTATTGATGTTACCTGATAGCTTGTAACAACCATCCCATTCCTGTGAATGAACAGTTCCCCAGGAACATTTGGTCGCATTGCCATATATTGCCTCAACTGTCTAACTGGGCAAATTGCATCCAGTTCGCCTTGATAGAGTACAACTCTCTGACCCCGCCCTTTTTGATCAGTCTTTGCGCGACAAAGACATAATCTTATTCTGTCCGTTGTAGCCTCCAAGTTCTCCACCCTGAAAGCTGTATGAGAGGGGTCCCTTGCAGAGCAGCACACCAATTTGCTAACCCTAAACCCGCCAAAATACATGGTAACGAACATTGACCTAAATAGATGTGTTTCATAAGTGTCATAACAAACCTCCTGAAGGGCCTCCACCAACAGGACGAGGATGGGAGATGTTATTGGAGCACAAGGAATCAGAACCACCGGGCGATTCTGCGCCCATGCTTCGAGCATGTGCTTTAAATAAAAACCTTTGTCCGGGGGTGGAAAGCCCTTCAATCTGCTTATAAAGTTGATGGCAGCTATTTTACCCGCTATAGTGCTGATAACCAGGCCCTGTTTGTGAAGGGTTAGTACAAATTTAATGACCTCTGGTTCTCCAATTGGAAACCCTAACCCCCACCCCTTATTTGCCCTAAATTCCTGGAAATCTCGAAAGGCCCTACCGTATGCAGTCTGTGTTCAAGGGGCCAGTGCCCCTTGGACAGTACTCTGCACCTCTACCTCCCAAGGTTCCATATTCCGGGCAGCAAAGGGTCCGGGTCTGCACGGGTCTCTCGGTGCCAACTCGCGGAAACGGTCCATCTGGAACCGAGAAAGGGCATCTGCTATGCCGTTATCAATTACATGGACGTGTCATGCTATGAAGAGGCAGGTCAACACCAATATTCGGACCAACTTCATGGCTCTCTGGGACCGTGAGGAGAGTGAATTCACCACGTGGACAACTGCCAAGTTGTCACACTAGAATACGACGGTTCAGTTAGCAAATAGGTTTGTCCATAGGAGAACTGAAACCACTATGGGGAACAGTTCTAAAAAGGTGAGGTCCCTGGTGATGCCGACCACGTGCCAATCGTTTGGCCATGAGGCCGCGCACCAATGATGCCTAAAATATATGCCAAAACCTAATCTTCCTGTAGCGTCTGACTGAACCTGAAGGTCGGTTCGCAGGAGCCACCATTCCTTCCAAAAGCTAACCTCATTAAAACCCTGAAGGAATGTCAACCACACCCTGAGGTCCTGACGCATGTCACTGGAATCCTGGATCCGAAAATGAGGTGGCAAATCCCCTATTAGCTTCATGTATAACCTAGATAGGAATGCTCTACCAGGGGCTACCAACCAGCAGGCGAAGTTCAAACTCCCTATCAAGGATTGTAAAGCCTGAACAGTAATCTTACGGGATCCCAAACACTCAATCTTGTTCCGTATACCAACCAACTTGTCTTCTGGCAATCTTGATGACATTGCTTCAGTGTCCAATTCAATACCCAAATAGGTAAGCGTCGTTGTAGGCCCTTCCGTTTTTTCGGGAGCCAAAGGCACCCCTATCTCAGTGGCAACCTCTTGGAATAACCATAGAGTGGCAGCACACTCCCCAGCCCTTGGGCGGCCAATTATCAAAAAGTCATCTAAGTATTTGGACACTGCCGCCCCTTTAAGCCACCGAGTGAACACCCACTCCATTAAGGTACTGAATCTCTCGAATAGAGAGCAAGAAATTGCACAACCCATCGGCATGGTCTGGTCATAATAATATCGCCCCTGGAACTGAAAACCAAGTAAGTGGAAACTGCTGGGGTGCACTGGTAATAACCGAAATGCAGATTTTACGTCACATTTCACGAGAAGTGCTCCCTTCCCCATAGTTCTAATTTTATCCACCGCTTCGTCGAAAGAAGTGTACTTAATCGTAGACAGCTCCTTTGGGATGGCATCATTGACCGAACCACCCCGAGGGTAAGACAAGTGGTGTATTAGGCAGATTCCTCTTTTGCTTTTTTTGGTACGATTCCTAGCGGGGAAACGACCAAGTTGTCCAATGGTGGATAATTGAAGGGACCTGCAACCCTGCTTTCTGCCACCTCCTTTGCAATCTTGGCTTCAACCAGGTCTTCCATACCTAATGTTGATTTAAGATTCTTTACAGGTGTCTGCTTCTTAACTGGGCCCACCAGGATAACAAATCCATATCTAAAACCATTAACTATATATTCAACTTCTTCCCTATTGGGATGACCCCGTAGGGCCCATTCTAGTCGTTCAATTTTAACTGGGGTCAGTCCCCTTTCCTGGGCGTGTCCCAGCTAAAGGACCTGTGCCCCCTTTGCTGGCCATGCCCCATTGGCCGTACCCCCCTTTTCCGCCCTTCTGTCTTGGCCGGGGGCAATTGATTGCTGGGTGACCTGCCCCACAGTTTGAGCATAGGTGCTGAAATCTGTACACCTGCCTGTTGCATCGGCCAGATTTATTTAACTCCGAGCAGGGGCCAGGGGTGCCCTGACCTCTCCTTCTAGTGTCCCCCTGAAAAGACTTTTGCCCCCATGCTACCCCACCCTGAACCAGTGGATGCCCGCTATCTGCCCTGGGTGCACGAGTGAGATCCACCATGCACTCCAGCCATAAATCGGGGGCGTGTACATCCCAACAGAGTCCCGGTGTAGTGGCAAACCTATGCTGGAACGCCTCGTCGTATCTCAACCATTCCCCTACCGGCCCGGTTCTGTAAGCCCTGCGGACGATGTCCACGTACTTATGGAGTTCAAGACCTTGGCTGGGTCATCCTGGAGTAATACCCCCATGTACACGGCAAATGCTGATGTCCAATTTGCCCAATTCCGGTCAGCTTTTGGATGCTTCAACTTCTCTTTCTCCTTGCCTTCCTCTGGCTCAGTGTGATCCACTACGGGATCACTGAACAAGAGGGCATAGATGTCAACGTGCTCCCCTTTTAATATCTTGTCCCTTTCTACTGGTAACAAGTGTGCCCCAAACGGTGCAGCCACACTGGGGATCGCGGCCCCGGGTGGTGGTGGGGGCGAGTCGCTACCTGTTCTTGCGATACCCCCATAAGTAGGCTTGGCCTCTTGGGTGCCTTTTCTGGGACACTGAGTAATTCCCTTCCTTGCGTGCCCATGTGAGGCTTTCTATTGCCTGTACATGCACAGCTGGGGGGCTATAAGGCAAGGGTTCGGTTCGCCCCCTTGCGGACTCCGATCCCTGGCCGTTCCCTTTGGGACTCTTGCCAACTTGCATGACAACTTCTGGGGCACCCTGAGGAGACACCGCTGGAGTCATCCACACCCACGCCCCATTCCACATAACTAACTGTGCTGCGGTATTCAGGGATGTTCCACCACCTGCCCCCCCTTGACCCTCACCTTGATTTCTAGGCAAGTCTCTGTGAGTGGTTCCTGACCCCATGCTATGGTTCCTCATGCCAACTTCTTCCCCCGGACTGGCCCTCACTGCTATATCCGCCCTAACCCCGGTCGCATCTCCTGCTCACCATGCCTTCCACCCATGTGTGGCCCCACGTGTTCTGTAGCAGTCCTAGTAATACCTGCTGGAATGCCAATGGCTTTGCCCTGCAGCTCCCGCTCGATGGTCAGAATCCTCCTCCAAATGTCGTCAATGCTGGCTTCTCCGTCAGGGTTTGATGACTTGGTTCTCTTTCTAGTGACGGGTGGTGCTCCCTCATCCTGCTGTGACAAAGATATACTAGGGGCAACAGGAGCCCCACCATAAGAGCCCTGATAAATCTGCACTCCCTGGTGAGTACTAGGCCAGGCACCCCATAGGTATCATCTATCCCCCAGGTCAGCACCATGGGGGGGGAGGTACACACTAGCGCCCTCTGGGTACAGGGCCTGGATCAAGGGTCCCATATCAGTTGGCTGCTCCGTGGCCTGAGAGGTTTCATGCCCCCGTTGTGCTACTCTAGGAGCTTCCAGTTTCTGCCCCGAATCCTGTTATATAGGCCTCTCCTGTGTGGGATGCCCTGTGGGGGCTTCATCCCTGAAACGGGCAGGGGGTAACACTGTCCTCTTTCCCTGGCCCCAATCCTGTGATGGATCTTCACTAGACCCTGGGAGGGACTGGGGCCCCTCCATATCCATCCCCACCCTGGGCCTGCTGGCCCCGCTCCCAGGGCTCGGTCCACGTATCTCAAGTGACTATACCTTTTTGCCCAGAGATTGCGCTCCTGGACTTGTTTCCAGAAGTGAAGGTCTTGCAGAATCACAAAGACTCATGTTCGGCGTATATCCAGGCAGCCAAAAAGATCATAGCAACGCATTGGAAAGACAGCAAGGAGCTAACAGAGGGCGAACTCATGAATAGGATGTGGTACCATTTGACAATGGAGAAAATTGCAGCAAACCTTCTGGACAAAAAGAAAGCATTTACAACAAAATGGTTCCCATGTGTGTGCGCTATGACTAACTCGAACTTACCAGAGGATGAGCGAGCTTACCTATTTGACTACTATATCTAAGAAAGGGAAAGAATAACTACCAAAGTAAAGTCTGGATCCCAAGGTTCAAGTTGAGAATGTTCTTTATTTTTTATTTTAATTTTATTTTCTATTAGTTATGATGTTGAATGTTATCAGAGTTATGAATGTTGTTTATATAACAGTAACTCTTTTAAATTAAAAAAAAAAGAAAGAAAAAGAAACCCCAAGGTGTTTTAAAATGGCTTCTTTTACTTCAGTATAATTGAAGGCATCTGTTTCACTTAAAGCTTGGTAAACTGTTTGCGCTTCCCCGGTTAGGAATAGAGCTATCGTTACTGCCTAAGATGACATTGGCCACTGCACAGCAGCTGCCACCTTTCAAAAGTCATGAGGTATGCTTCTGGGTCATCCTCTGCTATCATTTTAGCCAGTGCTAAGGCCCCAGGACCCTGATCCTGGTCTACTACCTCTATTCTAGATTGAACCAGGGCTACCTTCTGCATCAAGGACTGCAAAAACTGACTCTGGTACTCCTCTGATGCCTGCTGTTATTGCAGGAGCTTTACTAATATAGTCTGTTGCTTGGCCGGGGCTGTCAATAGTGCTGCCAAATGTTCTCCTCCCTCCATTCCTCCTACTCTGAGGTACCCTCCATCTGTCAAATAGTCATTCTATCATGGATTCAAAGTTATCAATTATTTTATTTGTTTATTTATTTGTATTTATTGGCTGCCCCCTCATGCCTACAACATTCCGGGACGGCTCACAGCAGATAAAACAATACTAAAATACATAAAATATCAACAGTATAAACAATTAAAACTACCCACACCCACCCCCATCCCAAAATTCGTCCCCTCCCCTCCCCCCCTCCCCTCCGAAGGCCTGGGCGAACAGCCAGGTCTTAAAGGCTTGGCGAAAAGCCATCAGACCCGGGGCCAGACGAGATTCCTCTGGGAGGGAGTTCCAAACCCACGGCCCGGCCACCGAGAATGCCCTCTCCAATGTGGGCCCCCATTTAGCATGGGGGACCACCAGGAAGGCACCCCCGGCAGACCGCAGGGACCGCCCTGGGGCATGGAATGCGAGGCAGTCCCCAAGGTATGAGGGACCCAGACTGTATAGGGCTTTATAGACCAACATCAGCACCTTGAACCTGGCTCGGTACACTATAGGCAGCCAGTGCAGAGCGCAGAGCACAAGTGTAATATGCTCCCGTCGCCTCATTCCTGTAAGGAGATGGGCCGCTGCATTCTGCACCAGCTGCAGCCTCCGAACCAGAATCAAGGGAAGCCCCACGTAGAATGCTTTGCAGTAGTCTAGCCTCGAGGTGATGAAGGCGTGAATAAGAGTGGCCAGGTTGGGCCTGGAGATGTATGGGCGCAGCCTCCACACCAGATACAGCTGGCGGAAAGCAGCTTTAGCCACTGCCTCCACCTGCCGATCCAGATGGAGATCCAATACGCCACAGTCTCCAAACATTGGGAAAGCAACTAGACAGTGGAACCTGGGTCGGTCGAATAAGAGAGGTACAGCTGAGTATCATCAGCATATTGGTGACATTGCACCCCGAACCCTCTCACAATCTCCCCCAGGGGCTGCATATACACATTAAACTAAAGTGGAGATAGAATCGAACCCTGCAGAATGCCGCAGGTCGAGGCCTGGGGGCTTGATGTTTCAGCTCCCAGCACCACCCACTGGCTTCTTCCCAAGAGGAATGAACAGAACCACCCAAGGACAGTCCCGTCCAGGCCCCCCAGATCTTTCAGCCGTCTCAGCAGCAGCCCATGGTCCATGGTATTAAAAGCGGCCGAGAGAACTAGCAGGATTAAGAATGTAGAACATCCTGCATCCATCTCCTAGCGGAGATCGTCCACCAAAGCCACCATCGCCGTCTCAGTACCATAGTCGGGGTGGAACCCAGATTGAAAAGGGTCAATGAAACTGATACGGTCCAAATGCGCCTGGTGCTGCAGAGCCACGGCCCGTTCAATAACCTTCCCTAAAAAGGGAAGATTAGAGACAGGATGGTAACTGGCAAGTGCGTCCACATCCAGCAAAGGCTTTTTCAGCAGCTGGCGCACCACAGGCTCCTTGAGACTGAGCGACAACCTCCCCTGCCGAGGGGACACCCTTGCCAGAACCGACCCCAACGTCTCCCTGGAAGCTTTTACCAACCAGGACGGGCACAGATCTAGTTCACAACTTGTGGCTCGAACAGACCCCAAGACATCCACCTCATCAGCCAGTGTCACTTCCTGAAACTCCTCCCAGAAAGATCGACCAGACGGTGCCTCCATAACCTCATGCTCCTCACCTACTGCGTCCAACCCAGTGTCAAAATTTCTCTGAATCTGAGCGATCTTGTCTGCAAAGTAGGTGACAAACTCCTCACAGAGGGCCTGGGACAAGTCCCCATCCAGGCGGAGGGAGGCCGGAATGACCAGCCCCCGCGCCACCAGGAACAGTTCCATTGAACACGTCTTTGCTAGCCTGTGGCACAACGCTACTCTCATTCTCCACCAATATATATAGCTGGGTGTGCCTGACAGGCCTCAGAAGGTGGCACTGGTGAGCCATTGGGGACATTAGATCAGGGTTCCGGCTCACACAGTCTCCACAATTATGTTTATTGTCCCTACAGTCTACAATCCTCCTAGGGCAGGGCTCAATTAATATCCACAGGGCCTTGGTCCACAGTGCTCAGAGCCCAAGACCTATGTCCTGTATCTCTTTCTGGCCGCTGACCTCCCCTTACAGCCAGCCTTCACCACCAGGTTGTTCCAAAATAGTCCCACCTTCCTTGGATTCAGTCTATTAATGCAGTTCCAAAACCCTTACTGGGCATTAGGAGTGTGCACCAGGCCCTCATGTTCTTTTCGCTTTTCATTTTCATTATTCAAAAATGTTGTTTTTGTTATCATTAACAACAATGTCATTTTCGTTGTTTTTGTCATTTTTGTTTTTTATCATTTCTGGTATTGTTTTTGATATCGTTTTTGGTATCGGTATCGTTTTTATCGGTATCAATATTTGTTATCGTTATTGATATCTTCAGCATTTCAAACAAAGATTTTACTTTTGGTATTGGTATCATTATTGATTCCTGTGTATAACTAATATTTATCTAAATCTAAGAGAGACAGGGGAAGGGGAAAGGAAAACTATTATCTAATCAATTATCTATATAACTATTCTAATCTAATCTATATGTCTATAATATATATCTATATCTAATCTATATTACCTAACTCTATATAATCTACAGGGGAGAGAAGGGCAGGGAAAGGGAGAAGGTAAAATGTAGGGTATGAGGAAGGAAACATACCTAATAAATAAATTAATTAAATAATACAATGAGGGCTAGGGAGGATTTTTTTATGTGCAAGCACCACAGTTCTGTAAATGCAACCTGACAAGCAGAGCTCTCATAGAAAGGATAGAAAAAACCTGGCCCTCCCATTATAAAGGGTTTCAGTGTCCTCCCCTAGAGCCCCTCTGATTGGTTGTGGGAGGCAGCAGGCATTGAGCAATTACAGAGTCCCATGAGACTGCTGGGGCCTGCTTGTGCTGCTCATTGGCCAGGGATACATCCATCAGATACTGCTGAGCTGTTCGTTCCTCCCAACACAGGCACAGTTCAAGAGTTCAACCCTGTTAAGACTCCAAGATGTCTGCTCCCTCTTCCCCTCTCTACATTTCACCTCCAAAACCCAACTGCCACAGTACAAATAATGACAATAATAATAACATTGTTGTTTTTTTCTTATGGTTTTTGTTATTTTTGTTATCAATCTTGTTATTTTTATTATCGTTTTTGGTATCACTATTGCTATTGCTATGATTAACGTTACTGTTATTGGTATTCTCGGTTGTCATTTTTGGTGTTCTCGGATGTCATTTTCATTATCATTCTCATTATTCTCGGTTTTCGTTTTTGTTATTGCAATAACGAAAGCAAAACCAACAATTTTCATTATCGTTATTGTAATAATGAAAATGACATGCACACACCTACCTGACATATAATAAAGAATTGTTCCACCTGGGAGTTCCCAAGAAGTGCTGAAATCCTCCTGATGGTTCCTTCTGTCATAGCTCTCTCCTTTCCGTCAGTTTTCTGCGGCAGGCTGAGCCCCACCACCTTGCTAGTCCTTGCTAAATGACAGCTGAACTTTCAGAACATTTGTTTGCTTCATGCCAATGTCAAAGTGATAAGTTTATCTCCAAACTTTTCTGAATCCTGGGATTCCTAGCAACTGCAGACTGTACTACAATTTTGGGTGATCTTTTTGCAAACTAGGCTATTTTTATAACTGCGATAAAAGCAATAAATTAATTTTAACTGATCCTCAGGCTGAATATTAGCCAAAAGCCCAGCCTGGAGTTGTCTTATCCTTAAAATTAATTTGTTACTGGCAATCATTTGAGCAGTTTTATTAGCAATTATGTACCTCAAATCTAAGAAGCTATTAAGCTAAACTTATTATTGACCCACTGGACTGGATTTCATTGACTTCAGCTTTGTTTGCAGTTGTCTCAAAACTAAGATATGTTTCTGTTGGAAAACCACAAAGCTGTAAAGTCAATGAAGTCTACTCTAATATCAGATTCATCTTCCACATTTCCCCCCTCTTATTTCTTTCATTGTCAAGTTCTTCCAGATCTATGAAGATATAATACAATTGTGGTATATATCTGGGAAACTGAATAATTAAATGGAGAAAAGACTAGAAATGAAATGACTATGCCAGTTCCGCATTCACAAAGATTTATATATTTGGATGTGCATGTCCAGACATCCCGATGATCTGCATACGGGTATGTGATATTTGCATAATCACTCCATTTACTTTGTTTCATTTATTTTGGTACTTGTTCTGCCATTCAGTACTATTTAGCACTGATGCACACCACATTGGGTGAAAAACAGATGTGCCAGCAGTGAGTTTACATCCCAGTCCTTCCTGGGGCAGGAAACTGCAGCCACCCTTCCCAGGAAGTGGAGCTGAACAAACTTGTGGGCCTGGGTTGGCCCGTGTGGGTAACCTTTGGCCTGAGATGTTGCCTAGGATCAGCCCCAGGGCACATCTTGGGCCAGCCACCTACACGCCATGGGGCGGTCCCAGGCCAACATCTGGCAGTGGAGAAACAGATGAGTGGGTGAGTCCTGGGCCAGTGTGAGCCACATCAGGCCAACACATTTACACCCATTGTTGAGCACCAGTGCTATTGCACCCACTGTTGTTGTTAGCTCAATAGCACTGTTGTACAACTGTTTGGTGTACAACTGTGGTACATAGTACTGAAGTAATTGATCCGAAATACCTAAGTGACAGCATGAAATACTGAAAAAGATCTGAAATAAATATTAGTTTTGGTAGACAAAGATTGAAGCGAATAGCACTCTGTATCCTCTTCATCAAAGATGAAAGGAATAAGCCAAATTTGTCAATTTATTTACACACACATTATTTGTTACAGGCCTAAAAAAGACCTAACATTACTGTACTATAATGCTATCACTGTTTCCAAAATATTTGAAAAGACAATTCCTTTTAAAATAAAACTCAGAGCTGTCTGCTACTATTTGTTTAAGGTTTACGGAATACAATGGGCTATACAAAGTTACAGTATAGTGAATAATACTCCAATTCTAACTTCAGTCCCATGTTTTCTTAATGCGGAGGAATAGTAGTACCCTTTTCTTATCAGCTGGGCAGGGACTTCCTGTAACAGCGTGCACATTTTTGTCTTGGACAATATAATGGGTATGTACATTAGTGTGTTATTTTTATGCTACACCACAAATGAGCAGCAGAAAACTGTTTTATCTCTCCCCTCTGATGATTCTTTCTCCTGTCTATATTAATTGGCACTTCAGATCTCGCACTGTCAGTGTTTTTCATTTTGCTTAAGGGAAAGAGGAGAAAAATATGTATTACAGCTATTGTTATTATTAATACAAAGTCTAAATTTGCTTACAGAGATTAATTTGAAATGACACTATGGCTCTTGACAGTTCTTGCTGGTTATTTTCATTTACTTGGCAATTCTTCATGCTATTTGCATGAAGAGATGGTCTCAGGCAATTGCTTTGTTCTATTGATTGTTATTCTAAATGAAATAAATATTGAAGCAAATGGACAGTGGACCCTAACTAAAGAGTAAATTACTATGCCAAAAAAATCTCAGTAAACAATTACTGAAGGAGAAATCGAGTAATACACAATAATAAATGATGCAATATTCTGCTGGTAAAAACTTCAGATCCTCTGCTAATTGAGGGCTTGATGTGCAGGCAAACCATTGATTTCAACTAAGAATTTTGGGTGTCCAAGGAATTTCAGCTGAGCCCCTCAGGTGCTGGTATTTTCTCCAGTATTTGGTAATTTCATGTGATTGAGTTATTTATTATTATTTTTATAACACCAGCAATGTGCTTGGCACTGAAGAATCATTACTAGAAGCAGTTCCTACCCTGAGGGACTTACAATCTAGGATAGACAAGGGAAAGGATAAATAAATGATAAAGGTAAAATATATCATCACAAAGGATATACCATTACACAAATTTAATGACTATGGCAGGGGCTAGATTTGCAGCCCTAGAGACTTAAAGTTCTCCATCAGCAGAAAAGACATTAACCATGAGAACTTTAAGCTTTGGGCCTAGTGGGTCTCCTTTTTAAGACACAAGGTGAAAACAGAAATATGGGCTGTGCAGCGGATCCCAAACCTGGGGCGGGAAACCGCAGCATTGCGTTTCTGAATGAATGTGCACCGAATTAATGTGCCTGCAACCAGAGAGCCATCTCACTGCATGCATGCCCTGGGTGCGGTCGGGGGTGCAATAGAAGTGCAGGCATCCAGCTCCACCCCCACCATGATGGGAAGCCATGGCGACCAGTCATGGTGCTGGCCATGGTGACCCTCACCCTACAGCGGGGGACGGCAGGGCTGGACAGACATTAGTTTTCTGTGTCCTGCGTTGTCCTGTGTGGGTGACCCTTAGCCTGCAATGTGCATCCGGGATCATCGGGGGACCTAATTCTGAGCCAGTCACCTACCCACCCTGGAGCAGTAGCAGGCCAGCTGGAAAGTAGATGTGTGCTGAGTCCCAGGCCACAGCAGGCCAGCATCATGTCTGTTTTTACCCAATGACAAAATCTCATTTTGGCAGATTTTTACCCAGAACCCCACCTATATGTACAGAACACAAGCCTTTGTTTCTAACTCAATGGAGCCCTGAGGACTGTCTTGCTTTCAATTGAATCCATCCTGTGCTCAGACTGTCAATTAGTGCCCTCTATTGTGATGGTTTTCATAATAGTCTAGGAGCATAATGTATGATAAGCTTATTCCTTGGCAAAGTTTGTGATAAGTATATATGGATGGTTTCCTTCTATTAATAAACCTATGCAGTGGAAGAATATCCATGGCATCACTCTCTCACGTGTGGCTCATAGCTGTGACGATGTCCTCAAGATGGCCACTGTCACCTAAAGAACAAACCTCATTATCTCGGTATCTATTGGAGTGATTTTGTTGTGTAAGCTCTTGTTGGAAAGGTATTTACGTAAGTTACGAAACATGTTCTTATGATTTGTGGTGAAAATCTTTTTCTGTTTTATTTTAGGTGAAAACTTAAAAACGTTGATTGCAAACACCATTTTTGGAAGATATTATGAAACTGACTAATTATGACCACTAGGTATAACACATAGGACATCTGTGGTTTGGTTCCTTGCTTTTCCAGCAAGTCATTACAGCCCTGTGCAGCAATAAGAACATAACATAAGATGTCCATACTGAGCCAGACTAAAGGTCCATCAAGCCCAGCTTCCTGTCCTCTGACAGTGACCAATCTAAAAAACCAACAGTGGGCAATCTATTCCCCATTGTTCACTCCCAGTTTCCAACAGTATGAAGTTCATCCCGTAAGCTATTTGGTAATAGCCGTTAATGGACCTACTCTCCAATAACTTATCCAGACCATTTTAAAACCCAGCTATATTACTGGCCTTGACAATGTCCTCTGGTGACAAATTCCATAAGTTAATTATGTGTTGAGTGAAAAAGTACTTCCTTTTATTTGTTTTAAATCTGCCAGCAGCTAGTTTCATGGCGTGTCCCTTAGTTCTAGCACTATTTGAGAGAGTAAATAACTGTTCCCTAGCTACTCTTTCCACACCACTCACGATTTTATAAAACTCTATCATGTCCCGTCTCAGTCTTCTCTCTAAGCTGAGGAGACCCAGCTTGTCAAGCATCTCTTTGTATGGAAGCCATTCCATACGCTTTATCATTCTTGTTGCCCTTCTCTGTACCTTTTCTAGTTCAGCTATGTCTTTTTTTGAAATGGGGTGACCAGAACTGCACAAAATATTCCAGGTGCAGTCGCACCATTGATTTGTATAGAGGCATTATGACATCCTCAGTTTTATTCTCTATTCCTTTGCAAATAACTCCTAAAATTCGGTTTGTTTTTTTGACTGCTACTGCACACTGGGCTGAAGATTTCAGTGTATAGTCCATAATCACTCCCAGATCCTTTTCCTGAGAGATAGCTTAGTACCCAGCATTGTGTACTCATAGTTTGGGTTATTTTTCCCTATTTGCATCACTTTGCACTTGTCCGCATTAAATCTCATCTGCCATTTACATGCCCAGGCATCTGGTCCCGTAAGATCCTGTTGCAGTTCTTCATAATCTGCTTGTGTTTTAACTAACTTGAATAACTTGGTGTCATCTGCAGATTTGATCACCTCACTCTTAACGCCCTTTTCCAGATCATTAATGAATACATTAATAATGTCCATAGAAGACCTTCATGGACATTGGATCTTGCATTCTGGTGAACTATGTATATGCTTTGTGGCAATTTGTGCCATTGACTACTTCATTGATGGAACAGGTATTCCTGAGATGTGAGACGTTTTCTACACTGAGAGTACTGTGCATCAAATCCTCATGGGTAATCACTTCCAATGTGCGGTAAAGGTTCACACTCGCACACTTGTAGCACTTCAGGTTTGCTACCCAGAGGTTTTCCTTGAGAAACAAAGAGATGTGCGTGAAGTCATTTTAAAAAAAGTCCAAGACCTGGAGGATAAGTTTCGCTCCAGTAGTGTCTGTGACACTATGACAGAACCTTTGGCCACAACAGAATGATGCAATATCTCAGGACTAATGGAACAATTCAACTTGGTAGAAGAAAAAACTAAGCCAATGTTCCAAGTTGTGCACTAATACGTGAAGATGGTCGATAGTTTGTTGCTATTTATTAGATCTGTCAGGACTGGTGATTGAAATTTGCACATTGCATCTGTAGAGGAACTCCTTAAGTATTTCTTCGCATTAGATTTGACCAATTACTCTCCTATGTTGGCTTGGTAGCTTGCCGAAATGAAAGCAATGAAATACTGTGATCTTACAATCTGGGAGGAGTTTGAAAAAATAAACTGGGTGGTCAGGAGGTCAAGATTTCCCTTCTGTGCAGTTGGCACTGATGAGGCTCTAGAGCACCAAAATAGAGTGGTGAAGGTTGCCGGAGGATTAGTAGGCATTACCCAAAATCCTAATGCTTTTACTCTTTTTTTTTTTCTGACTGCCCCAGAGCTACAATGGATATCAGAGGAAACATGTATGGCAGGTATATCAAGCTCATCTAAAGTCAAGAAGCATCATGTTGATGCCTCAGCTTCAGTCACCACCCAAAAAAAGGCAATTTTGAAGTTGTATTCTGAACTTAAATGGATTGGCAATCTGTTCACATGTGAGGGACCCAAACTTATTAATTTGGTGACAAAGGACATTTTTAGTGATGACATTGCAGAAGATATTGTTTGAATGGATGGACTTGGGAGACAATTGTATGAAGCCTTTAAAACCAAGAGACTTATCAATGGATCCATTAACCTATGGGCACAAAACAAGAAGAACAAACTGAAATTGTGTTTGAACCAGCGGCGGCTGGTGGGTTTTGAGGCTAGTGGGGCAGTGGGCAGGTTGAACCGGCGGGTCTAGGGGCGGAGACTGGCCTAAGGGTGGAGCCAGGGCAACGGTAGGTGGATCCAGGGCAATGGTAGGCGGAGCAAGGGCAATGGTAGGTCAGTAGCATGACATAACCCAGCGACAAGGAGTTCCCAGAGTTAACATTGGATGGACATTACATTACCTAATGCCAGGAATGCTGCTGTGTGAAGCACTGCCACCGGGGAATAGAGATGCCTCCTACTGGGGTCCTGTACACTCTCTCTTTCCCACTGGGTCCAAATTAACTATAGTAGGTTAAAAAAAAATAGATCAGGTTTCCATCACCTACCTTTCTCCTGAACCCTCGAATCCTCGATTTTCATGACATCCTTGGCCACCGGTAGTCTTCTGAAGGTGTAGGCTTTGGGACAAGCCTTCCGTCTGGCTTGGAGAACTGGGAGCCCTGAGTTATCTCCCTGTCCTGCGACAAGCAGAATCAGAAGATAATGAAAGGGTTGCATTGCCACCAAACCAGGTCCATCCATACCTAGTAGCTATACCCTATCATTGAAAGCACACAGGCCTTTTAAAAAAATTTGGCCAGTTTCAGGGCTGCATTGCCACCAAACCAGGTCCATCGAGACCAGCATCCCTAGTAGCTACACCCTATCCTGTACAGCCAAACACCTGTCCAAGCACACAGGCCTTTAAAAAAAAAAGTTTGCCTTTTGTGGGTCTGCATTGCAAGCAAACTACTTTCCAGCAGCAGTGAAACAGTGAAGGGAGGGAACATTTTAAAAAAGAGTAGCCACGACCAGTAGACTCACAAATTCACAAAATGGCCTCTCTACTAGAAAGATGGAGGCCATTTTGTCTCTACTCCCAACATCCCACCAAAATGCAAAGGTTGGGACAATTTTAAAATGCAAGGAACATTCCAGCAAAGATTGGATTGGAAACCCTTCCTACATCCAAGCCCCCAGGTACCCCACCCAGAAAACAGAAAGCAGACAATTTATGTGTAAAACAGGAAAGGGACCAATTTTTTTAACCAAGAGTAGCCATGGCCAGTTGGGCCACAGAAAATGGCCACGATCTTTGCACATGCCTGGGGGAGGGGAAACCAGCAGTGCACCGGCAAAAACAGGCAACCCAACTCCATACCATCCCCATGTCTGACAGTGCACCCCCATTCCCCCTACCCCATTACCCAGCCAGACTCCCAGTGCACCCC
>QEPC01014891.1:397096-407171 GCA_003113815.1 Sphenodon punctatus | reverse complement strand
TGGCACTTTACAAAGTAATAAAATAGACACGGTCCCTGCCCCTAGGGCTTACAATCTGAGAGACAGGAGCTGGGGGAGAGACTTAGGAAGGGGAACAGAGGGAGAGACAAGGGGTCTAACATTCATGAAGATGCGAGGTCTCAAGTGCACGTACTTGGCTTGGTTACGATGAGAATGACAGTAGGCAGGTCCATGTTGCAAGGATAAGGGTAAACCGATCGTAGGCCCTACATGGGTGCCCAGGTACTGTCTAAAAATTGAGACTGTGGGGCTCTGTCATAGAGTCCTATGGGCTCACTGAGCTCCTCACCCCCCGATGGATAGAATGGGAAACTACAGTTTCCCATTCTATGTGCTTGGACAGTTTCCCCAAGCCACCCAAGCATGTTCTACACTTGTTTGTCCCTTATGGGACTCCTTACGGGGCTCCAGTGCTTCTCCTCCCTCACAGGCCCCCGTCCTCACTGAAAATAAGCAGCGGCTGCTGCTGGGGCCCTCTGAAGAGTTCTGACCACACAGTACTGGACCTGGGCATAAGGTAAGTTTAATTACTAGCTATGCCCAACTCCTGTACCCCCCTGCAGAGCATCAGGATTCAGGGGGGCACAGGAGTGGGGCAGGAGGGCAGAAGAGGGTATTTCCCCATACGCCCTCAGGTGCACACCGTGCCTGGTTTGAACACTGAGAAGGTGAAAATGAAGGTCGCTGGTACTGTTAGAGAGTTAACCGCAGACCATTCACTATTTGCATGTCTTGTTGTGATAAGATTGCAGCATGATGTCTATTTCCATGGGACTTCATGGAAGCCATTATGAATTATCTGTTGTACCAAGATCAATGTTCCAAGTAGATGGAACAATGCATGTTTGAATAAGAAAACAATAAAACTCATTTTATTTTAATTTTTTTTAAAAAGCCAGTCGATTCACATCTTGAAGGCTCTTCCAAAGCAAACATGAACTGACAACACAACCAATAGTTTAACCAATAAGTCTTTCTGCATAGCAATCATAGATGGTATGGTGGAGTTACAAGCTGTTGAAAAACCAAAGACTGTTCAAACTTCTCAGGATCTGGTTGTGGTCTTCACTGCAAAACTACAGCAAAAATATCGGGAGTATAATGAAGGTCACTGGGTGTTTGATACATACACTAAAGAGTCAATTAATAATCTTACTAGGGACAAGAAAGTCCACGGTGTTTCACCAGAACACCACAAAATCAGTTATAGTACCAATATCTCAAACGTTATGATGAAGAAGCTGTTGTCACACATCCACACTAAAGATCTGTTAACTATGTACCTTGCACACAAGTTGCTACAGTGCATAAATAATTCTGCAAAGGACTTTGTTGTTGCATGCCGTACTGAAGTGGCTGTAACACACTGTTCATTGGACTCAATTCAGAATACACAATAAGAAGCTGATGCTAAGACCATCCTGCATGCCATCAATGCTAAGGAGAAAGGTGCTACTAGAGTTTGTACATTTGCACAAGACAGATGTTTTAGTCCTTGCTGCGAGATGCTACCCAAGACTTCCTCCAGATTCTTTTTTCATGCCTGCTTCAGGCAAATGGATTCTGCTTGTTGACATATATCTGTCTCTTGGACTGGTAAAAACATCTTCCCTGCTTTGCTTCCATGCTCTGTCAGGCTGCAACTCTACTTTGGCAGGAAAGGGGGAGTTATCTTACTGAAAGGCATTCAACTGAGCAAGAAAAGAGAAACTTATCACCACTAAGACACTTGGAACACGACACCGTCAATGACAACATCATGGATGAACTTGAGGCATTCATATGCTAAGTTTATCGTATCAATACCAAGAAAACTACACTTGCAGAGTTATGTTGGTGGATGTTGTTAAACAGATCTATGAAGAAAAATTGCCTCCAACAAGAGGTGCACTAATACCTGCAATCAAAAAGGCAAACTATCAAGCACTGGTGTGGTCCTAGTGTCATACAGTAAAACCAACCTTTCAGTAGGACACAGGTGGATTTTTTTAAAAATGATGATGAACACTAGGGGTGTGCACCAGGCCCCCATGTCATTTTTGTTTTTCATTTTTGTTATTCAAAAATGTCATTTTCATTATCATTATTAATGACAACATAATTTTTGTTTTCGTTGTTATTGTTATCTTTTTGGTATTGTTTTTGTTATCATTTTTGGTATTGGTATCTAGTGTTATCATTTTTGTTATCGGTATCGATATCGTTATCAATACCATTATCTACATTGGTACCAGTTTCACATGAAAATTTTATTTTTGGTATCGTTATTGATTCCCATGCACAACTAATATTTATCTAAATCTAAGGCAGACAGGGGAAGGGAAAAGGAAAACTATTTAATCAGTCATCTATATAACTAATCAAATCTATATGTCTATCTATATCTATATCTAGCTATATATCTATATCTAATCTATAATACCTATCTATATATAATGTACAGGGGTGGGAAGGGCAGGGAAAGGGAGAAGGTAAAATGTAGGGTATGAGGAAGGAAAGGTATTGGTGGGAATACCTAATAAATAAAAAATAAATAATACAATGAGGACTAGGCAGGAATTTTTTTATGTGCAAACACCACAGTTCTGTAAACGCAACCTGACAAGTAGAGCCCTCATAGAATGGAAAGAAAAAACCTGGCCCTCTCCTTATAAAGGGTTGTAGTGCCTTTCGCCAGAGCCCCTCTGATTGGTTTTGTGAGGCAGCAGGTATTGAGCAATCACAGAGTGCCATGAGACTGCTGGGGCCTGCTTGCACTGCTCATTAGCCAGTGATACACCCATCAGATATTGCTGAGCTGCTCGCCCCTCCCAACACAGGCACAGTTCAAGAGTTCAACCCTGTTAAGACTCTGAGATGTCTCCTCCCTCCTTCCTTCTCCACATTTTGCCTCCAAAACCCAACTCCCACAGCACTAATAACAAAAATGATAACGACATTGTCGTTTTTGTTTCTCATCATTTTTGGTATTATTTTTGGTATTGTTTTAGGTATTGATATCTATTGATATTGTTGATATTGTTATCGATATCTATATCATTACTTCAATCTGTATTCTCAGTTGTCATTTTTGGTATTCTTAGTTGTCGTTTTTGTTGTTGTCATTTTCAGTTGTCGTTTTCGTTATTGCAATAACGAAAATGACAATTTTCGTTATCATTATTCTAATAATGAAAATGACATGCACATCCCTAACACATCACTCCAGTAATGTGCTCCTGCATCAGTCCTGCAATTGATCAAATGCTTGTGTGTTAAGAACAAAAGCTTTCCACCGTACAAATAATAATAATAATAATAATAGTTTATTGTAGCCGAAGCTATTACAATATAAAATAAATTAGCGAAAAAAGAAAAATACAACAAAAACACACAAGCAGCTCGAAGTTAATCGATGACAAACTCAAGCATACAGCCAATACCAACAATATATAAAATACAATAAACACATAAAGCTCATCGGCCAACAAATCCTAACCCCCTCTGAGAGCAATCTACTAAGAGGGGGGAGGGGAGAGCAATTGACCTGGATTTACAAACACAGCTGAGAAAGGGACCCCAAAAGTGCCTCTCTAATCCGCAGATACCGTAAGCCAAAGCTGGCCACCGCTCTGGCCCTCGCAGAGTCCTTATAATCTAGCAAAAACTTTAGACGTGTACTCAAATCCCAAAAGGCCTCACAATACTGACCCAGGAGCTCCCTCCTGGGAACCACTAAAGCTGGGCAGTGAAAAAAAATATGGGCTAAAGTGTCAGGCTCCTGTAACTGACAGAGTTGACAAAATCTAACCTGCTTAGCAGTGGCCCGGTATCGTCCCTCAACCAAGGCAGAAGGGAAAGAATTACATCTGAGTCGAGTATACACCCACCTTAAGCCCGGGTCTGTCCAAACAAATAGATAACTAGAACACGGGTGCAGGGTGTCTGACAGAGGATACTCCGGCGCTACTTCCTGGGAGGATAAAAGAGCCCTCTCTGTATGAAGTTCTTGATCCTCTATTTGCCTCCGTATCAAGGACAGAGCACCAGATAATCCCTTCTCAGGGATTCAACAGTAAACCCCAGAAGGTTCAGCTCTGCCTCCATCTGGTTAACCCCAAAATTAAGGCCCCCCTCAAGCGCCAACATGGCCAGCAATGAACCATCCATCGGGGAAAAAAGGTATGCCCTAACCCAAAATTTTAAAAATGCCATCCTAGCCCTAGATTTTATAGTTGGGCTAAAAGTTTCCAACCTCAAAAGCACCTGTGACATGCCTCTAGGAAGTCCCAGAATTGTTCGTAGCAGCTGGTTCTGAGCAAATTCAAGCCTAGATAAAAAAGCCCCACCCCAAGCCGGAAAGGCATAGAGGCATTGAGGGATAACCTTAGCCCTAAAGACCCGTAAGGCCGGTAATACCAGTCTCCCCCCCTGATGAAAAAAATATTCGAGGATGGCAGCAGTCGTTGTTCTCATTTGTTGGTTAGCAGCTTCCAAATGGGGGACCCAGCTCAGAGATGGAACAAAAATGACCCCGAGATACTTATAAGCTTTAACTTGCTCTATGGAATGAGAGCCGATCCTCAATTGATGAATCTTACGGGAGCCATGGCGCCCCATAATCATAACCTTTGTCTTAGAGTAGTTAATGCAAAGATCTTCCTTTGCGCAATATTCCCCAAAACCCTGAAGCGCCCTCCTCAACCCAACCAAAGTCTGAGATAGTAAAACAGTATCATCGGCATACAGGAGGGCCGGTACCCTCCTGTCGCCGATCCTAGGGGCATGCATATCAAGTCCCTTTAAAAAAAGGGATCATGTCATTAAGGAACAAATTAAACAATACCGGGGCTAGCAAACACCGTTGCCTTACCCCCCGGAGAACTGGAATTGGGTCAGACAAAAAAGGACCTCTAGGGTGAACTCTAATAGAGTTGTTAGTATGGATCTTAATTAAGAGAAAGATCAAGCGAGGGTCCATAGAAGTGTTCCTCAACTTGATCCACAGCCTCTCTTTGTTAACAGAGTTGAACGCCATGCTCAGATCGATAAACCCGAGAAAAAAGTTACCCTGGAGAGCCACATACCTCTTTACCAAAGCAGAGAGGGTAACTATCTGATCCAGCGTAGATCTCCCCCCTTGGAACCCTACTTGTTCAGGCTCCAGGGACCCAGACTCCCGCAACCAGGCCTGTACCTTCCCCAACAAGAACTTGGTGTATAGCTTCCCCACTACACTTAAAAGGCAGATGGGGCGATAGTTTCCTGGAAGGGAAGGGTCCCCTTTCTTAAAGATAGGTACTACTATTCCCTCAAGCCAGGCCTTGGGGAGTTCTCCATCCTCATTTATTGCAGAAAAGAGGGGAGCCAAAATATTAGCCCACCAATTGGGGTGACACTTCAACAATTCTGGGGGAATAAAATCCCCACCCGTTGCGAAGTTGCGCTATAAATGCAATAATCTCCTCTTTAGATACAGGGGGCCAGGCGGGGAGACTGTCCCTGCAGGATGGTCGAACCCTCCCCTCCGCTGGGCCAGCAAATATAGAAGAGTAAAAATCCACCCAGACCGCAGAGGAAATAACAACCTCCTGCCGGCCAACTCTGTTCCTATGAATGAGATCCCAAAAGGCCTTATGGTTCTTGGAAAGGGCAGCCTTCCGCAAATCCTCCCAGCCCTTCTTTTGAGCTGCCAGCCTTTTGGAGGCAAGTAAGCACCTATAATCTTTCCTCATGGCCTGGAGGGCCACTCTAATGGGCTGGGAGGGATCACCCTTTAGGCGTCTAGCTAACTTCCTCAACATAGCTCTCTTACTTCGGCATTCAGGGTTGAACCAAGGAAAGGACTTTGGCCCGCAAGGGGCGATCTTGGATGGCGTTGCTACTAAGGGGAACACGAGGTCCAAAAGAGCCTCAAAAGCTTCCAAATGTCCCCCCTCCCCTGTCCTAACTGCCTCCGCTAAGGCCACCACCCTCTCATTACAAATAAAGGTCTCAAAGGCATCTCTAAGCTCCTCTGACCATTTAACATGGGCAAACCCAAGGGCCTCATTCCCATGACCAGGCCCGTTAGCTACGACACCCTGGGGATCCAAAATCGATAGAACTATAGGCAGATGGTTAGTTTAGAACCTGGGAATCACAAAGAAATCGTGTACCCAATCGAAAAAAAGGTTGGGGATCAAAAAATAATAAATAATACTAGACCCTTGGGGAGAATGAAAGGTGAACTCCCCATTCGGGTCACCCCTCGAGCAGCCATTCACCACCATTAAGCCCCACTCCTCCAGAAAACCCCGTAACTGGTCCGCACCACGGCTGACCGTGGTGTCCCTAGAGGAGTGGCGGCTCACCATACAAACAGAATCATCTAATGTTGGGGGGGCTTGATCCAAAGGTACCGCTCCCAGCCTGATATTGAGGTCACCCCCAATTATCAGCCAGGCCCCCGGATGAGAGTCACACGTCCTTGATAATAACCCACTAACTTGCTCCCCAAAATCAGACAAAAAATAAGGGGAGGAAGGGGGAGGTAAATAAATATTCCCCAACAACAACTCCAGACCCGAAGGGAATAGGCAATGATACAAGGCAAAATATGCTTCAATAGAGCTGCAAAATTTAATCCATACTCCCAAATCGGGGGAGACCAGTAAGGCCAAACCCCTGCTAGGCCTACCAGCAGAGGCAGAAATATGGGCATTTAAGCAAAAAACCAGAAACTGTCCGCACGAAAAATCCTCCACAGACCAGGTTTCCTGCAAAAAAATAAAACTATAGTTGGCCAAAAAACTAAAAAAATCAACCTCTCGAGAACGAGCCTTCCATTGTGAGATATTACACTGAGGAATTTATGGGGCTCAGGGCCCATATCACAAAGTCATTTCCCTACAGGAGGGTGCCCACCCCTATCCATGGTCCCTGAAAGGGGGGTGTCAATCAACAAAGGTTGTAAATCCAGATCAATAATAGCAAGGGAGTGAGCCAGAGGTTCAGGCCTCCCCGAGTGCGACACCCCGGCAGCTCCCACACAACCATCCAACCCCTCACCCCCCATGGCACCAAAAAAGGGGTAGGAGACATCAGGACTAGCTACATCACACACCAAATCAATCTCCCCACTTCTCTCAAGGTCCACCAGGCGAGGGGAGGGCACCCTAGTAGGCCCCGGGTCCACCACTCCCAACCTGCAAAGGCAGTATTTTCTTCCTAACTGCTATTAGGCTGGAATCCTTGACGGGGAGAAGGGGATGAGAGTGGGAATGGGGAGACTTTAACCGTAAAGTAAAATTCCCTAAATTCTTAGATAAGGCACCAAACTGCTCCAATATGGCCTTCTGGCCTTCTAGATGTGAAGGATGAGGGGGACCAGCAGCAATAGACCCCCCCCACGGGCCCCGGAAGGGGCCACACCCGCCGCTGGTGGATCCACCTCCATACTCCCACCCACAAGGCCCTGGTCTAAATCAGGCAAAGGGCTGGGGTCTGCCTTTAAGCTGACTTGAGGGGGATGGGATAGGACCCTCAGGTATTTCCCTCCTTTGTTAACAAACCTAACCAGCTTCCCCGGTCCGCCCGCTAAAGGGGCTGAGAAATCCCTTCCTCCGCTCTGATTAATCCCCCGACCTTGAGACCAGCCTGGGGGGAAACATCTCTTGTGGGAAAGGGTTTCACCCATAAACAGAGTACCGGGATAGAGTTCACCAGCTTCAGGGGGTTTTGGGCCCTCTATATAGTCTGTAGGGTAAAAGTCCTTCTTACTCATAGAGAAATGACCTGAATCCCTCTGGAATACTTGGGACAAATAAATTGCATTATTTTCCAATACTGATTGGCCTTCCATAATCAATGCCACCCAGCCAGGGGAATCAAACATAATATTAACAACACGACGTTCCTGAGAACAAAATTTTTTATCAATTGAAACAACATTGTGCCTCGTAAAAGGCTCATTGAGAAGATACCGGAGATGCTCTGCCACATCTAACGGGGCGCTCCAAAGAGGAAGCATCCCAGAGCCCAAGGGGTAAATAGAGAAAATTAAGTTACTGGGGGAGACCTCAAAAGATACTAACCCCTCATCCCCTACAGAGCTTGCAACGGTGTTCCTACAGGAGGGCCTCCTAACTTCCTCCAGGGGGATTAGAACACGGGAGACCGGAATGGCAGTAGAATGGGCCAAACGGGGGCTGCTCCTTTTTAAACCAGCCACGGGGGAGCAATAAGATGATCAGAGTGCCGCAGGGCTTTTTGACCCCCCAAGGACCGCCCAGACTCCCCACAGACCCTAGCACCTTGAGTAAGAGCCAGGGTCAAGGTCTCCACTTTTTCATTAAGCTGGTTAAGTTGGGTAAACATAAATTGCATTGTATCAGAAGTCAAAGTCACATGCTTGGCCAAAAAACTAGCCAAACCCGCCTCCTCGGGAGTTCTTTTCCAGCTAGATGACAATGCATGCGTTGGAGGCACAGCAGAAATCGCCCTCGGGGATCGCAGGGTCAATGCCTGATCAGAATTATCTCCCAACAAAGTACAAGATGTTGCAAGTACTGAAAAACGATTTGCAAGAGGCAAATCAGCCTGCCGCCCTGGGAGCATCAGGGACGAAGCCAAAGGTGGTCTCTCCAGGAAGTTCTCCATTCTTCATTGCTTGAGAGGTTTCTCAGGAGAAGGAAGAGGGATAGGGGCTTCTGACCTCAATCTTTTAGAAGCCTGCATGCTGCTGCTGAAAAAAAAAGCCCAGGGACCTGGTGCACCTGGCCCGCGTCTAAGGTCACGCGCACAAGGGCATGCCCTTAGGCACGTGGCCCTTAGGCGCGCGATCCATGGTGCGTGCCTACAGCACTGCCACAGGCAAAGCACCGCTTATGAGCCCCTCAGCCTCTTGCTGCACCGGTGCTGTGTGTGAAACAATCAGGTAGGGCTCTTCACCAGGAAAGGGTAGAAATATGCCAGCCCCAGCTAGCTCAAGGTTCAAAGTCCCCAATCAACTGGGATAAACCCCATCCACAGATAGTGGAGCTGTAACTGCAGCGGCTCCCCACAACTCACGGGCCCAAACTCAGCACCACCACAACCCCACCCTACAAATGCTTGGCCTACAACCAACCTTGTACTCAGATGTGCACAAGGAGTGGAGACAAACTCCTTTGTGATAATATGTTTCCCAGGCGAGGTTGCAAAGAATATACTGATGATGATTACTACAATTGAGTCCTAATGTGGAACATTATTTCTAAATTATTGCTTTTACAAAACACAGTTTCATGTTGCAGTATTGTGCTGTATACAGAAGGTTTCTGGTACATTGGTACCAGAATTTTTCTGAAAATAAATTATTTTTATATAGCTTGCTTTGAGCACCTGCATGATTACACTTGTTCCATCCCACATGCTTTTGCACAAAAAACAATATCTCCAGAAGCATATGTCCAATTTATTGAATCTTGTAATGACTTGTTGGAAAAGTAAGGAACCAAGGTATAACAAATATCCTATATGTTATGCATAATGGTCGTACATAACCAGTCAGTTTCACAATACCTTCAAAAAATGGGGTTTGCGATAAAGGTTTTTCAGTTTTTTGCCTAAAAAAAAGATTTCCACCACAACTCATAAGGACATGTTTTGTAACTTATGTAAATACATTTCCAACAAGAGATTACACACCAATATCAGTCCAATAGATACCGAGATAATGATGGTTGTTCTTTAAGTGCTGGTGGCCATCTTGATGATGTCATCGGCTCTGAGTCACACATGAAAGAGTGATGCCATGGATATACTTCCACAATGTAGGTTTATGAATCGCATGACACCATCCCTATATAATCACTAGGAGTGTGCACCAGGGCCCCATGTCATTTTTTTGATTTTTGTTATAATATTCATTAGGGGTGGGAAACCGGTAGAATCCGGTATCCGATAATGCCGGTACCGGGCGTACCGGCATTATCGGATTTGACCCGGTAATCCGGACCGGGTACCGGATTCCGGGGTACCGGATTTTTTTTGCATTGCAGCCATTTAAAAATGGCTGCAATGTAAAAAAACTGCCCCAGCAAAAAAGTTTTTT
>QEPC01014891.1:385026-396423 GCA_003113815.1 Sphenodon punctatus | reverse complement strand
GGAGGGGGAGGGAATTAATTTATTTCATTGGTTTCAATGGGGACACAGCGCCCCATTGAAACCAATGAAATAAATCCGGTACCGGCATACCGGATTTAATCCGGGAATCCAATTTTCCTAGAACCGGTAACCGGTAAATCCGGTAGCCGGTAATGGGCCCGGGGTCCCACCACTAATATTCATTATTAAAATGTTGTTTTCATTTTTGTTAATAACAAAATGTTAGTTTTCATTATCGTTGTCGTTATCGGTACAGATTTCAAACAAAGATTTTGTTTTTGGTATCATTTTGGTATTGGTAATCACACAATAACTAGTTTTTTTATATACACATACAGAATCTAAACTAAACCTAATCTATCTATAATACAAAATATTCCCATCCTTTAATCCTAAAATATATTATAAAACAGCCTAGTGTCTAAATATCTAATCTACATATATACAATTACTATCTATATAATATATGGATTGGGGAAGGGGAAAGGAAAATTTTGAGGTATATCCACTATATATATATATATATACATATATATGTGTGTTTGCACATGGGGAAACAGGCAGGTGAAGGAAAAGGGTAAAATATAAGGGTAAGCAATAAGGATTGGAAAGGTAAGGTGGTAGGCATTTTTTTGGAGGATTTTTAGTGCAAGCACCAGCAGCTTCTGCAAATGCACCCTGACAGAGCAATAGCTAACACAGAACTAGAGTCAAGCAGTCCAGCCCTTCAGTATAAAGATTTGCAGTGCCCTCCCACAGCTCCCCGATTGGTTCTGGGAGGCAGGAGGCATTAAGAAATCAGAGGGTGCCATTCAACTACCTGGGACCTGATTGCGCAGGTCATTGTCCAGGGATTACATCTATCAGGTCCTTCCCCACCCATCACAGGCCCAGTTCAAGAGTTCAACACTGTTTCTGGTTCCGAGATGTCTGCTTCCTTCTTCCCTCACCACATTTCCCTACAAAAAATACCTGCTAGGCTGAGAGGCAACAAAATCAATAACTACTTTCATTATCATTATTGATTGTTATTATTTTTTGTCATTTTTGTTCTTGCAATAACAATAACGAAAAATTTCATTTTCCTTACTGATATAACAAAAATGACATGCACACCCCTAATAATTGCAAACTTTGACACAAAATTACACATGCTCCCAGACTATAATGTTCTATTGAGTTTCTGTAGCAGGGTTAAGTAGCTCCTGGATCAACCCCAAGAAACCAGGTTGAGGCGGAAACTTCTCCAACATGTGCTCTTTATTTACTAGAGGTGTGCACCAGGGGCCCATATAATGTTTGCTTTTGTTATTTAAACCAGACATTTTATTTTTCATAAAAATCAAATTTTCATTATCATTTTTGTTTTTATTTTTGTTTGTTTTCAATGGAAAACACATTTTTGACTGTAGCTTTTTTGTTTTTCATTATATTTAGCTGAAACATGGAGTTATTATACCTCGCATGGAAGGCATTAAGTTTACCAAATTACAAAAATATTGGATAAAGGAATCCAATTTTATAAGCAGTTGAATTATATAATTTTGCATAAATCCTCATATACATTCTTAGCTGTAACTTCTTTGCCTCACATTTAATGTAAATGAAACTTGGGACTTTTATATCCCTTCCTACGTTTAATATCTATGCCAGCTTTAAGAAGGATTGGATAAAAGGTCCTGGTGGTATAAGCAATTAACTTATACATGCATATCTGACTGTAACACCTTTGTATTACAACCAGTGTACATGAAATTCAGAAGGACTGTATATCACACTTTTACAATCATCTCTGACAAATATAAGAAAGATGTGATAAAGGACCCCAGTTCTATATGCCTGCACAGCATATGCAGAGAAGGAGCATTTGCCAGGGGTTCTCTGATGTGTCACTGTGGTATAAGACTGGTTTGCGATGCCAATTGGACAGCAGAAATGTCAACCAAATATTCTAATTTTGTGCTGTGACCATCCCAACATCTCTCCCCCAGTTGTTACTGGGAAGTAGGGGTGGCACACTGGGGATAATACCAGATGTACCGGTATCGGATCTCCCGTGTACCGGATTTACCTGTACCAGCATACTGGATTTTTAACATTGGCCATGGTACCAGATATTTTACATTGTGGCTATTGACTTCAATGGCCACAATGTAAAAAGTCCGGTACCATGGCCAACGTTATAAATCCAGTATGCCGGTACAGGTAATATCAGATTTATCGGATTAAGCTGGAACACTCAAATACCGGCAATATCGGATCTCAGGAGAACCGGAATTCCCACCCCTACTGGGAAGTCAGAAGCATCTGTTTAGGAAAGAGCCAACAGAGGGTACTTTCAGACGTTACGGGCGGCCGGTTCACCACAGCGAACCACCAGGGGGGGCGAACAGCGCAACCACGCCCAGGGGTTGGAAAACGACCCAAACAGAAGTGCCGGGAACGGGACCACGGGCCGGAACGGGGCCACACCATCGCGGGCCGTGGCAGCACAACAGATGTGCAGCCGAACCCCCGGCGGGTGCTAAACCCCCACAAGGCACCGGGCAGGGGCGGGACACAGACATGGCTGCCTGAGGGCAAACGAAGCCACAAGGCACACAAGGGAACGCCCACACAAGGGAAACGGGAAGGGAGGGGGGAAGAGCGAGAACAGGCTGACAGCCGGCTCACACAGCGGTCCCGCAGCGGGGCACAATGCACGGCCACACGCCCGGGCACACACACACACACACACACACACACACCAGGGAAAGGCCGGGAAGGGGGGCCCGGAAAACCCCACCCGGAACACCGGCAGGGAGGGGGGGGCACCACCACGGGGCAAGGCACAGACAGCAGCAACCCCCACCCCCACACCACCCCAGTCCAGTCCAGTCCAAGGAGGTGCCCCCACAGGAACAGAGGCAGTCTCGGGGGGGGGGGGCGGACCCCCGGAGCAAGGCACGTTGGGGGCCCCCAAAGCACAGCGAGGCCGGCGGAGGGGCGCCAGGAGGAGGAGGAAGGGGGCCCCACAGTCAAAGGCTGGCACAGGCAGGGCAGCCGGGTCCAGCGGTGCTCCTCCGCAGCACCAGCGACGCTCAGGCAGCACCCACGGAGTCACGGGGATGGAGGGGGCCCAGGACCACGGCCAGGGGCAGCAGCAAGCAGCGAGGCGGGCGGGAGCTCACCGAGGTGGGGTCCGCAGGTCGGGAGCGGCCAGCGGGGACCAGGGCCCCCCCCCGGGCCGGGGCGGGAGCCCACACGGGGGCACCACGCCGGGGGGGGCAGGCCAGCGACGCGGGGCTCACGGGCCGCTGCCGGGGGCCCCGCTGGCCCGAGGGCCCGGGTGGCCCGCCCGGTGGACCAGGTGGGGCCAGTGCAGCATGCCCCGGCGGTACCCCTGCAAGGACATGTAGTGGGCGATCAGGTAGTAGGCCTCGAAGGGATCGGGCATGGTGAGGGCCAGCTGCACATCCACACGCGCCCACACCGCCAACAGGGATGACATCTCCACCGCGGAGGGCTCCGGCACACAGCAGGCAGCAGAAGGGGGCCACGGAAGATGCCCCAGCTCCAGAAGCCGCTGGAACGCCGCCCCACGGGTGCGCTGGTACCCACGGGCCCCGTGAACACAGGAGAAGTAGCTCACGGCCAAGGCAGGGCCACCCTCGGCCAGGCACTCCGAGTAGGCGCCCAGACCACACACCACCAGCGCTGACACGGTCTCGGAGGCGCTCCAGGGCACATGGGCGCACAGCACCTCCGGGATGCGCCCCTCGGGGAAACGAGCCAGCCCCAGGGCCTCCGCATGCAGCCGGCAATCACGGGCGCTCACCACATGGCCAAAGTAACGGAGCCCGGAGCTCAGGCTCTCGTAGGCACCTGCACGGCTCCCCGGCCCGGCCAGGAGCAGCTGCACGGCAGGGGTGTGCCACAGGTCGCACAGAGACATGGTCTCGCGGAAGGCCCAGATATGGGGGGCCCCTTGGGGGCCGGACAGCGGGAGCCCCATGGATGGGCAGCCAGCCATGGTCCAGCACAACAGGGAATGGGACACGGAGCCCGGAGGGCACACAGACTGCCCAGGGCCGGGAGAGGCTCGGCCCGGCCCCCGGGACAGGGAACACGGGCCCGCACCGCAACATTGTAGCACAACAGAGCGAGGCGTGGGGTGCGGGCCCGGCACAGCTGCAGAGAACAACAGCGAGCTCTCTGTCTGCCTAATCGCACCTTCAAGGCCATCCCGCTACAAACAGCGAGGGGAGGGGGCCCGGGGTGCTGGGGGCGGGAGCAGCCGGAACGCACCGGCACAGGGCGCGCGCAGGCCCGCGAGGCCGACCCCCGGGCGGAGCCACCAGCACCGGGCCGCCATAAGCGCTCCCAGCCCCCACCGGGGCCCCAGCACCATGGAGCGCGATAGGGCAGGTGGGAACTGGATGTTCCTCGCGCTCGCGGCTGAGTGGCACCGTGACCACACTGAGCAGCTGTGCCTCCTGACCGAGAGGGTGCACCTGGCCGTCCGCCTGCGCTATGTCCTGGCCCTGCGGGCTGGCGTGCGCCTCCGGGGCCAGCAGGCCCGCAGGAGAGTCCGTGCCCGGCTCAGGGCTCGGCGCCGGGCCTGGGGGGCGTGGCTGGCCGCCTGCCGGAGCCTCACCCGGCCCGCTGCGCTCCGAGGGGCCGCGAGGCGGTTCCGCTGGGCAACGCAGACCCTCCGCCGGGCAGCGCTGCTGGCTATGCCCATAGCGCGGAGCCTATGGGTCACGGAGCGGCCCCAGGCCTGGTGGGAGCGGGCCCAGGCCCACTGGGGGGAGGCCGAGTGGGGGTCCCACTTCCGGATGGGCAAGGCCACCCTGCTGCGCCTAGCGGAGCTCCTCACGCCCTGGCTGGAGCGGCAGCACACCTCCATGCGGGAGCCCATCCCCATGGTCCAGCGGGTGGCCATAGGGGTCTGGGCCCTCGCAACGCCCGACTCCTGCCGCTCCGTGTCCCAGCACTTCGGGGTGGGGCTCAGCACGGTCGCCTGCATCGTGCGGGATGTGTGCGAGGCTGTGGAGGGCGTGCTCCTCGACAGGACCATCCAGCTCCTGGACCAGGGCGCTGTGATGGCTGGCTTCGCGGCCGGGGGCTTCCCGAACTGCATCGGAGCCGTGGACGGCACACACATCGAGATCCTGCGCCCGGCCGCGGGGGAGGCCCTGGAGTATGTGAACCGGCACGGATACTACTCCCTGCACCTGCAGGGGGTGGTGGACCACCGGGCCCGCTTCATAGACATCTACACGGGCAACTCCGGCCGGAGTCACGACGCCAGGATCATGACCATCTCCCCCTTCTATGCCCGCATGTACCGGGGGGACTTCGCGGACATGGGCATGAGGTGGATCGAGGGTGTTCCCATGCCCCCCTGCATCCTGGGGGACCCCGCCTACCCCCTGACCCGCTGGCTGATGAAGGTCTACCCTGTCCCGAGCACCCCTGCGGAGCAGGTATACAATACCCGCCTGTGTGCCAGCCGGACCGTGGTGGAGCGTGCCTTCGGGGCCCTGAAGCAGCGCTGGAGGAGTATAGCTGGCCGCCTGGACTTCACCGTCCCCACCTCCGCCCTGGTGATCGGTGCCTGCTGCGTTCTGCACAATGTGTGCGAGACCGAGGGGGCGGCCCTGGAGTACCCCGAGCCCCACCGGCCCCCCGGTCCTGTTCCCCTGTACGTGAACGCAGGGAACCCCCGGGAGTACCGGTATGCCAAAAGGATCCGGAACGCCCTTGCAACCCACATCGCCCGGGGGGGCCCGCTGTGAGGGCCTTCCCGCCCCTGGGGGCCCCACCCCCCCTTCCGTGCCAATGCCCCTGTACACGCGGTCCCACAGCCCTGTCCCCCCCACAAACGGGCCGGGGACACCTGTCTATTTACACCACTTTATTTCCCACACAGTCCACACAATCACCCTGTGCCCCCTCCCCACCCCCGTGCCCGTGACCCCGTCCACCACCCGCCCTCATGTGGCCCTCCCCCTCCCCCCCCTTCCCACCATCCCCCCGCGTTTCCTGGGCCGACCCCTCGTGCGGCCGCTTGGGCCCACCGAGCTCTGGGAGCTCCCCTCCCCCCCACTGTCCGTGTCCCCTGCCGTGTCCTGGGCCGGTCCCGGCCCCGGCAGGGGGCCGGGCGGCGGATGGGCAGCTGTGCCCGGTGCCCCGGTCGCGCCCCGGGGGGGCTGGACCCTCCGGAGGCCCGGGGGCACTGGGAGGCGCATGCGAGGGCCCTGGGGCCGGGGGGGCGCCAGGGGCGGCAGGGCTGGGCCCGGGGGCGCCGAGGGGCCCGGCATGGGGACCTGGGCGGGCAGGGCGCCCGGAGGTGCGCCGGCCATCACGTAGGCACACATGGTGCCCGCATGCAGGAGCAGGGAGGTCCCAATGTCGTGGGACCTGTCCATCTTTGCACTGTGCTCCCGCACCATGCCCTGTATGTCCTGCCGGAGGCCCCTGAGCAGCCCCTGCTGCCGCTGGTGCTCCCGGCGCTCCCGCCTCCGCTCCAGGCGCACCTCCGCCTCCAGCCGGCGGTCTGTCTCCAGGGCCTTCTCCATGGACCGCTCTATGGCCGCCTCCATGCGGTCCACGGAGGCGATCATGCGCTCCCCCTGTTCCTCCGCCCTGCGGACGATGTCCTCCGCTTGCTCCTCCCTGCGCCTGCGGACCCGCGCCCGGTACTCCCGCATCCGCTGGGCTGGGGCCGCGGCCGGCGGAGGCGCCGCGCGCGGGGGCTGCCCTGTGGAAATGGGCGGGTGGGTCAGTGCAGGGCCCTGTCCCCTAGCGGGGTCGGGTCCCGGGGCCCCCTGCCCCCCCTCCCCCACTGAGGCCGGAGGCCCCCCTGGGCTGGCGCCCGGGGGGCCCTCCCGCCATCCCAGCCCTCCCGCCTTACCTGGGTCCGGCACCTGCTCTCCTGTGCCCTCCGCGGGGGCCTGCACCGTCTCGCTGGCCCGGTCCTGGGGCTCCCCATGTCCTGCGGGCGGGAGAGGGGGGAGCGGGTGAAGGGGGCTGGTTGTGGCCCCTGCAGCAGGGCCCCCACCCCCGCCCCTGCCACCGGCCCCCTGGTCTTGCCCCCCCCTGCCCTGGGGGCCCGCTTACCCTCTATGTCCGTCTCCGAGCCTTCGGAGCCCGGCGCCTCACCCTGGGAGTGCTCCCCCTGGGACCACTGGCTGAGGGTGGTGAAGGTGCCGACCTCCGACTCCGCCTGGCCGGCCCGGCGTTGGGATGTCTCCGGGCTGCTGCTGGGGGGGGGCCTTGGGGCTTCTGCGGGTCCCGGGTGGTCCTCCTGGGGGTGGGGGTCCCCTGAGCTCGTGTCTACCGGGCGGGCGGCGAGGGGAGGGGGTACCTCGGCCCGCTCCCTGCCCTGGACCACAGCGCTGCCCACGAGGCGTGGGGCAACTATGGAGCCCTTCATGTGAAGGATGCGGTCCAGGGCATCGTAGTAGGGGGCGGTGCGGGCCCCGTGCCCGGAGCGGCTGTTGTTGTCCTTGAGGGCCTTGTACCCCCTCTTGAGCTCCTTGGCCTTGGAGCGACACTGGTTGACTGTGCGCTCGTGCCCCGCCGCCTCCATGTCGCGCACGATGTCCCGGTAGACGTGCTCGTTCCGCTGGTTGATTGCGAGCTCCAGCTGGTACTCGAGGGTCCCCCATATCCGGATGAAGTCCCGGGTCTCCTGGAGGCCCCACTGGCCCCCTCTGTGGTAGGCCTTCCTCCGGCTGGGCCCCTGCTCTTCCTCCTCCTGGTCCAGCTCTTGCTGCACCTGCACCTGCTCCTCCTCCACCTCCTCCTGGGGGTGCGCCTCCGGGCGCGCGGGGCCGGGCTCGTCCTGGGGCTCGTCCGCCCGGGCCGACTTTCGTGTCTGGGGGGGGAAAGGGGGTGAGTGGTTGCTGGGTGGGGGTGTGGCCCCTCTCGGGGGCCCCCTGCCCCCCTGCCTTCCGCCCGGGGTCCCCCCGGCCCCCCCCACAGGGGGTTCACCCGTGCCCCCTGTTCCCCTCCAGTTGGGTGCCCTTACCCTTTTCCTGGGTGCCTCCTGTGGGCCCGTTCCGGCCGCTGTCCCCGGGGCGGCGCGACCCGGCTTCAGCTGTGGGTGTTGTTCCCGGGCCGCCTCCCTGGTCGGGTGCTCCCGTGTGCGCCCTTCCTGCGCCTGTGCCCCCTCCGCCTGCATCGCTGGGCCTGCCTGCACCTCCTCCGCCTCCTGTCCCGCCGCTGTCGCTGTCTCTGCCTCCGCTCTCTTCCGCTTCCCTCCTCGCTCCATCCCGCCACGCTTGCTTGCTGCTGCTCTCGCTTTAAATCTCCCTCCGGTGTTTGTGTTGATGCTGGTTGCCTGGCAGCGACGCTGCGTGCCTCGTCCCCGGCTGGGGCTCTCTTTTTTTGGTTCCGCTGGGGGATTGGCGTCCAGACGTTACTTTTGCTTGGTTCCCGGTGGGGGTTCGTTTGACCACGCTTCCCGGGACCTTCCCCCGGCTAGCCTGGGAAGCGTGGTTGAAACTGACCCCATGTGGGTATTGAGCGTGGTGAACATCTGGCGTGCGCCGTTCAGACGTTCAGGGTCCTTTGGCCCCACGGGGGGGTTGAGCGTGGTTCAGTGTGGTTCAGCGTGATCTCGTAACGTCTGAAATCACCCAGAGATTCTCTTATGTCCTCTGTCACAGTGCTGCAGGATGTGATTGTGATGATAATTGGCCAGCCTGGATGTATAAACTATGTCTCCTGATTGCTGGGATGCTATCCCCAAAGTCCCAGTTATGTCCCTTTGATGCCCGCCTAACCAGGTACAGTCATTCTTGTCCCAGATAGCCATCTTAGCTGCTATAGACTAGCTTAGTTTCTGTCTTGCAGGGATTCCCAGCTCCTCTCCTTCACCTTGGCAGTCTCCCTCTCTGGATCTGCTTTTGAGGCTTCAAGTTGGTCCTCCCACACACAGGCCCAGCTCGCCCCATTTAGGTACTTAGTTGCCACCTGTTCAACACCTGCAAGGCACAGACCTCTACTATGAGGTGCACCTGTCCTTCTCAGACCAGCGCCCCCTTAAAGAGCCAAGCACCCAAAGCCTGCGCTCTGCCACAGTTACATATTTACATGGGGAAGGTCACCCCTTCCCAAGGTTAAAGCAAGGGGAAAGAAATAGCCATCAACTTGTAATTGGAGCATTTTCTCTATAGCTTTAGTGTGAGAAAATGATTTTGATCCTCTTCACTGTCTTCCTATCCCAACTTTCTCTAAAATACATGATCACCCTCTGTTTATTGTATCCATTAGAGTTCCTGTGCCTCTGAGGCATCCTTCTCTCTACTGCTGTCCTTTAATCATCCTATCAAGTGGTTTCCACAGTGTGAAAGAGACTGAAGAAAAATGAATACAGTCTCAAACCTGGGAGCATGCCATATGCTTTAAATTAATGTATTCATGGCTAATGGGCAGTTTTTCTCTCAGTCCCACTAGCCTATGTTTTTATTAATTAGTAGATCCCAGTCATTTATCAATAAACCATATGACATCTAGCCAAATGTGTAAAGTATATAAACTAATTTTAATGTCTGGTCTAAAATAAAAGTTTTGTTGTGTTATGTACACCAGAGTGCATGGTGGCCATATGAAACATTGGTTTAATGGGGAAAATGACGTGCCAAACGTTAGTCTTAGTGAAAATAACTGAAGTGGAAATGGGCATTACTAAAAAGCTGGCTGGCAGTTCTGTGGCTCTGTTCATAGAAGACAGACTTTACTAAGTATATATCTCTTTTAGAGGATATTAAAAGCCAGGAGCCATTGACACCATCACAGTTTGGTGGTGGTGGTAGGACTCTTTAATCAGAGAAGCATTGCCCCAATCTTTGCATCATGCTTTCTTGATGCTCACAAAAGGGAGGTTGTTGGAAGGTCAAGGGTGGAAGGTGGAGTTCCCACCACTCCACTTTCAGAACAGCAGTGGCCCCTGCTGGTGCATAGAGGAGGCAGGAAGGAGGAGCACCCAGCACTGGGCAGCCCATGCCAGTGGGGCGTGGAGACAGGAGACGTGAGCAGTATCAGCAGTGTGTGTGACAGTGGAAGAGGTGAGCAGTGGGTGAGGACTGTGTTATTTATAGTTCTTGAGAACAACTCCAGCAGCTATATTTCTGTAATAATGCAGTTTATTTACAATATTCTTGAACTATGTACAGGAGGGTTCATCTATGGGTCTCAGTCAAAGTGTTTTCTTCTAGTAACTCTGCATACCAGGTTCTGCCAGTACACTTTCTGACTCCTTTATTTAGATCAGCCTCTTAAGGTGATAGTATCCCACATCGCCCCTTTCAGAAAAACAGAATTCAACATCTTATGACCATTCAAAAAAACATTCAAAATGTTTCTATTGATAATGTCTCTCTCTTTTTTCCTTTCACTTAGCAACTCTCAATAAGTCAGTGTGGTCACCTCCTAAGCCTCATTGACCTGAGGAGCCCTGTACAGGTGTTTTGTAGTACTCTCAGACACTTCTGGTGGTAGTACATTTGCATCTTCAGGTTGTCTGACAATTGACTGTTCTTCCTTGTTCTGAGTTGATGTATTGTCTTCAGGTATTACTTTGTCTTGTGGTATAATTTGTAAGTGTTTTTGATTCAGTCTCGAATCTGTCCCTGATCTGTGACTATCTCATATGAGTGAGGCATGACTTATCTTTTAATAGTTACTTTTGGTCCCATGTTTGTCCGTTGAATAAGCAAACAGTTTATTGTGGTCACAACGGTGTTGGCTCTCTAGCTTCTCTGTTGTAATACCTTTTCTGTTCCATCTTGACTTTCTTTTTATATGCATCCACAAATTGTGAGCTGCATCTTGTTCCTGACATGTAATTGGATAAATGGGTCCAAAGTTTCCTACCACATAAGATTTCTGCTGGAGACAGTTCGTGTTTCAGAAGAGTAGTCCGATAGTTGAGCAAAGCCAAGCAAAGGTCCACGTCATCTTTTTTTGCTTTACTTAACATTTTCTTTATAATTTGTGACTCTGTTTTCAGCTAACCCATTGGACTGGGAATAGCTAGGACTCAAAGTGATATGTTTAAACTAATATTATGTGTCAAAAACCTGAAACTCTTGACAGTTGAACTGTGATCTGTTATCAGTCATAACTACCATGGGCCCCGATTCTCCTGCAATTTTTTTCCCAAAATTCTGTGACCCAAATTGGAAATTCTGAGACCCTATCAAGTTACAAAACATCTTTATGCTGTGCCCCCCTAAAACACATGGCAATGCAGAGGGCACAGCAGGAAACCCCCCCCCCCACACACCACATGGCAATGCAGAGGGCACAGCAGGTAACCTCCCCCAACAAAACACATGGCAATGCAGAGGGCACAGCAGGTAACCCCCCCAACACAACACATGGCAATGCAGAGGGCACAGCAGG
>QEPC01014891.1:372308-384958 GCA_003113815.1 Sphenodon punctatus | reverse complement strand
AGCAGGTAACCCCCCCAACCACATGACAATGCAGAGGGCACAGCGGGAACCCCCAACCCAGGACCCCCCCCACCTACTTACCTTATGGCTGGAGCAGGCGGCAGCAGTGACTTATGAGCGGCGGCAGCAGCAGCTCCAGTGCACTTGTCCCCATCCAGCTCCTGGCCTCTTCCTGGTTCCTCCCAACAGGGCCTCTCAGGGTGATACAGCTGGATGATGTCATCTGGCTGTGCTGCTCTGGGAGGCCCTGTTGGGAGGGGCCAGGAAGAGGCCAGGAGCCAGATGGGGACGAGCACACTGAAGCAGCTGCTGCTGACTAAGTTAATTAATTTTCTAAATGGGGGAGGCAAGTCCTGGAAGCTGGGGAGGGGAAGCCCTGAGAATTTGTTCATTCCCCTCCCCCCATGGAATCTCCTGCCCCGCGTCTCCCCAGCTCAGGCTACAAATTCTGCGCTGGGGTAAGCAGGACAGGAGATTCTGCGGGGGGAGGGGAATTCTGTGGGAAATCTGCGAATCGCAGACCCGCGTTTCCCTGGGGCCCTGGGTATACCATGTCTTGCAAAGATAGACTTAAAATGATTTATTACATCAGTGGTTGTAGTACTGGACAGCAGAGCCATGTCGAGATAATGCGAATAATAATCCAGAATAGGAACACATTTTTTTTCCATGAAGTACAAACAAATCCACCCCCACTTTAGATCATGGATGTAGGGTCTTGGAGTCAGTTAACTTGGGTTGTTTTGTTTGTTTATCTCTGTATTTCTTTTCTGGCAGATGTCACAGTTTCTGACTACTTGTACAATCTGAACATTCATATTAGGCCAGTACACTGTGTTTCTGGCTCTGCATTTACATTTTTTGATTCCAAGATGCCTTTCGTGAATTCTCAGCAGCAGTTTATTCCTTATAGCTTGAGGCTCTACCATTCTAATACCTTTGAAAATAATGTCTTCCATCATGTAGAGATCTTTTTCAAACTTGTCATAACGGTGGGGGATAGGTTTTGAGTTTTTGTCTGTCAAAATGCCTTTAATTATCTGTTGCAATTCACCATTACTTGCAGTAGCTTTGGCTTCTTCAGCCCACATCCTGTCAGAGACAGAGAACATTTTTCAGATTGCATTTATATGAATTACCTTAGGTTCAGAATCTTGGTCTAACTCTGAGGAGTAATAGGCTCTGGAAAATGTATCTGCAATTATTAGTTGTTGACCAGGCCTGTATGCTGTTGTCAAATCATAAGTTTGCAGCTGAAAAAATAATACGTTACAGTCTGGGAGGTATGTTGGCTAACCCTCTTTTAGCAATTGTTACAAAGGGTTTGTGGTCTGTTTCCACTACCACTGGTCTCCCATACACAAAAACATGCATTTTCTTGCAACTAAACAAAATTGCTAGAACTTCTTTCTCTATTTGTGTGTAATGACACTCCAGTCTGCTTTCACACATTACACAATGGGCTATTATAATAACTGGAGATAATACCGAGTATTATAATTCTGCAATTTTTGTAATGTGTGAATGCTCTATTCCCCTTTTATACGGCAAGATCTCAGGTAGTTGTAAGATCCATCAATTGCGGCTCTTACAATGTCCAGAGAACTTGCAGAGAATATCAAATACCAGTTGGAATTATCACCCTTTCCACTAATAGTGGCACACCCCACACCCCCATCCCACAGAGGTGTGATGGCAACAGCTTGGGAATATCTGGAATCAGCCTCTTCTGGGCCTCTCAATACGAATATCACTTTTAAACCTCAGAACAGCGATCAAAATGAAATCTTTTCAACCTATTTTTTTCCCTCCATTCCCTTCTCTTCATGTGTACACTCCATGAGAGTGTTTTTTTTAAATAACAATGTCTTGGTTGCATGAATGAAATGTAAATAATCTTTCTGAAAACAATCCCCTCATAGTAGATGGTAGTAGGCAAACATGTTGTCTCTGAGTAATTCTGCCATTTCCTACCACAAAGCAATTGTCCTTGGATTTCATGAATATTTTATCACAATGCTATTAAATGCCATTTTCCTGATTTTATTTGCTTTTCTATAAACTCCTAATTGGTCTACTAAAAAACATTGTTGTGGGTATTTATATGAAGCCTCTTTCATGAGGCTCATTAGAACAATTCATTGAATATTAACAATATTAGATAACTAAACAGATTAGTATTTATTTTATCTTCTCATTGGATGCGACCCAAAAAAACTCAAACTCACCATGCATGCCTCGGTTTATAGTCAATCTTAATGAAAGCTCCCATTCTTTGTGCTTGAGTTTAAAAAAAATGCTTTTCTCTGGGGTACAATTACAGTAAACCTCTCTTTAAATCAATCAAAAGAAAAGGATCCAGGCAAAACTCAAGTTACATCAAATATTTGGCCTAGAGTTTGCCTTTGCAATCTAGTGGATATTAGGAGTAAGGTTTTAAAATCCCATGAGAACAATAGGTTTCTATTAAATGTTGTGGATGTTTGAAAGAGATTTAAGTCAGGCTAAAGCTCCCTCTAGTTTTTCAGTTCCTATCATAAACTTAAGCCAGAAAAGCTAACTGTACTCCGTGAATTTTCCCTACTCAACCAAATGAAAAAGATAGTGTTTTCTTTAGCAAAGTTTAATAATGCTAATGGCTCCTATTCTGTGGGAGAGATTTGTAAAGGTAATTTGGATTTTCTGTAGAGTATTATTCTTTCAATTTGATCATAATGTGCTCCTGTTCACTGCCTATGCTGTGCGTCTAGTTTGAGGAGACAGGCAGATGGAGTTTTGGAGAAGGTAGCCATCTAGACAATAGTAACTATTATGATGACTGATTCTTGGATTTTCCAAAACATGGAACAACTACAAAACCTCTGTGCATATGATATTATAAAATTAAATAACAAGAACAATGGACCAGACCCTGAAGCCTTTTCTTTGATCTGGATTAATGCTGAATTTAACCTTTTCTCAGGCAAACACATGATACAAAATTCTCTAACTGATATGGAGATCAGAGATCAGGAAACCTTTCTCTCCCATGGGCCACTAAAAATTAGTGCAAGTTCTGAGGGCCAATCAGAAGCTGGGGCAGGAGTGCTTAAAGGGTGCGCTCAGGAAGAGGAGGGTTCAGACTATGTGCCAGATCTGTGCCATGAATCTGTCTTTTATCGTTGTGTGTGTTCCCTTACCTGAGATCAGTCTTTTGGTGTTTGGGGGTGGGTGGGAGGAGGAGGTAGGAACTGGATGCAGGGGCCAGATCCAGGTTCTGGAAAGAGGCTGCAGGTCTAAAAACTAGCTACAGACCGTATTTGACACACAGACCTGAGGTTCTTCACTTCTGGTGTAAATCATTCCTCTTCTAAATGCCCATCTTGGCCACAAACCTAAATACACTTGTGAGTGTATTTGTGTGAGCTTATTCATGAACAAGCCCCTTTAGTGCTGCAAATTTAAAGAGTACAAATATCATGGGTGAAGAACTTTGTGTTTTTGGATGGGAAAAGCCAGGCACTGTCTGGCTTGTGAAACAGTAACCAGACATTATTTGAAGGCTAGCTCCACAAATGTCATTAGTGCTTCCTAAATTGCAGGTTGTGGCCCCAGATGAAGGTCACACTATCTGTAGGCGGTGGTGGTATTGTGATTGATATTTCATATACTCTACATGTTTTTGCTGTCCTGGGCTCAGAATTATGCATGCCAAAAGGCTGGGAATTGCTGTCTAAAAGGTAACCCTGCTCTGTGGATGGGGTTCCACTGTGAAACGTTAATAGTGACTCTGCCCGATAAAACATTATCCCTGGTCACACAAAACCTGTAGCAGAGCTGAAAGTAGATTATAGATATACTAGCTTACAGGTCCGTGCTTTATTCACAAGAGTATATTTGAGATCACTAAGGGTGTGCACTTCATTTTTGTTATATCGATAACTAAAACAAAAAACTTCATTTTTACAGTAACGAAAACGAAATCAGTAACAAAATCAATTAAAAAATCGTTACCGGCAGTTGTTTTTGAATGGAAAATGTGGAGAAGGGAGAAGAGAACAGACATCTCGGAGCCAGAAACAGTGTTGAACTCTTCAACGGGGCCTGTGATGGGAGAGGTGACCAGTCAGCAGGGTGAACAGTACCTGATGGATGTATCGCTAACCAATTAGCAGCACAAGCAGGTCCCAGGAAGTTGCATAGCAGCACCCTGTGATTGCTCAATGCCTCCTGCCTCCCAGAACCAATCATGGGGACTCTGGGGAGGGCACTGCAACCTTGTATATTGCAGGGACAGGCTGTTTGACTCTTGTTCTGTGTTAGCTCTTGCTCTGTCAGGTTGTATTTACAGAACTGTGGTGCTTGCACTAAAAAATTGTTCTAAAATTTATAAATATTTAATATGTATGTAGTGTGTATAAGTGTATATATATATATAGTTCTGAGAAGACTGGGACAGGTGGCCCTGGTAGAGGGCATGGGGAGCTGGCAAGTTTGCTAACACTTCTGCCACCACCTGGTGATGCCCCCTGCTGCTGCTTCCAGAGACTCTCTTTCTCTCTCTCTGGCACCCCCACAAACACACACAAGTCCTGCCCCTCCTGGGGTTCTGTCTGCAGGTTGAGACCCTGTAACATCTTAGGGTGCCATTACCAGTGCTGCTACTGCTCATGCCTGACTGTCCGCCCACCTATGGCGCAGCTTGCTCTAAAGAATGCTCTACTTGTCTCTCCTTATCGAGGACTCCTCTAAGTTCTACGAAAGACTAAATTAAAAAAGAAAAATAAATTTTACAAACCTGGCACCTCCTCTGCCCTGCTTCTCCTCCTTATGGTCTAACAATGAGTCCAACCCCACCACCTCCTGGGATGCAGAAGATGTTCCTGCCTTGTCCTTGATGACTTCCACCTTGACCTGCCTCCTCATTCATTCCATCAGGCAGGCAGAATTCGGGCACTGTGGGCAGTGACACACTCACCAACACATTCAGGTAAACAAATGATTACAGTTACACCACCACCACAAACCACACATAGCCCCCCCCACACACACACACACACCACGCCACCACAGAGCCAATTAAACATCTGTTTCCATTTTCAGTTTCTTTTCCGGTTCAGCACACTGACAAAAATAGAAACAAAACCGAAAACTAATTTTTTTAGAACAATAATGACACTGAAAATGAAATAATGATAATGAAAATGACAGGTTTCAAAAATTAAAATGAAAACAAAAAACTACATGGGTCCCTGGTGTACACCTCTAGAGGTCACTAATAGTTGCATTTATACTAGGGATGTGCGAACACCAGGGGTTTCAGTGTTCAGGCCCATTTGGGGTTCAGCTGAACCCAAAACTGTTCAGTTCAGCCTGTTTGAGTGGGGGCCCCAGTTCTCCCTCCCCCCTCTAGGCTGCATGGGTGGAAGGGGCACCGTGGAGCACCTCCCCCCCCACCCAGCCTCATAATTTTTTTTAACCCCCCCTTACCCCAGGGATCATCCTTCCTGGTGGTGCCAGGGCTCCGGTCCCAGGTCCGCGGGAGCGGGTTCGGCGATGGGTCTGGAGATGGCAGCAATCTAGAGAGCTTCAGGCCACTCCTAGACCTTCTGGGTCAAACCAGAAGGCCTAGGAGCAGCCTGAAGTGCTCCAGAGCGCTGCCGCCGCTGGACCCACCACCACCGCCGGACCCGGGGCCAGAGCCCTGGAACCACCAGTTAGGCAATCCCATGGGTGGGGGGTTTAAAAAAAATTACAAGGGTGGGGGGGAGGTGCTCCCTGGTGCCCCTTCCACACGCACAGCCTGGAGGGTGGAGGGAAAACCGGTTCCTCCCCAACCCCATCTGAACCGGTTCGGAACCCGAACTTTGTTTGGACGGTTCAGGCGGGGTGCGATTAGGATTCGGGGTGTTTGCGAACGGGCCAAACACCCCGAGTTCGTGCCGAACCCCGAACTTCCGAACCGCGTTCGCACATCCCTAATTTATATTAGAACAAACATGAAAATCCCATTTCTTATTCAAGAGGATTATTTGCATATCCCCAACTAAAATGCCCCAATTAAAGTGAACAGTACAGGCACTTATACATTTCCCCAACTAAAAATCTCCAATGAAGTTAACAGTAAAGGCACTTATAAATTCAACCATGCCATGCAACACCAGGAAATTATGAGTTAAGGCACCAACTGGCTTGCAACACAACTCTTCAGCCTTACTCACCTCACCGCCAGGTTGCTGCTCCTTCAGTCCAGTTGGACATATGAAGACCAAACTGCACCTTAACATACATGCTATGGACATTTGACTTAGCCACAGGCACACCTGATATACTTCGTGGGCTCATTGGGCCCCTTTCCAACCTCATTCCACCTTGCTCCACCTTCCTTCCAACCCTGTCTTATTCCTCAACTGAGTTTACTGGTAAAGTGAAATAATTTCCTTTACTGAAATTGTTTTCTCTTTCTATCTGATAATGATATTTTATGATTGTAAGCCGCCCCGAGCTGGGTTCAGGATGGGGCGGGGTATAAATTTAATAAATAAATAAATAAATAATAGGAAGTTTCCTTTAATAAACTATTTCTTTCATGAAATACTTTTCTATTTTGTTTTCTGCGACCCTCTCTGTAGTGTGAAGTGTAGAACTGTTGAACTGTAGAATCCACGAACTGGAATGCATATGAATTGTGTTTCTCATTATTTTCTGTTTTCTTTTGTGAACATATTGTGAAGATGAGCTTAAAAGGTTAGATGCATAATGAGATATCAATCATGGGTGGAGGATGGAGAGAGGATGAAATTGATCAATTCATCTTTTGCTGATGTAACCCTCCTTCATGGTCTTTTTGCATGGCATTCCATATATTACAAATGCATGGCCTTCATGCATTCCCATTATTTCATCTTCTAGTGCAACAATTCATGGATGTTAAGGCGCAGTTTGGTTTTCATGTGTCCAACTGGACTGGAGAAGCAGCAGTCTGGTGGTGAGGTGAGTTAACCTGGGGAGGTGGGTCGCAAACCAGTTGGTGCCTTAACTCATAATTTGAAAGGCTTATTTGCATATTTGGCTACATCACTGAATAGCCAAATTTGTGTGTGCAATAGTAATATTGCTTTAAGTTTCAAAGTTTGTATTTGTTCTTTGCTCAGTACTATTTAGCATGGTTGCACACCAAACTGTCGCTCAATAGTGCTACTGGGCTATTTCTATTAGCATATAGCACTGTTGCACAAATGTGTGGTGCTCAGCAGAATAGTGCTGAGGAACAGGATGAATACCAAAATTGCCTAAGAGAAATACTGAAATGATGGAACCAAAAACCAAAATGAAATATGTTAGGGATATAGGGCTTCATATTCTCTCCACTGAAATAAATGCAAATCAGTCAAATTTGGTATTTGTTTCAAATATTAATTTCAGCCCTAATGTATACACTGAGATCACACTATGTTGTTTGACACATGTAAACTTGCTTATATTGATCTTGTTTGTTGCAGAGGCTGTCTAGGTATGACAGCAAAGTTAGTCTTTTGCCTTCAGTTTTTAAATCAGGCTTTTATTTCATCTTCACAGAATACAAACATTTCAAAAGGCAAACCATTTTTTAAAGCCTGTTTGTGTGTGTGTGTTTTTTAACCTTTGTGTGTTTAAGTTAGCCCTTTGACAATACCAGCATTTTGTGTGTGATTGAAATGTCTAGTGCCTAAGAATTTGATTTAAGTTTGAAACATCACTAAAACATAAGGCTTTTTCTCAATGTAGTTCCCAGTAGATGAGTAGTGTTTTAGTTACCATTCAGTAACTGTACTTGGACTATATCAAATGCAGGCTGAAAAGTGAGGTCATGAAGCTATGATTCAAAATTTGTCAGATGTAAAGCCATGAGGGATTCTTAGAAGATGAAAAGACTAGACTTCTGATGTGACCTGATGCAGCTGAGTAACTCCTAAAGTCACAAGTCAGTTTCTGACTATAAAAGAGACATCTGATCAGATTGTCATGCTTTATGTTTAATGGAGTGTTACAAGGACTTTGACACAAACCATTACCCGCTATTTACTTATTCAAGGCAGAAACCTACTGGAAAATTGAGTGAAATTATCCATACTTTAACAGCTTTGAGCAGATTGCAGTGTGATCGAAAATTTCTACAACATGCCCTTTTGAACACATTGGCATTAAATGCTGTTGAGTTCTGGTATTGTATTTGAGGCATCATGTTTTACTAGACTATTTTTAACTTCAGGAACTTAAATGGAAAGTTTTGCCAATATTGCATTTTACATTTAAAGTGTATGAACATGTTACAAAAAGAACCAAATCTATTACTTGACATCAGCTAGATGGGTTCATGTGGATAATCAGCAGTGGCTGGCTTCAAAACCAATTGGACTAACATCCCGATCCTTTGTTCTTGTCTGAGTACTCTTTTACTCCAGACTACGGCTGAAATTTGGTACTTGGATTTTCTTCAGTTTTACCAAGTACCGGCTCATTCGGCCTTGTTTTTTTGAGTTCTGAATGGCTGAGGAATTGCCCTGCTACTCGGGACTTGGAAAAACTTCAGCCGAGTGCAGGAGGTGGGGTCAGAGAACAGGGCACCAGGGGGCACGGAAGAGAGTAAGAGGGGTACAAATCACCTAAAAGTTGTGTGGGAGCTGGGTGCATTGCTCTGGACTCTGCCTCCCTTGAATGAAGTAAAGCTCTCTGGAAGCATGCTGGGAAATGCAGTCCAGCTTACTCCCAGACAGCATTAGAACTCATACTGTCTGGGAGCAAGCTGGACTACTTAAATTACATACTTCAGTTGTCACTGTTGTAATAAATAAATAACTTGTAATTTATCCAGGTAAAGCTGTTTGGGATCAAGCTGGACTACATTTCCCACCATGCTCCCAGAGAGCTTTACCTGGGTAAATTAAAAGTTAATTTATTACAACCAGTGACCAACATTAGAATTAATGCTGAATTAGGACTACAGCAGCTCCCAGACAACATTAGGACTACATTTCCCAGCATGCTCCCAGAGAGTTTTACCTTATTCAAAGGAGGCAGAGTCCAGATCAGCATACTTGGATCCCATGCGACTTTCAGGTGAGTGCCTGTGGCATGCCCCCTTCCCTAGTCTCCGCTGCTGTCACTGTACCCCCGTCCCTGCCCCTGGTGCTGTATTCCCTGATCCCCCTTCCCTGTTCCATGCTGCTATCAGACTGTCCTCTGCCCTACCTTCAAATCCCAAGTATTCAGTGAGGTTTTGAAGATCTGTCCGAACACTCGGGAATAGCCCTCAGAACCTCGGAAGCACTCGCAAATATTTTTTGGTACAATCAGAACAGTCATATTCAACTAGTTTTGGGGAAACTGCTTGTGAAAAGTATCCTGACCTTGGGGTGCAAGAATAACTGTCAGGAAAATCTTCACCATTAGTGTAAGAATGTGTTCCGGTTGGGACTACTGGTCAGTTAGGGAAGCTAGCAGCATCATGCTCAAACTCCTGCAAATGAAGTGAAGCGGCATCTGCTCAAGAAACCATACTTGATGTTGACTCCCTTGCCAGCTATCGACCTGTCTCTAACCTTCCCTTTTTAGGGAAGATTATTGAGCGGGTGGTGGCTCAGCATCTTAACCATGTTGGTTTTCTTGATCCCTCTCAGTTGGGATTTCATCTGGGTTATGGCACGGAGACTGCACTTGTGGCCTTGGTGGATGATCTGTACCAGGAAATGCACCAGGGTCATTTGACACTGTTGATTCTATTGGATCTGGCAGCTGCTTTTGATACGGTTGATCATGAGATGTTGGTGGTGTGCCTGTGGGATGGCGCAGGGGTGGGCGGAACTGTTCTTGAATGGTTCCGCTCATTCCTGACCAGGAGAACCCAGCAAGTGGTACTCGGGGAGTGTTTTTCATCGTAACGAGACCTTGCATGTGGTGTCCCGAAGGGTTCAGTGTTGTCCCTCCTCCTGTTCAATGTATATATGCAGCCTCTTGGCGAGGTGATCAGGAGGTTTGGTGTATGGTGCTACCAATATACTGATGACACCCATCTATACCTCTCTTTTTCAACAAACCCAGACCCTGCAGTCTCCATGCTTAGTCGGTGTCTGATGGCTTTGGGGCATTGGATGAGGGCTAATCGACTGAAGTTGAATCCTGACAGGATGGAGGTGATGCTGATGAGTAAGGCGATGGAGTTAATGGCCCCCATCATTGATGGGCTCTGTCCTCCATTGGTTCCCCAGGTGCGGAGTCTCGGGGTACTCCAAGATGCGCAGCTCTGTCTGGATGCTCAGGTGGAGGCTGTGGCGAGGGGTGCCTTTCACCAACTATATCTGGTATGTCAGCTTAGGCCATATGTTTCGGACTCCGACCTGGCCACCATCATCCATGCAAAATGTGGCGGCCCATCTTTTGGTGGGACTGGTCCGCCGGGCACCAGTTCTCCGTTCTCTGCATTGGCTGCCAATGGTCTTCCGAGCCCAACTCAGGGTGTTGGTTTTAACCTATAAAGCCCTAAGTGGTCTGGGTCCTGTCTATCTGCAGGACCGCCTCATACCCTGGATTCTGGACCGGCCCCTGCGGTCATTGAGGATGCCCTTCTTGTGGTCCCCTGAGTCTTCCAGGGGGGCACACAGGGGAGGGTGTTCTTGGTGGCTGCACTGAGGTTGTGAACTCCCTTCTGGTGGGGATGCATCTGGCCCCAGACCTTCCCTGTTTTTGAAAAAGCTGTAAGTCTTGGCTGTTCCATCAAACGTTTGGTGGGGGAGATGGGTAGAGGGTGGGTGTGACCGGGGTGGGGGAATTAGGGACACAATCACACTGGCCCACATGTAACCAAGACTGATTCCTAGGAAGGGGGTATGCGCCCTGTAGGAAGAATGCCCGTCAAGATAGAATATGGGTCTTCACCTCTAATTAAAGAGAACAGACCCCTATCATCATAGGGTGGGGGAATTCTGGGAAGAAGGGGAAGGGACCAGTTAGGATGGTCCACCCTCGGAGGCTGATGGAACCCCAGTGGTTCCAAGAGGTCCTGAGGGAGTTAACCTTGGACTGGGACGGCCACTCTGTAGATGAGCTAATCCAGCATTGGAACAGCTTGCTGGAGGAAGCCATTGACAGGGTGGCTCCGAGACGCCCTCTGCCTCGGTCTCGTCACCGCAGGACCCCCTGGTTTACTGAGGGGCTGCGGTGTATGAGGCGTGTAGGCAGGAGGCTAGAGCGACGCTGGCGTCGGACTCGATCTGACTCCGAACATCTTCTCCATAGGGCCCATTTGTGGTCCTATGTTGAGACTGTGAGGATGGCGAGGAAAGAGTTCCTTGCTGTCCTCATAGCATCTGCGAAGTCACGCCCGGTGAAGCTGTTTCAGGTGGTGCGAGGGCTGGTTAGTCAGGCCTCCCTCCACCTTGATGGGGACTTGTCCCACGCCCACTGTGAAGAGTTTGTCAACTACTTCACAGCCAAGATCGCTCGGATTCAGACCGACTTTGACGCTGGATTTGGGGCAGTAGGGGATGAGCGCGAGGGGATGGAGGCCCCGTCTGGTCCAGCTTTGTGGGGGGAGTTTCAGGAAGTGATGCCGGCTGATGCAACCGATGTCCTGGGGTCTGTGAGGGCCACGTGTTGTGAACTTGATCCTTGCCCATCCTGGTTAGCAAAAGCTTCCAGGGAGACATTGGGGACGGTGCTGACGAGGGTGGTGAACGCGTCCTTGCAGCAGGGGAGGTTGTCGCTCTGCCTCAAGGAGGCTGTGGTGCACCCCCTGCTGAAAAAACCATCTTTGGACGTGGATGTGCTTGCCAGTTACCGACCTGTCTCTAACCTTCCCTTTTTAGAGAAGGTTATTGAGCGGGCGGTGGCACACCAGTTCCAGGTTCATCTGGACGGCATCGATTTTCTAGACCCTTTTCAAGCTGGGTTTCGCCCCGGTTATGGCACTGAGACGGCATTGGTGACCTTGGTAGATGACCTCCGCCGGGAGATGGATGCAGGATGTTCAACATTTCTCATCCTGCTAGATCTCTTGGCTGCTTTTTATACCATGGACCATGGGCTGCTATTGAGGTGGCTGCGTGACCTGGGGGGTCTGTACGGGACCGTTCTTGAATGGTTCTGTTCCTTCCTCTTGGGGAGAAGCCAGCGGGTGGTGTTGGGGGAGGAGACATCGTGCCCCTGCACCTTATCATGTGGCGTTCCGCAGGGTTCTATTCTGTCTCCGTTATTATTTAATGTATATATGCAGCCCTTGGGGGAGGTCGCGAGAGGGTTCAGGGTGCGGTGTCACCAGTATGCTGATGATACTCCGCTGTACCTCTCCTTTTCAACTGACCCAGACCCTGCTGTCTCGTTGCTATCCCAAAGTTTGGAGGCCGTGGCGGAATGGATGCGGCTGAGCAGACTGAAGCTCAACCCCGATAAGACGGAGGTGATGTTTGTGGGGAGAGTGAGGGAGGTAGTGGCCCCTCTGGTTGGAGGGGTTCGCCCTCCTACAGCTCAGCAGGTTCAGAGTCTGGGGGTGATATTGGACGCAGACCTTCGTCTGGAGCGGTAGGTGGAGGCAGTCACTAAGGCTGCCTTTTGCCAGCTGTATCTGGTGCATAGGCTGCGTCCGTTCGTCTCTGGCTCGGACCTGGCCACCCTCATTCATGCCTTTGTCACCTCGA
>QEPC01014891.1:351251-371958 GCA_003113815.1 Sphenodon punctatus | reverse complement strand
GGCTTCTGCGGTCTGCCGGGGGTGCCTTCTTGGAGGTCCCCCGTGTTAAGCGGGGGGCCACAATGGAGAGGGCATTCTCGGTGGCTGGGCCATGCCTTTGGAATTCCCTTCTGGAGGAAGTTCGCCTGGGCCCAAGCCTGTTGACATTTCAGTGATGTTGTAAAACCTGGCTGTTTGCCCAGGTGTTTGGGGAGGGTGGGAGGGTGGGGTGAGGGTTTTTATCTCCCCCACCTAATTTAGAACTTTTATTTATATATTGTAGCCCTGTTTTAAATATTTTAAATATTTTTTTGTACTGAGTGTTTTAAATTGTTTTTATTGTATTTTATTGTTGTAAGCCGCCCCGGGCTGCATGGCAGGAGGGGCGGGATATAAATCTATTAAATAAATAAATATAAATAAATAAATAAAACACCCATCTCCACCAACACCCACCCACGGAGCAACCGGCAGTTACTCCCCTGATTGTCTTCAGTATTGTTGTCTACAGGAGTGTTTATTATATTTATTAAAAGATTTAATATCCTGCCCTTTCTGCCACAGGCAGCTAGGGTGTGGCTTTACAACAACAACAATAACAATTATAAAACCAGAAACATTATAAAATTATAAAAACATAACACTCCCCCCCCATCCCTCTCCTCCCCCACTGTCAGGATGCCGCCCTCAAGGGGATCCCCCCCGGCGGCATCAGGGACAAACAGGGGTTGCTCCGCCCCCACCCCCTTTGGGGCTGCAGGTTCTGGGAGGCTCAGCGGGACTGCTGGCTGACGAGACAGGGCTTCGGCCAGTGGCCACGCCCCCGACGTCGGGACACAGTCGGGGACTTCCCCCACCCCTGCTGTGGCGCTCGGAGCACCTGGGAGCGTGCACAGGGGCGGGGCCTGGGGCTTAAGAACCAGCGCCACTGAGGCAGAGGAACTGGGTGGAGGCATCATGTGTGCACAGGATCCATGGTGATTGACTGAAGTGGTGCCCTGCAACATGTATAATAAAATGTAACACCCATTTTATGGGTGTTAGAGCGTCTGTGTAAAAGGGGCCTAAGACAAAATAACAAAGGAAAAATAAACAAGCAAATTAGCTTTGGTAGCAGGGGAAAGATTAAGAGTAGCTTTGATGAACTCGGATTGCCTTATTAGTTTTTGAAGGGTTTCCCACTAAAAGAGGCTAAAACCCTGGTGAAAACTAGGATAAAAGATATAGCTGGGCAAACCTCCAGGGCATTAGTACCCCTAAGAAGGTCACCCCCCTGGTATCAATACCTGATTCCTGGAAGGGAGGGGGCAAATTATATAAAAGATGATATTCCCTTCCAGCACAAATGGGCGTTCCTCGCTCTTCGCTTACAGATCATATCTTCAGCAGTACTGGAGGGTGTCCCATATTTGGACAGAATTTGTCTCTGTTGTTCCTCTGGTGTTGAGGATCTTACCCATTATCTTTTTGTATGTTCTCTGTATTCCCTCTGTATTCTCTCTGCCTGTCACCGGGATGGGGGGAAAAGGCACACCCCCACTCGTACTCACTGATCAACCTGCTACAGGGCACGCGCCCTACTGGATAAATGCCCATCAGGATAGTAGTTAGGCCTTACGTCTATTCACAGAGAATGGACTTCTATCATCATTGGGCATGGGTTTGCAAGGAGACCAGTGTCGCCCCAACAACCCTAACACATACACCCTGAAGGGAACTGGGAAGGGGGGAAGGTACGTGGGGGAACTGTGCCAAAGGGTGGGGGTCCTGGGCGTACTGAGGGGAACAGGAGGAATGCACACGAAGGTGTAGTAACCCCAGGGAACAGGAGGAAGGGTCAAGGTACTCACGAATCTCCACGAATACTCTTACACTCACAAGCAATCTCGCAGGTCCAGGGGGGAAGGGAGGTCCACGCACACACGCCTGCTATCTCTCGTTCTCTCGGATACACACTTCCAAGCTCAATCGGGGGGCTGGTTTCAATTGCAATCACCAGTGCCACTGCCCAGGCGGTGCTGGATTTTAACTGCTAAGTCTCGCCCCGTACGCGCCCGCAGGCGCTCCGAGCGCCACGGCAGAGGTGGGGGAATCCCTCCATGCATCCCCGACATCGGGGGCGTGGCCACAGGACGTACTGTGCTTCCAGCTGGGGATACCCCAGCTGGAGGTCCTGTGTGCTGCATCTCTTCCGGGGGCGGGACCGAACTAGGACAGGGCTCTGTTCTCTGTCTGCGGAGGTGGCCTGTGCGGCCCCAAATCTGTCTATGGGCAGTGGAGCTGACAGCGCCATAGGTTATGGAGCAGGGTGAAAATCCCTCCAAATCTAACTAATGGACAAAAAATTAAGTTTCTGTTAACTGACAGAAAACACCAGCTTACAAACATTCCGGCATGTTTTGCCCATCTAATGGAAATGACCAGGAAAAGGAAATTGGCTCTGGTAGAATAATCTTGAGCAGATTGGAATGATATCTTGTCCCCTTTCTCCCTTCTTGACAGAATGAGGGGTGGAATGTATAGGGATGAATAATAATTTTTGTAGTTGAATTTAAGTTTCATTGAAGGACTGTATTTAGTTTTATTAATTTTATTATACGTTATAATGTAGGTTTGCATATTTTGTGTAAAAATTTTGTCATGGCTTATTGCCAGCACTATAAAGTTTGATTGAGTTTAATAGCTTTGGTAGCTTCCAGTCTGAGTGATAAAACTTTGAAAACCAAGAACTTTCCAAAGAAAAGCCCCATAAACACTGTTGGACCTGATTTTCCTCTAACTTTCAACCACGATACACTGTAACTCCACTGACATGGAATTAACTTGTATTTACACCAGTGCAAGTAAGAAGGTCAGCCCCAATGACTATAGAAACTTGATCTGACTGTATGTTTATCAAAGGTGTCATCAAAGGTAATTACTCAAAAACACTTGAGGGAAAACTATTTAAAACTTTATTGTAAATTTGTGTGTGTGTCGTTTATTTTTTTTTTAAATGCAGCAATTTCCAAAGATAAAGCTCAACTAAGTTTAATATTCTCATTTCCGAATTATTGTCTAGGTTTTACTCCTGACCAGGCCTGCAATACTAGAATTCCTCATCGGATAAAGCTTCAGCAGAAAGTCAAAGATCAAACTTGTTTTTCATCATACAGTCTGCTGCATCAAAAAGAGACCTGGAGGTTAATCATATCTGCAAAATATCCAAACACATAGAGGGGAAAAAGTCAACTGGAAAGCTCTTAGAATATCATCAGTGACATTTGAAGTAACTGACAGGCTCAAATACCAGTTTTTTAAATGGAAAGTTATGCCTCTCTCCTCCCTTTTCTCCCCCATTCTGAATACACAGGGGGGGGAGGGGTATTTTTACAGTGCTGAGCACTGCCACACTTTTATCCTGCCCGTGGTGGCTACGGGCAGGATCTGGCCCTGCTGCCGAACAAACATGCTGGTGACTGGGGCTGGGGAGGGGGCAGTGAGAGGACATGGTCCGCATGCCTCCCCCCACACGCTAAGTGCGGCCCGGCCGTCTCCCTGACAGGTGGGCAGGTGAGGCAGCCTATGATGTTGCTGCATCAGCCTGCAAAAGCTCTGGCCAATGGCCAGAGTTAGGTAGATCGGGCCATCAGGTGTGATGGCCTGCTCTACTATGGTCCGGGGTTGCCTTCCCCGGACCGTGGCAGGGATAACTCTGGGATGTGAGTTGGCAGGGAACCCAGTGTACAACCTGGGGTTACCCTGCCATGATCCGGGGAGTACTCTGCTCCCATCTGAAGCAAAACATCTGGTGGGTGGGAGCAGATGTGACACCATCATAGGTGGCCATGCTGGGGTAAGCATGGCCACCCATAGTAGAGTAATGTTTTAAAATACCCATAGTTGTATGTTTCCCTTTAGACTAATATCAGAGCAATTTATGAATATCAAAGAGACTATCCCCTAAACATCCCAGTTAGATGGGGATCCGAGCAGCAGACATGGCATCTGATGCTCAAGAGGGCAGATGTCAGGTTTCCCCTCCTAACAACAGCATTCATAGTAGAAGATTCAAAAGAGCTCATGGCTAGATTTCCAAAGGCTGAAGTGAAAGTAGTACTAATTCTGAAGCCGAAACAAAGTTGCACATTTTGCAATAGTAACAAAGATGAATTTGGGTATTTATTTGTGGGAATTAATATGTCAATTATCTTTGCAAATACAAGAAAACATGTTTGTTTCAGTTGATTCTTCATCCTATGGCATTTCATTTAACTTTTAGAGTATTGGGTAATGAAGTGGATTTACAGTGTAGTATAATATTTGCTTATGGAGAGCTTCTCTGTCTTAAAAACAGAGTAAGAAAAGCCTATTTCTAGAGCTTCTTTGTGTTAGAGACCCTCAAATTAGCACTTCCATTTTCATAGACCAATTACTGTGAAAAGGGAACAGCTCTCAAAAGTTCAATTGGAATTTTAATCAAAATTTTTAATCAGAATTCCAGTTATCCAGTATGTACATCTTCAAAATGATGTCAGGAATATCACACGTGTACAAAATGGCAAATGCCTTGCTGCCATTTTGTGCATTCGCAGCACAACTAGTACATTTTTACACATGTGCAGTTTGGCCGATCACAAGTCTGGTTGAAATTTTTGATAAAACTTTCAAGAGCTGTTCTGTTTAACAGGAGGGTTGCTTTGAACCAGTCTTAATTAGGGGTTACTATAGCTGTTACCATTCTGTTGTATGGCTGCTGCCATTTTGTGCCTGCATGGTATGGCTGGCACCATTTAGCAAATGTGCAAAATGATGAAAAACGTTTTTTCATTCCAACAAATAAAAATTGGAATCAGTTGTTTGTTACGACTTCCATTCACCATGGCTGAACTGACTAGATACGTCGGAAACATAATCCAGTTGGAAAAGAAGTTTCAGCCTTACCACAGAATAAAAGCTTATCCATTTTAAAACAGTATCTTCTTGAACAGCAGCAGTACAGCTCAAAGTCCATTACCATATGTTACAGCAATATGTCTTGGTTTGAAAATTACATGCATAACAAAATTCTTCATAAAAGTTATGCCTCATGAGCCTTTAAATGGTCGTTAAACCAGTATTGTAGTCCAGTGTAGTAAATTTGTTTGATCAATTATTACTTTCCTTTTTCTTATATAGCTTTCCTAGAATGAAATTGAGATTAAGATACTAACAGGACAATCCTCTATTAGTCAATGAGAGTTTTGCTATTGATTTCAGTGGGTGGAGGTTGTATTTTAAGTGTAAGGCCACACAACCCACATTAACCCACATTATCGTGCAATGCAGCTGACAGTCAGGTTGACGGCTACCAGATGTTCACTCACTTATGTCCCGGACATGACACATCAGCCGGAGAAGGCTGGTGACACATTGCTGGCTACTGTTGCCCCCACCTGGGACAATGTGGGGTAACAGGCCACCTCCTGTCAGACCAATCCCATGCAGCATTGCCTCCTGGTGAGATCTGCTGACACTACAGACTGCGGGCATAGTTCATCATCCCTGTGTGTCTATGTCATGGCAGGGGGTGGGATACTATGTGGGCTGGTGACTGGGTTTGGGCTGGAAGCCTGCCCATGTTGATGACTCTTCAACATTGGATAGCCTGCCTAGTTTCTTGCAGGGGGGCAGCTTGTTTAGCCTGCTCTCACCGCTGGCTCAAAGTGTGGTGGCTGTGTCTGCCCTGCCCTGTCCAGGGTGGGCGGGGGATCCAGCTGGCCTTGCCTTGTGTGGTTTTACCCTAAATGTACTTTGAACTAGGAAGCATTCCGTTAATATATAGGGTAAAAGTAACTGGTCCATAAAACTTACAACCGATGAATCTATCCTCTGTGCAGATGGACTGTTAGTACAACTAGAAAAAACCTGATGCATGTTATCAACTTTCTGCATCATAATTTAAATTATAAATCTGTTGAAAGAGCAACATATTTTTTCCTAGGATAATGTTTGACTAAATCCAAACTGGATAAGATTAAAGAAATACAACAAGTATCCAGTACATTGTTTGTGGTTTTGGCAAGCAGTGGAGTGGATTATAGCACACGTAGATGTGCATACTCAGCGTATAAAAATATTGCTACTAAACAGAACCAAAACCATAACACTTTAAAAAGGACCAAGACTAGCTGCACTGCTTCCAGAAAATGTCTTGAAACATGTTGAGTATATGTATAGCTGTCACCATGAATATGTCTTGCATTCCTGTCATAACCTGAGGCAAGGAAAATTCCCTCTTAAATTAAAGCTTCTGGGCATAGCCCATCCTTTTTCAGTGCTTAATACCAAAATTACTGTCCTATGAAGAAAGAAAAAAGTCTGCTGAAAAGTTAATTGTGTAGTAGATCTGTTGGCCTGCAATATGTAAGGAATGTACTCTTTAAATTAATTTTCCTTTTCTAATTAACCAGTTATTCTTTTGTGAAAGAGCTGTTAGACCCTAAATTTGACTTTATTTCTTATAAGATAAAAAATATAAACCCAAAGAAATTCTTCCAAATACTAATGATACAGCATCCAAAAAATGTACCATAAAGGCTATAAAAGTAAAAGCTCACAATCCTACTCCAAAACCACCCACCAAACCCTCATCCCCAATCCCTGCCTGTCAAATGCCTTTACAAAGAGAAAGGTCTTACACCATCTCTATGTGGGACTGCCCTTGGGGATGGTCTGGACGTTGCAGCTGGTGCAGAATGCGGTGGCCCGTCTCTTAACAGGGACGGGTCGCCGCGAGCACATTACACCGGTGCGCCGTTCTCTGCACTGTCTGCCTATTATCTTCTGGGCCCAATTCAAGGTGCTGGTAATAACTTACAAATCCCTAAATGGCCAGTGCCAGGCTTACCTGTGGGACCGCCTCAGGACCCAGATTGCATTTCGGCTCCTGCGGTCAGCCGGGGACACCTGACTCGAAGTCCCCCAAGTTGCCTGGGTGGTGACGATGGGGAGGGTGTTCTCGGTGGCTGCTCCTAGGCTGTAAAACTCTCTTCTGACAGAGGCTCACCTGGCCCCAGACCTCCCCTCTTTCCGTAGACAGTGTAAGACCTGGCTGTTCCACTGGGCCTTTGGAGAGGGAGACAGGTAAGGTGGGATGTGTTGGGGAGGGGAATTCTGCCCTTTTAGTTCTTTTTATCCTTTTAAATGTTTTAATTATATTATATATGTGTTTTATTGATGCCTGTAAGCTGCCCTGAGCTGCTCTCGAGCAGGAGGGGGCAGGGTATAAAACTATTAAAATAAATAAATAAATAAAATCTCCCAGAAGGTGCTCAGACTTAGCCTCAAATGAACCTCCAGAGGAAGGGAGGTCCATAGCATCAGGGCAGCAACTGAGAACACCTTTCTGCAAGCCAACATCATAAAAGCAAGACTAACAGATGGTCGATTGCAGGGCCTGCAATGGGGCATGAAAGGACAAGTGGTCTCTCAGATATGTTGGGCCTAGATCATTTAGGGCTTTAAAGGTCAAAATTAGCACCTTGAATTGTGCCCAGAAAAGCACAAGGAGCCAGTGCAGACTATGGAATACTGGTGTAATGTGCTCCCACCCCTGTAAGGATGGGAACCACCGCATTCGGCATCAGTTGCAGTTTCTGAACAGTCATCAAGGGCAGCCCCACGCAGAGTGTGTTGCAGTAATCTAGGCTTGAGGTGATGAAAGCATGGATGCCAGTAGCCAGATCTCAATGAGAGAGAAAAGACCGCAACCTCCTCACCAGATGGAGTTGGTGAAAAGTGCTCCTGTCCACTGCTGCAACCTGACAATCCAGGTGTAGCTAGGGATCCAGAAAGCACTCCAAGGCTGTGAAGATGATTGGCCAGAGGGGGCTGGTTTCCATTAGCAAGAGGGGTTCCAATCCCCTCTAGGCCACAAGGCTGGCCAATCATCATCACCTCAGTATTGTCAGGATTCAGTTTCAGATGGCTCACCCTCATGCAGTCCCCAATAGCAGCTAGGCAACGGGTAAGCACTGAGACTGCAGGGCATGGGTTGGATGAAAAAGGGAGATGTGGTGGCACTTCACCCAAATCTCTGAATGACCTTCCCCAGCAGCCTCATATACACTAGGGGTGTGCACCAGGGCCCCATGTCATCTTTGTTTTTTGTTTTTGTTATTAAAAATGCCATTATTAACGACAATATCATTTTCGTTATCGTTATTGGTATTAGTATTGTTTCAAACAAAGATTTTATTTTTGGTATCGGTATCAGTATCTATTCCCATGCACAAATATTTATACAATATGCCTATCCTATAATCCTGGTATATAAAATAAAACAGACTTGCCTAATATCTGATCTCTCTATATATGCACACAAAATATCTATCTAAATCTAAGGGAGACAGGGGAAGGGAAAAGGAAAATTATCTATTATCTAATCAATTATCTATATAACTATTCTATTCTAGTCTATATGTCTATAATATATATCTGTATCTAATATATACTACCTATCTATCTATAATGTACAGGGGGGAGAAGGGCAGGGAAAGGTAAAATGTAGGGTATGAGGAAGGAAAGGTATTGGTAATATAATGAGGGCTAGGGAGGATTTTTTGTGTGAAAGCACCATAGTTCTGTAAACACAACCTGACAAGCAGAATTCTCACAGAACAGAGAGAAAAAGCCTGGCCTTCCTATTTTAAAGGGTTGCAGTGCCCTCCCCCAGAGTCCCTCTGATTGGTTGTGGGAGGCAGCAGGCATTGAGCAATCAGAGTGCCATGAGACTGCTGGGGCCTGCTTCGCTGCTCATTGGCCATACATCCATAATCTACTGCTGAGCTAGTTGCCACTCCAAACACAGGCACAGTTCAAGAGTACAGTCTTCTTTAGGGCTCTGAGATGGATGCTCCCTCCTCCCCTCTCCACATTTCCCCTCCAAAACCCAACTGCGACAGCACTAATAATGACAACAATAACGACATTGTCATTTTCGTTATCATTTTCATTATTCTTGGTTGTCGTTTTTGTTATTGCAATAACTAAAACGAAAGTGACACTTTTCCTTATCATTATTGTAATAACAAAAACAACATTTACACCCCTAATATACACGAGGGGAGACATAATGGAACCCTGCTGGACTCCACAGGAGAGATCTTAAGCAGATGAGGAGTAATCTCTCATCATCAGTCTCTGGGACCTCCCCGACAGGCTAGAATGGAACCAGTGAAGAGTGGTCCCACGTACCCCTGCCAGGTCCTGTAGTCATGTCAACACCTCGTAATCAGTTGTACCAAAGGCTGCTGAAAGATCTAAGAGGATCATCAGGGCAGAACTCCCCCATGTAAATCTCCAGGTGCAGATCATCTACCACGGCCACAAGTGCAGTCTCACTGCCATACCCAGGGCGAAGGTCCAATTGGAATGGGTCCAGCCTGGAATCCGATGATTTTGATATGAGCCTGGAGCTGTTGAGCAATCACCCATTCAATAACCTTCCCTAAAAATAGCTGGGCGTGGAGTTGGCATCCAAAGATGACATCTTAAGCAGGGATTAGACAACCTCAGTTTTAAGACTGTCCAACATCCTGCCCTCCCAAAGGAGGCATTGACAACCCCAGCCAGCAATGGTCCAGCATCTCCTATCTGGCTTTCACCAGCCAGAACGGGCAAGTATCTAGTTTAAAACAGTTTCCTCATGGCCCCAAGCACCTCCCCCATATGATACCGATTTGAAACTGATCCAAGTAAACAGGACAAGACTGAGCATCCATAACCTCAAACTCAGATTCTGCAGGTAAAATGGCAGCACAGAATTTGTGGTGAATGAGAGCGATTTGGGTTGTTTTTAAATGAGACAACAAATGGACTCACTATCCACATGGGGGAGGTTTTGAAAATGGGTGCGTGGGAGATAGCACTCCCATGACCCATGCACAGGGCACTCTGGGAAAAGTTGGAATGCCCTGTGCATGGACAGGGTGGGCGGTACATGGATATTTATTTTATTATTTATTTATTTAATAGATTTATATCCCGCCGCTCCTGCCATGCAGCCCGGGGCGGCTTACAACAATAAAATACAATAAAAACAATTTAAAATACTCAATACAAAAAATTTAAAATATTTAAAACAGGGCTAGCAATATATAAATGTTATAAGTTAGGTGGGGGAGATAAAACTCCTCACCCCACCCTCCCACCCTCCAGATTGAAAATGGGGTGAATGGGGTGGCTGTGCATGGGGCTGCTCGTTTGAAGTACTCCCCCATGTACGGTGCCTATGCCCCCACCCCCGCACTGATCACAGACCCACCCCACCCCATTTTATTTAAAAAAAACCTTTGTCTGCGAAGTAATTGAAACATTTCACAGTGGGCATTAGGGAACTCCATTTCTGGGCAGAGGCAGACTGGATTAACCAGGCCAATCACCAGCCAGAACAACCCCACCGTATGAGACTTCACAGACAGTATGATAGTAGAGAAGAATGCTTTCTTCATTGCCATCACAGCCACGACATAGTCCTTTTAAAATGATCTATACCACAATCAGTCGTCTTCAGTATGAGTCGAACACTACCTGTGCTCTAACTGCCTACCCTTCTGTTTCTTCTCCTGCATTTCATCCATATGCCAGGGGAACCTGTGCCACCACAGGGGAGGGAGCGGGTATCTGTGTGCAACTGCGTTGATGGCCATGGTGAAGATGTCATTCCACAAGGCATCCAGGCCATCAACAGAGTAGCCGTAACGGTCAGTGGGTAAATCCCACAGAGAGTTCTGGAAACCAATTGAATCCATTAGTCTCTGAAGGTGGACCATCTTAGTAGGTCCACCACCCCAATGAGGGCATGGAAGGGCAGGGATCTGTTCCTTCAGAAGGTAACGATCTGACCACGACAAAGGTGTCATAACACCTCCAATAATCAGAATCCCCATTTCCAGGCTGGTGCAAAACATCAAATCCATAGGTATGGGCGAACGCGGTTCGGAAGTCCAGAGTTTGGCCCGAATTCGGCTTGTTCAGATGACCGAACCCGAACCCGAACCCGAACCCGAAAACGAAAACGAACCCGAACCCGAAAACGAAAACGAAAACGAAAACGAAAACGAAAACGAAGACGAAAACGAATAGACCGAACTGAACTCAATTCCGAATGTCAAAATAACCGAACAGTTTGGTCAGTTCAGATTGCGTTTAATTCAGTTCGAGTGGCTAAAACCTGGTGTAACTGTCAGGTCACTGGAAGGCCAAATGTAGCAGGGAGGGGGAGTCATTTGACTCAGCTGAGGAGCAGACTTCCAGGCACCAGGGGTGGAGAGGCTTGGAGTAGCAGCCAGCCTGCCGAATCACCATCCCTTTTCACCTCAGACCACTGGCTTCGCTGTCTGTTATTGGCCACAGGCTAGGCTGCACGGAGCCAATGGGGCTTGTGGTGAGGCGGGCGCAGCAAGAAACAAAACTGTCTGCCTCCCCCCTTCCCAACACCTTCTGAGCTAGTCACTGTTCCTGAACAGCAAGCATTTCAGAAGGTTCCCTCTCCCAGCATTTCCCAGCTCCTCCCATCCTCCTCCCATTTCACCCATCCAACCCATCTACCCCCATATTCTCATTCATTTATTTAGCTTAGCTTAGATAGATTAGTGGTTATTTTTTGTTTTTAGCCCTTCCTGTGTTCCCTGTGTTCAATCTTCCTTCCCCCCTTCCCCCTCCATTGAATCCTTTCCCTCTCCCATATATTCCATCCCTGATTCCCTTCCCTTCCACTGTTTTTTCATTTAGAGTAGGATTATTAAATTGATTTAGGTTTCATTTCAGGTTTGTACCCATCCTTGTGTTATTTGTGATTCCCCCCATCCCATAAATAGAGATAGATAGATAGATAGATTAGATTAGATTAGATTAGATTAGATGTAGGAGTTAGCTTAGTGATAGAGAGAGCTTAGTGATTTAGTTTTAATTTTTGTAGGAGTAGGCCTGTTTACTTTACTTATTAGAAAATCCATTTAGTTCAAAGCATTTAGAATAGTTAACAGCAGTTAGATTTAGTGTAGATCGATATATATATAATATTAGATAAAAATTTAAATAAAAAACCAAAACAAAACAATATAAAAATAAAAACATTACTTTGGAGAGAGAAATGGAGAAGAGAAAGAGAGGCCGGTCTGCTGCCCATAGGGGAGGCAATGGGGCACGTTCCAGAGGTGGGCGGGGCTGTGCCATGGGAGTGGCAGCAGGCAGCAGCAGTAGCCAGAGGCAGAGCACATCACACACACATCCCCCAAACTCAGCAGATCTGCTTTAGGGCAACAGGTTTCAGCGGCTCAGCGGCACCTCCTGGAAGTGCCCTCCTTCGTTTCCAGGCAAGGCACTGGAAGGCCTGTAGGACTTGAGGCTGCATCTGTCTCTGCTGATGCTGTTGCTGGAGCAGGTTCTGGTGCTGCTTCTGATGTTCCTCCAGGGCAACCAATGTACCCCACTGTCGAGGCAATCCCCAGCAGTCCAGAGCTGGTGGATCCCACTCCGGCTGCTAGAAGCAAGGCCTGATCCCCGGGAAATATCAGTAGGGAGAGGAGTAGCAGTAGCAGCAGCAGTAGCAACTACAGAGGGGGGCACAGGGAGAGTGCCAGCAGCATGGCGGGCACGGGCAGTCTAGCCTCAGGGTCCCAGTACTCCCCTTCACGGGACATCACTGTGATCGTGGACAGTGAGGAAGAGGCAGACAGTTATACTAGTGCCGCAGAGGAGATGTCTGTAGCTGAGGTGATGTCTGACCCTCCTCCCAGAGCTGTGTCACCACTGCCATGAACCTCTCCCCCTCCCAGCAGCGCTGGCATCAGTGCGTTTGCCGGGGTGGGCAAGAAGGCAGGAGGGGAGGGGCGAAATCCTCAGTCTGGGATCATTTTAAGAAGGTGCGGGCAGATAATCCCAGAGAGGTGCAGTGCATGCTGTGCAATAAGCTGGTGAAGCGTGGGCAGGTGCTTGCCAACCTTGGCACCTGTAATGGTGAGGCACCTCAAAGCATGCCACAGTGCTCTGTTGCTGAGCGGGAAGGCAGGGGAAGTGAATGCCAGCGGGTTCCCGACTGCGGTGGCCAGTCGCCTGGCTCCTTCAGCGGGCAAGCGTCCTGCACCAACTGCTGCTGCCTCTAGCAGCAGGAGCAGTATGGGGGCAGAACAGCAGCAGGAGCCTTCCCAGCAGCGCCATCAGTCCACCATGGAGGAGATGGGGTGGGGGGATCTGACCAGGCCATCGTCAGGGCGACGTGGCACTGGCTTCCAAGGGAAAGCCAAGTGCCTGTTGGCAGAAATAACTGCCCTGGATGGCCAGCCCTTCTCAATTGTGGAGGACAAGGGCTTCCAGTGGCTGATTGGGTTCCTGGCCCCCAACTTTAAGAAGCCTTCCTGCTCCACCCTGAGTCGGACCATGGAGCCATAGCTATACAGGGCTTTGAAGGAGAGGGTGAGAGAACTGCTGGCAGGGTCTGGGGAGGCCACGGTCCACTTCACTACCGACCTGTGGTGCACCGAAACTGCCCAGCATGCCTACTTGGCAGTGACTGCACACTGGTGGCAGGACCCAGACACAGCGCTTGACAGTGGCAGGAGGGGACCTGAAGTAGGGTATCATGGGCCCTGCTTCAGGCCCAAGTTATGGACAGCTCTCACACCTTGAGGAACCTCGAGGCAGCCCTGGTCACCATGGTGAGGGAGTGGGTCATGCCAGGCGTGGACTTCACCAAGGGGTGTGTGGTCACGGACAATGCGGACAATATACTAAAGGAAATCCATGATGGGGGCTTCACAAGCATCCCTTGTGCCACACACACCCTCCATCTTGTGGTGAAGGATGCTCTGGGCTTGGGGGAGAAGGGGTTTGGGCCAGGCACCCTTAGCTCCCTGGTCGAGTGGGGGAGGAAGCTGGCGGGCTTCTTCAACTGAAGCATGAAGGGCAGCGAGCTCCTCTGAGAGAAGCGGGCCAAACAAGGGTCCCCGGTGCACATGCTGCTCCCGGATGTCTCCACCAGGTGGAATTCCACCTTCCTGATGCTCGAGCGGTTTCTTGAACAGAAAGCCGCCCTGAATCAGGTGGAACTGGAGACAGACATTGAGGCACCTCCAGGGTACAACAGGGAGGAAAGGGAGTTTATTGCTCACATGGACTTTGTCCTGAGACCATTCCTGGCTGTCACGGAGACCTTGAGTAGCTCCACTGCCACCCTCAGCCACCTTACCCCGCTTGTCTATAGTCTCCGCAGCAGCCTGGATGAGATTCTGGGGGAGGGAGGGGGGGATCATGGCCCTCAGAGCAGGAAGATCTCAAATGAGAGGACTGACCTTGTGTGGAAACTGAAGGCGGGGCTGAGTGCGTGCTTTGACGAGCTCCTGTGCCGGGAGGAATATGTCCTGGCAACCATGCTGGACCCCAGGATCAAAGGCAGCATGGCATGTGAGACAGCGGTCTATGGCCTCCGGAAGGTTGCCCTGGTGCGGAAGGTTCGTCAGGCAGAGAGGGCCATGGAGCGGGACACCCCTGGGGATGGTGGGAGTGGGAGCAGCGACCCCTTCCAGCCATCTACATCTACCTCTGCCCCCAGCCCTAGCGGTAGCAGCAGCACCAGCAGTAGGATCAACAGCAGCAGCAGCAGCAGCAGGACCCCTATTGCTAGCAGCTCCTCTTCTGTGCAGTCTACTCTGGGGAGCATGGGGCCCAGCACAAAAGGGCAAGCAGTGTGGCTGAGGGCAGTGGGACAGGTGGTGCTCACCCAGAGCTACCAGAGGGAGTATTATGGCACCTCAGCAGCAGTGGAGACCTACCTGGAGGAGGAGCCATGTATTGATCCCAGCAGCGATCCCTTGGCCTACTGGGCCAGCAAGGCCAACGTGTGACTGGCCCTGTCCAAAGGGGACAAGGTTATCCTGTCCTTCCCACAAACCAGCGTCCCCAGCAAGATGGTGTTCTCCATTGTGGGGGACATTTACGCCCTGCACCACCTGAGACTGGGGGTCAAGTTGGTGGAGCAGTTGCTGTTCCTGAAGGTGAACCTTCCACTGCTGGGATCCCCGAGTTGCCCCTGGACAACAAGTGATGGTGCAGTGGCACACGCCATCCCATGCCAGGGGCAGTCTTGGGATGGGGCTCCTCCTCCTCCTCCATCTGGGCTAGGACTACTGCTCCTCTGCTGCTGAGGTGCTGTCCCTCCCTCCCAATGCACCCCCCCTGCCTCTCTCTCTCTCATAGTAGATGGTCTCGGCTGCCTTATCTGACTGACCTCATGACGCAGGGTGGCATTAGGATACAAACTATAAGCCTGCGAGACAATCTCGGCCCGCATATGTGACACTGACTGCCTCTCGTTCTCTCGCACTGCACAGTCTTTGCTAGCCTATCTGAGTGCCCTGCTGCCAATGTCCCAGCGTGCCTGCCCTACTGCCTGTCATGCCACGCTGCCTGTCTGCCCGCCCAGCTTGCCACCAAGCTCAAAGCATGCATCCGTCCTGCCTCCCATGCCAAGGTGCCTGTCTTCCCACCCAGGTTGTCTAGCTCAAAGCCTTCCCAAGCCCACCTGCCCTACTGAGTCTCATGCCACGCTGCCTGCCTGCCCGCCCAGGTTGCGAAGTTCAAACCCTGCCTCAGTCTGCCTGATTGCCGCTCATGCCATGCCACCTGACTGTCTGCCCTGGCAACCAATGTCTGCTGCTGCTATGCAAATGGCACTAGTCATTCCACCGCATGACAAGAAGCAGCCACTCCATCCCAAGAACCTGCCATCAGGGTCCTGGGGCCAAGTTACAAGCTATTCAAAACATTCCGATTGCTTTCTGTATCTCCAAAGTCGACACTCACTGACTGAATTAATGTTACTTTAAGTTTAATTCCTGGTTTTTCTCTCTCTCACTCTCATGACCATTAACAGGCATGTATATCTAAGTTTTGTTTACTCCCACTCAGCTGTATGCTCTAGCTAGGGCATGATATAGATGTTACTTGATAACAGCTACTGAGGTCAGACAATCCAAGGCCATCACTGTAATAAAATTAAAGTAGCTTGTGGAAGTTTAGACACTTCCTGATATTATTTTTCCTTCTACATAGGATCACTTCCATAGAACCCAGAGAGGGTTTGCTGGTCTGACACAACTCTTCCCACTCATCAATCCCTATTCACCAGTGGCATGGAAAGGGGGTTCTTTAATAAAGCATTATACATAACACCTCTACAGGGAGAGCTGTGGCCAATACCTTGAAGTTTCCACTCTAGCCCCGGCACCCACCGTGATGGGTCCGGGGTCATCATTTCTTGCACATTCCGATGTCATTCCAACGCACCAAGAAACAGCCACGTCAGCCCCAGGACCCACCACCAGGGTTCTGTGGCCACGTTACAGGCAGGGAGGGCTGTGACCAAGATCTACAAGCTGCCACCTTAGCCCCAGGACCCACCGTGATGGGCCTGGGGCCATCATTATTTGCAAATTCTGATGTCGTTCCAACGCACCAAAAAGCAGCCACTCCATACCCAGGACCCGCCATCAGGGTCTTGGGGCCAAGTTAAAGCCAGGGAGGGCTGTGGCCAATACCTAGAAGCTGCCACTCTAGCCCCAGGACCCACAATCATGGGTTTGGGGGCGTCATTCCTTGCGCATTCCAATGTCATTCCAACACACCAAGAAGCAGCCACTCCAGCCCCAGGACCTTCCATCATGGTCCTGGGTCCAAGTTACAGGCAGGGAGGGCTATGACCAATACCTAGAAGCTGCCACTCTAGCCCAGGCACCCACCGTGATGGGTCTATGGCCATCATTTCTCGCATATTCTGATGTCGTTCCAATGCACGACAAGAAGTAGCCACACCAGCCCCAGGATCCGCCATCAGGGTTCTGGGGTCAAGTTACAGGCAGGGAGGGCTGTGGCCAAGATCCAGAAGCCGCCACTGTAGCCCCAGCATCCACTGTGATGGGTCTGGGACTGTCATTCCTTGCACATTCCGATGTCATTCCAATGCATGACAAGAAGCAGCCACTCCAGCCCCAGGACCTGCTGCCAGGGTTCTGGGGCCAAGTTACCAGCATGGAGGGCTGTGGCCAAGATCCAGAAGCTGCCACTTTAGCCCCAGCACCCAGCATGTTGGATCTGGGACCATCATCCCTCACACGTTCCGGTGTTATTCCACCGCATCAAGAAACAACCACTCCAGTCTATCCATCCTTCTATCCACTGTATCGAGGAGCTGCCACTCTAGCCACAGGATCCACCATCAGGTTTCTGGGGCCCATCATTCCACTTCCAGAGAGCCATCTTTCTATCCACTGTCTATCCTTCTTTATATCCACTGTATCTAGAAGCTTGCCTTTGGAAGATTTGGAGCTGGTCTAGGATGATGCTGTACCTGACTACCTTTCAATCGGCTACGGGAAACGAAGGGTCTCAGCAATCGCCCATCCCTTCTCAACAATGCTCGCCTATCTCTTAGGATCGACTGTTTGTGTTCACACATCCCTAAAGATGACATTCCGAATCCTCTCCACTTCTCAGATTTGACCAATGGTGCATGCATAATCGGTTGTGCAACCTGAATTCAATGCCTAGTCCCTTGAGGATTTCCGCAGTGATGGCATATGCTTGCGTTCTGATGATTTGGAGCTCACCCCAGATGATCGCAATCCTAAAAGAATCTTAAACTTCTCCGATAGTCCAGGATTCTTGTTCTGTGGCTTTGCCATGGGTTACCCAAAAAGTGCAAGGGAACTTCCACCCTCTCCAGCCAGAAGGCACCTGCCCCTACCCAGTCCCCTTACCCCTGTCCCTTCATGAAACGGAGGGTATCGGAGATCACCCATTCCTTCGCAACAACGCTCGCCTATCTCTTAGGATTGACTGTCTAAGTGATCCTTGGCCTATATGCTATCTATGCCAAGGGTTCTGTACCATGGCCACCAATGTCTGCTTCTTCCAGTGTCAATGGTCCCCCGGCCAGGCCTACATGCTGTCTGTGCCATGATGTCATGACATAAAGAAACAGCTGATGCTGCCAGACCTATATGCTGTCTGTGCCAAGTGTTCTGTACCCCAGGTTGCCACCAAGCTCAAAGCCTGCCTCAGCCTGCCTTCCTGCCTCTCTTGCCAAGGTGCCTGTCTCCCCACCCAGGTTGCTGCCAAGAAAGAGAGAGAGAAATAAGAGAGAGAGAAAGTCCACCCACTGCTTGAAGGAGAGACAGAAACGATCCCACCCATGCTGTCACCTGCACTATATGGCCACACTGGCCAGAGAGAGAGAGAGAGGTTCCCAGCTAGAATGAGGGAGATGGGGGTTAGAGGGGGAGAGGTAGGTATATCCTGGCTGCCACCTGCTAGAACCAGGAAGAACTCCCATCTGTGCTCATACGCCCATTAATGCCCATTGCCCATATCCAGCACACAGCAAACCTACCTTAATGAGATGGAATATAACACACAACGTATTATATGTGCCTGCCTGCCTGTGTGCATCCCTGTACCTGCTGCCCTGCTACCACCTATTGCTTGATCGAATGAAGTGTGCCCCATAGGCTTTAGGCTGTCATTCCACTATCCCTGATTCCGTCATGTCCGCCCATCCCAGGGACCATCAACGAGATTCTGGGACCATCATTCCAGTCACTGGGGGCTACATTCCATTCCACTGCATCCAGAAAACCAGTGCACGCATGCCAGCCTGCCTCCCCTCTCCCAAAGCCTACTCCTCTGCACCCACCCGCAGATGCCCACTGAAGCTGCTGAAACTAAAAGTCCCTCCAACCACCAGCTCCCACCGCCTGCTGCCCGCTGCCAAGGAGCCTGTCTCTCTGTCTGTCTGTCACACCGACCCACACAAACACAAGCCATGTACCTCCTGGGGGGCTTTCTGCTAGTTGAGACCCTGCTGCTGGCACAGCACATCTTTGGGTTAATAACTACGCTACATGAGGTGGCAGGTGCAGCTGGTAGGGATCGACAAGCTGTATGAGATTCTGCCACCTGCCAGCCAGAACTTCAGCACATAGAGATAAAAGATTGGACAGGTCAAACGAAGCTTGTAACAATAAATATAACAACTTTAATTAAAACTATTTACATAACAAGAAAAAACAACATTTTTAAAAACAAAAGGAAACATGTAAAGGAAACTTATTAATTAAACTAAGAGTCTTTGTCATTGTGCCTGTCCCCCGGGAATTGGGGGAAAGGCAGAAGCCATTGTGGGGCATCACAGTGCTGCAGGCTGGCCACCCGGAACTCCACTAGCTCGAAGCCGTGGCCCATGGCAAACTTCACAGCCTCTGCCACATCCATTTGCCACCTGGAGACTGCCTGGTGGGTGGTACATTTGCACGTGGTCCAGCTCGGTGGAGGCATACTGCCCGTATGCCTCCACCTTCTTCTGCTCCACCTGGACCACCTGAAACTGCTCCACAAGGCGGTTCTCCATGGTGTCAACAGACTGCTGGACCTCTGCCACAATGTCCCAGGTGGGCCACTGCAAGTTGGCCCGAAGGGCCTTGGCCTCTGCATCCTCCCAGGGCCCAGGGGTCTCAACGTCGGGGCTGGAGGGGGTGGAAGGGCTTATATGCCACAGTTTGTGGGTTGCCTTCCTTCCCTTCTTCTGGCACTCCATGGCCACATTGGAGTCCTCTGCCTGCCACCTTACTTTCAGGCCATGCCTCCGCTCGATGTGGGTGATGAGCCCAGATGTGGTCCTCTCCCTCTGGTGCCGGAATATTTTGTGGCAGTGCCAAAAAGAGCAGAAAAAGATAGGAACATAAGAAGTGCCATACTGTGTCAGACCAATGGTCTGTCAAGCCCTGCCTGCATTCTGTCTCCACAAGTGTGTGGACTGGGTGGCCAATCTCTCTGCAGGGGACTTCAGTTCCTAACAGGTCATAGGGCAATTCATTCCCTGTTGTTCCAGGGGCCCGTGCCATACCTTGCATGTGGCGATTCCATCGCCCTTGTTGTAGAACCTCCAGACATCCAACATCTGGCGCCGGACGCCTGGGGGTGTCACTGGCTGTGGCAGCAACCTCTGCCTAGGGGTCCTCTGAGTACTTGACCTGGTCCTGGCAGCTGCGCTGGGGCCTGCATCTGATTCCTTTCTGAAATGGAACATATTAAGAACACCAAATTAATATCATGCATTTATGATGATGCCTCTAGTCCTCCCTCTTTGGGCTGCTAGAGATTGCAACTAGAAAGCACGTGCAAATCCTGCCCTCCCAGGGGTGCTAGGGGATGCTAGGGATTGCAACTAGAAAGCCCCTGGCTGGAACATGCAAATTCTGTGCTCCCTGGGGTGCTGCTTGGGATGGCAATGGAGAAACCCTGGTTGTCTGGTAGGCATGTGCAAATCCTGCCCTGCTTGGGGTGCTGGGGTTTGCAACTAGAAAGGCCCTGGCTGGCACGTGCAAATCCTGTCCTCCTTGGGGTGCTAGGGATGGTGATGGGAGATGTGACCCTGGCTGGAGGAAAGACCCTGCCCTTATTTGGGGGTGCATAGGGAATGGGATGGCAACTGGAGAGTGGAGACCCTTGCTAGCCTGGCACATGTTTGGGTGGGGGTGCTGCTAATGCCAGAACTCCCACTACAGTACCCTCTCTCTCTGTAGCAGACATCCGCTGCCACCTGTTGATGCCCACTGTTTGTGCCTGACTGATGCCCACCACCCATGCACCCACCCGCACGCCAGTGAGCTCACTCTAATGGATAGAGCCTTTCTTGTCCTCAAAGTAAAAAAAA
>QEPC01014891.1:336963-349632 GCA_003113815.1 Sphenodon punctatus | reverse complement strand
AGGATTATTAGATTGCTTTAAGTTTCATTTCAGTTTTGTACTGAAATGAAACTTAAACCTTAAACTGAAACCTTGTGTTTGTGATTCCTGCCCCCATCCCATAAAGAGAGAGATAGAGAGATATAGATATAGAGAGACAGATAGATAGGTTAGGGATAGTAGTTGTAGGAGCTATCTTAGTGATAGAGATAGCGTTAGTGATTTAGTTTTAGTGTTTGTAGGAGTAGACCTGTGTACTTATTAGATAATCCATTTAGCTCATAGCGTTTAGAATAGTTAATAGCAGTTAGATTTAGGGTAGATATATATATATATAATATTAGATTAAAAAAAAAACACCATATAAAAACAAAAAAATCAAATAAAAAACAAAAGAAAACCATATAAAACCCAATAAAAAAACAAAAAAACATATAAAAAACTAAAATAACACCCATAACATTTCCCAAACGGCCGAACTGAACGTCAGAACGTCCGAACAGAACGTCCGAACATCCAAATGGAACGGTCGAACCCAGCAAACTAACTGAACCGCCGAACCAAATGAATGAACTGAATGCAGCCGAACCGAACGTACAAACCAAACGGATGAACCGAACGCAGCCGAACCGAACGTACGAACCCGAACCATGATCTGTTCGCCTATCCCTAACTCGCTCACCACACAGTTCCGCACGCACTCAAATTTCTGGTTTCCGGCGCGATTATGGCTTCCCGTGCTCTCGTGATTATTTTTTCCCGAAAGGCCGAATGGCTGAACCGAACGGCCGAACCGAATGGCTGAACCCAAACCCGGTGAACCACCCAAACGCACGAATGCTAACGCACAAACCGAACGCAGCCAAACCAGATGGCCGAACCCGAACCGTGATCCGTTCACCAATCCCTACAAATCCAATTTGTGTCCCACGTCATGTATTGGGCCATATATTACCTGGGATAGGCTCATGGTTGTCATGGCAGCTAGGGATGTGCGAATGCTGTTCAGAGTTCGGACCAAACTCGGTATGTTTGGACGTCCGAACTGAACTTGAAAATGGCCGAACAGTTTGGTCATGTTCGGGTGAGTTTGGGTGAGTTTGGGGGTGGGAAAAACATGACTTGAAGGGGGAGACAGCTGAGGTACAGTCTTCCTGGCACCAGGGGTGGAAACCAGGGGTTGTTTCAGGGCCAAATGATACCGATACCCCCCCAAAATCTTTGACTTTGTTATCGGTATCGATAGAGTTTTTTCAAATATTCAGCCAAATTTGGCCGAACTGAATTCCGCCGAACCGAACAACCGAACCCAAACTCCGGTTTTGAACTGAACATCCGAACATCTGAACTGCATTCTGTTTGCACATCCCTAATGGCGGCCATGAACTCCTGTTCTGCCCCCGAAAGACTGGCCTCAGCATGTATATGGAAATCAGTGTGTAATGTGGTCCATTTGATGGTTATTTGACAACTAACTGGTTACTAATGATCTTCTTGTTGCTAAATCCAACTGCCTTTACTCTATTATTGTCCTCCTTGATCTCTTTGCTGGCTTCGACACTGTTGACTACTCGCTCCTGCTTGAATTGCTTCACCTCCAGGACTCTGTCCTCAACTGGTTCTCCTTCTACCTTTCTGACCACTCCTTCAATGTATCCCTTCCTAGCTCCTTCCCCTCCTCCTCCCTACCCCTCTCGTTCGGGGTTCACAAAGCCTCCTCCCTTGGCCCTCTCCTCTTCTCTATTTACACCCACTCCCTAGGCAAACTCATTGTCTCCCACGGTTTCCAATATATGCTGACGACACTCAAATCTATCTCTCCACTCCTTCCCTCTCCCCCTCTGTTCAAGCTCGTCTCATAAACTGTCTCTCTGATATCTCCGCCTGGATGTCTCAACACCAACTCCAACTGAACATAGCAAAAATTGAACTCCTTATCCTCCCTTCCAATCCTTCCTCTCCCTCTTCCCTGTCAATTGCAATTGATGGGGTCTTCATCCTTCCTGTGCCCCAAGCCCGTAGCTTGGGCTTCATCTTCAACTCACACCTCACCTTCAAACCCTACATTGACTCCGTGGCCAAATCCTGCTGCTTCTCCCTCCACAACATTGCTAAGATCCGCTCTTTTCTGTCTGTCTCCTCTGCCAAAACTGTCATCCATGCCCTAGTCATCTCACGTCTTGACTACTGTAACCTCCTTGCTGGTCTTCCCTGCTCTCACCTTGCTTCCCTCATCTCTGTTCAAAACTCTGCTGCCAGGATCATCCACCTAGCCCATCATTTTGACCATGTGCAGCCTCTCCTCTCCCCCCTCAACTGGCTCCCCCTTCCTGAGCATATTCTGCACAAGCTCCTCATCTTCACCTACAAAGTCCTTCACAACCTTGCTCACCCATACCTCTCTGCCCTGATCTCCCTCCGTACCCCTGTTTGAGCACTCCGCTCCTCTTCCATCCCCTCCCTCACCCTCCCACGCCTCCCCTGATCCCCAACCACCTTCGTCCCTTCTCCCTTGCTGCCCTGCATGCCTGGAACTCCCTCCCTGCCCTTGTCCACCTTGCCTCCACACCTTCAAGTCCCTCCTCAAAACCCACCTCTTCCGCTCCGCCCTTCCTAACTCCTGCGAATCATCCCTACCCAGGATTATCCCCTACCTGTTATCTGAAAACTCCTAATTTACTGTAACTGAGAGAACGTGTACCTGAGTTCTCGTATCCTCATGAATGTTGCATCCCTTGTCTCTCCCTCTGTTCCCCCTTCCCTGTTTCCCCTCCCCCTGTCTTTAGATTGTAAGCTCTTGGGTAGGGACCATGTCTATTTTATTTTCTGTAAAGCACCAGGTACATCACTGATGCTATATAAAAGCTTGTAATAATGAGAGAGAGAAATTTTATTAACAGCTGGCAGTCAGCCATAGCTTATAATAATAATAACTGGTTTACAATGCATGTTATTGTGGTAAAATGGTAATCTGGTTAACCAGATTGACTGTAAAATGCTAACTGGAAAGTATTTCTGGTCTCCAGCCTCCTTTGGTCACTCAGGTTTTCAACCTTGGGGTAGGGGTGTGCATATTGTTTTTGTTATTACAATAACAATAACAAAAATTGTCATTTTCATTATCATTATTGAAATAAAGAAAATAACAAATAATAATGAAAATAGAAAAAAAACCCGACATTTTATTTTTGAAATAAAGGGAAAAAACTGAAAAATATATTTCCGGTTATAACTTTTTGTTTCTTATTCTAATTCTGATGAAACTTGGGGAGGTTGTACTCCCAATGGATGGCACTATGGGTACCAAATTTTGAAACTATTAGGGAACAGATTGTAGAATCAATTGAAAGTTGTGATTTTAAGAAAATCTTCATACACATTCTAAACTAAACTTTCTAACCAAGTCAGACCAATGGTTCATCTTAGCCCAGTATTGTCACAACCTGACATGGCAGCAGGGGTTCCAAATTCGGGACCAAATCCAGCTCTTCCAGGGTCTCCGGCAGAGGCCATTCATGATGACACCTTCTTTATCTTCCATTCAATTTGCACAAAACCTGTGACTATCATGTCCCTCCATAAGCTTAACACTCCTGCCAATTTTCAGAAAGATTGGAGAAAGGGTTCTGATGGTATAAGACATTAACTTGAAAATACATTTCCAGCTGTAACATTTGTATATTCCATCCTGTTTACAAGACATTTGGCAGACACGTATCACATACCTTCCCTGACATCTATGCCAAACTACAGGACAATTTGATAAATGAACCCAATTTTATAATCAATTTATGTTGTTCCTGTGAAGACCATTATTCAGATAAATAGCAGCACATGCAGTGTCAGTCAGAGGAGGAACCAGGCATGGCAGGGGGAGAGAGACTGTAGGAGGGAGGATTTGGAGAAACCCAAAAGACTGACAGACACATTCCCTGGCCAATTAATGCATGCTTCTAGCTTTACAGGACCAATTGGTAGTGGTTTTGAGGCGGGCATAGGGGGCGGCCCTGAGATGGGCATAAGGGACATAACTGGGACTGGAAATAGCATCCCAGAAATCAGGAGACATAGTTTACACATCCAAGGTGGTCAAATATCATCACAATCACCTCCTGCAGCACTGTGACAGAGGACATAAGAGAATCTCTATTGACACGTTCCCAAACAGATGTTTCTGACTTCCCAGTAACAAGTGGGGGAGAGATGTTGGGATGGTCACAGCACAGAATGAGGATATTTGGTTGACATTTCTGCTATCCAATTGGCATCACAAACTGACCTTATACCACAGTGACACATAAGAGAATCCCTGGTTTAGGCTCCTCTGCATATGCTGTGCAGACATATAAAATTGGGACCCTTTATCACATCTTTCTGATATTTAGCAGAGATGATTGTGAAAATGTGATATACAGCCCTTCCAAATTTCATGTACACTGGTTGGACTACAAAGATGTTACAGTCAGACATACATTTACATGTTAATTGCTTATACCACCAGGACCCTTTATGCAATCCTTCTGGAAATTGGCAGAGATAGTAAATATAGGAAGGGGTATAAACAAGCCAAGTTTCAGCTACATTCAACATGAGGCAAAGATGGTACAGATAAGAATGTATACAATTTCTTTTTGCAAAAAATAATAATACGACCACTTCTAAAATTGTATTCCTTTATTCAATCCTTTCAGAATTTGGTACACATAATGCTGTCCATTGGAGATTTATTCTCCACAACATTCAGTCAAATATAATGAAAAACAAAAATGTTACAGCCAGACATGTGTTTTCCATTGAAATCAATGGAAAATGAAAACAAAAGCAAAAACGAAAATGACAATTTTATATTTATGAAAAAGAAAATGACATTTAAATAAGGAAAATGAAAACAAAAATGACATGGGTCCCTGGTGCACACCTCTACCTTGGGGTGCTCTTGGATCCACTGCTGTGCCTGCATTCTCAGGTTGCAGCCGTGACTAGGAGTGCCTTTCACCAATTACATCTGGTGAGATGGCTGCAACCATTTTTTATCCAATTCATATTTGGCCATCATCATCCATACCTTTGTAACCTCAAGGCTAGACTACTCCAATGTGCTCTTTGTGGGAGTGCCATAGACTGTACAGAAGCTGCAGTTGGTGCAGAACATGGTGACCTGTCTTCTTTTGTGGGTGGTTTGCCAGGAGCACATTACACCCATGCATTCCAGGGTCTGCACTGACTGACTACCTGCTTTCTGGGCATAACTCAAGGTGTTGGTTTTAACCTATAAAGCACTAAACAGCTTGGGCCTCAGGTATCTAAAAGACTGCCTCCTCTCTTGTATCTCATTGTGATCCCTGAGGTCATCTGGGGGTACTCTCTTACAGGTTCCATTTCCCTGTGATGTTTTTTGTGACTTGGGCATGCTTGGTAACTGCCCTACGTTTATGGAATGCCCTCCCATTGGAGGTCCACCTAAGCCTGAGCCTACTTATCTTCTGGAAACAATGTAAGATCTTTCTGTTTGACCAGAAATTCGGCACGCAGGGATAGTGGGATGGGATTGGGTGGGAGGTGTAGGGATGGGATGGGTGGGGTGTTACGGAGATTTTAAAATGAATTTTAACAGTTTTTTATCCCTGTTTTTATTATTGTAAACCACCCTGAGCCTCTGGAAAGTGTGGTATAGAAATATGATTAAATAAATAAATAGTCACTATCCGGCCAGATGCCAGGTATCAGTAGAAACTCATTCAAGCTCTACATTGGCACAATGGGGAAAACCCAATGGAAATGTCCTCCTGATTACAACTATTAAACTACGTATCAAAGTATCTGAAAGTGAGATTTCTGGCTCAAGGAACCAACTTCCATTTAACCCATAGCAGACCCCAATTTGGGTGGCACTGCTTTAGTACACTAAAAAATGATACAGTAAATGCCACCATTTCCTCAATTCAGAGACCAGTACAAAGCAAAACCACTCCCCTGCAATGCCCTTTTTAAATCGAAATTTACTTGTCATGTTGTTTTTTAAAATCAGTTCTATGATCCACAAGGACTCATTGTGTTCCAGTGGAGGGCATGTTGGAATTAGAAGTCCTAAATTTGAATAATTGATTTAGTGGGTGGCCTCGAGTCAGTTGATTTCCTCTCAGCCTCAGTTCCCTGGCTGTGTATGTGGTGTGTGACCGTATGACAGACTAGCCTTCTCTCTTCTTTCTAGGGAGTTTGATAGAAAACAAAATAATGGTCCATCACTTCAGAAGCGTGAAATCCTGACACTGGAACTCCATAGGAGAAGACGCCTATAATATTCTCATATACTATAGGGCTACTTAGATAGACTCTAGATAAGTGGGATGGAAAAAGATAATTCAAAGCACTTTCACCTGCTACATCTTGTGTGTTTTCTGTTCTGAGCACAGCTTAGCTATAACAAAGGATCTGGTCCAGTTTCTGCTACAAGTTGCCATCTGACACCAGATAGGGGCAATGAGTCAGTGGGAAGCATGCCACCTACATCATTTCCCTCTAATAACCTGGGTTTGCCTTGGAACTCTCCCAGTGAAATGCTGGCCAGTTCTGCTTCTGCTTAGTTTTTGTGATCTAAAGAAATCACAGCCTGAAGTAGCATGGTTGGCTGTAAGGCATGGCACAAAGAAGGCAACGACAAGAGTCTGCCTTGAATAGGTGAAGATCCTTGGCAAACACACTTTATGCACAGCCTACTTTTAGAACGTTTGATTCTTTGCTGTTAAAATGAAAAAGCCCTTATTCATCCATTTAGAGAAATCACAGGAGGCAAGGAAACCTTTAAAAAAGAGATTTTCTGGTAAAGCAGTAAACCTGCTCAATGGGAACAGAATTTCATTGCCACGTGATAAAATGCTGTGATTAGTAGACTTGTTAAACCATGATATGACTTCTCTACCATGTTATATATAAGATGAACCCTCACATAGGGATAGATGGTAAAGAAATAAACCCGTTACAGAAGATGATTTACTTACAACCCTGTCTGGGAAAGAGTTAACCACTGGGAAAGTCACCACTTAATTAAGTTACCTTTATATGTCTCTTCTGTTTGTATATGAAAATAATATGTAGAATGGTGGAACCTACTGAAATTACTACTGGTTAGGATGCTCTTTGAAATACAAAGTTTAAGTTCCAAAAGTTAAAACTCCCTTAAAGAACTAGGTGAATACATCCTTAAAACAGATTTTAGGGATGTGCGAATACCGGTGGGTTTGGTGTTTGGCCCGTTCAAGGTTCGGCTGAACCCGAAACCATTCGGTTGGGCCTGTTTGGCCCTAATGGGTTCGGGGGGGGCAAACCCATTCGGGCGTGGGCGGTTTTCCCTCCCCCCTCCAGGCTGTGTGGGTGGAAGGGGCGCCGGGGAGCACCTCCCCTCATCCAGCCTTGTAATTTTTTTTAACCCCCCCCATCCTAGGGATCGCCCTACCTGGTGGTGCCAGGACTCTGGCTCCGGGTCCGGCGGCGGTGGGTCTGGCAGCGGGTATGGAGGCAGGTCCGAAGGCGGCGGCACTGCGGAGTGCTTCAGGCTGCTACTAGGCCTTCCAGGTCAACCCAGAAGGCCTAGTAGTGGTGGGTCCGGCGGAGGCAGCACTCCAGAGTGCTTCAGGTCGCTACTAGGTCTTATGGTTTGACTCAGAAGGCCTAGTAGCAGCCTGAAGTGTTCCGGAGCGTCGCTGCCTCCGGACCCGATGTCAGACCTGGGGCCGGAGCCCTGGCACCACCAGGTAGGGTGATGCCTGAGGTGGGGGGGTTTAATTTTTTTTTTATGAGGCTGGTCGGGGGCGTTCAGATTCAGGGTGTTCACGGACGGTTCGAACACCCCAAGTTAGGGCCAAACCCCAAACCACATTCACACATCCCTAAGTTTTTATACATAAGGCCAGGTCTCTTAATATCTCAGTGGTTTATAAGTGGGGCTTATGGCCCAATGACAACAGGGTCATATTGCACCAACTACAAGCTTGACTGAGACCTCACCCGTGCAAATTTGTTCAGGGTCATAACCACTATACGTTAGGATGGAGTTTCATGCCCACATTGTTTCTTTAATGTTAGCTAGTGTATCTTAATATAGGCCCTTTTTACACAGACACTTTAACACCCACTGCCGGTTGTTCTGTGGGTGGGTGTGGGTGGAGATGGGTGTTAGCCAGGACCAACACCAACCCAAAGTGGCGTTTACACAGACGCCCCCACCCATCTCCACCCAGGGAAATGCTCCCCACCCACCGGCCAACACCCATCTCCACCCAGAGGAAGTGGGTGGAGGCATCATGTGTGCACAGGGCCCATGGTGATTGGCTGCAGTGGTGACCTGCAGCATGTATAATCAAATGTAACACCTATTTTATGGGTGTTAGAGCATCTGTGTAAAAAGGGCCATAGGCTTAAAAACAAAACAAAACAGCAACCTGTATTTTAACTAATATAGTTTTTAAAAAATACATGTACCCCCCTCCCCCACCAAGGTTATGGTGTATTTTAACTAGGGTTGAAAGGAATATTCAGTGTGAATACAGAATTTGAATTTGGTACAATTGTAGCCATTTAAATGTGTAGCCAGCTATCGGCCAGTATTTAACCTTCCCCTTTTAGGGAAGGTTATTGAATAGGTAGTGGCCCATCAGCTTCAGGGGCATCTGGACCAGATCAGTTTCCTTGGTCCCTTGCAGTCTGACTTTTGTCCGGGTTGTGGCACTGAGACTGCACTTGTGGCTTTGGTCAACAACCTCTCCTGTGAGTTGGACCAGGGCCGTTCGACCCTGTTAATCCTATTAGGCCTCTCGGCTGCTTTTGATACTGTTGACCACAAGTTGTTGGTGACTCAGCTGCGGGACTGAGCTAGAGTGGGCGGTACCATGGTTCAGCTCTTTCCTGTCTGGGAAAACTCAGTGTGTGGTGCTGGGTGATTGTTCACCTTCTCCCCGGGACCTAATGTGTGGAGTATCGAGAGGTGCCATCTTATCCCCTCTCCTGTTCAACATGTACATGCAGCCACTCAGAGAGGTCATCAAAGGGTTCGGCATACAGTGTCATCAATATGCTGATGACACCCAACCGTACCTCTCTTTTTCAGCTGACTTAGGCACAGCAGTCTCGGTGCTCACTCCGTGTTTGTCAGTTGTGGGGGACTGGATGAGGGGGAGCTGCCTGAAGCTGAATCCTGACAATTTGGAGATTATGCTTGTGGGGAGTGCTGGGGGAGTGGTGGCCCCCATCATAGATGGGGGTTTGCCCTCCGCACTGCTGGTATTTCACTTCCATAGTCTGGGGGTGCTCCTGGACCCATAACTCTGTCTGGATGTCCAGGTGGCAGATGTGGCGAAGGGCACATTTCACCAATTAAATCTGGTGCAATGGTTTAAGCTGTATATTTATTTATTAATTAATCTATTAAAAAGTTTTACTATCCTGCCCCTCCTGCCACAGGCAGCTCGGGGCGGCTTACAATCAATAAAATAATAATGATAAAACTCCAAACATAGCACAAAAGGTGGATACTAAAACAACCCACCGCATCACCCTTCTCCCCCACCAAATGCCTGTTGGAACAGTCAGGTCTTGCAATTTCTTCGAAAAGAGGGGAGATCTGTGGCCAATCGGGCCTCAACCGGAAGGGACTTCAACAGCTGTGGTGCAGCCACTGAGAATGCCCTCCCCTGTGTGCCCCCCCCAGCAGACTCAGGGAACCTCAAGCAGGGCAACCCCAGATGACCGCTGGGGCTGATCCAGAACCTGGAAGGTGAGGCAGTCTGACAGATAGGCAGGACCTAAGCTGCTTAGGGCTTTATAGGCCACGGCCAACACCTTGAATCGGGCCCAGAAAAACTACCGGCAGCCAGTGCAGAGAATGGAGCACTGGCATAATATGCTTTCAGCGGCACAGACCCACCAGGAGACGGGCCGTTGCATTCTGCACTAGCTGCAGTTTCTGAGCCGTCACCATGGGTATGTCTCATATGTGGACCTGGTTGCTATCATCCATGCATTTATCACCTCAAGATTAGATTACTGTAATGTGCTCTATGTGGTGCTACCCCTGATGACAGTTCGGAAACTGCAGGTGGTGTAGAAGGCGGTGGCCTGGCACCTTAGGGGGACGGGTTATTGCGAGCATGTTACATCAGTGATCCGGTGTTGACATTGACCTTTAAAGCCCTAAACGGCCTAGGCCCAACTTATCCGTGGAATCGCCTCACTCCCCGGGTTCTGAATCAACCTGTGCAGTTGACCGGGGGCACCCTCCTTGAAGCCTGCCATGTTTGCCGGGTGACAACTATGAGGAGGGGATTCTTGGTGGCCGCACCATGGCTGTGGAACTCCCTTCCAGTTGAAGCCTGATTGACCCTGGATCTCCCCTCTTGCCAATGACATTGTAAGACCTGGCTGTTTCGCCGGGCCCTCGGGTGAGGGTGGGGGGTTGGCTGGGTGTGGAGAGAGATATTTTTGTGTTTTGTTTTTAGCTTTTGGTTGATTTAAATGTTTTTATGTTGTTGTTCTTTAAAATGTTATATGCTGCCCCAAGCTGCAAAGGCAGGAGGGGGCGGTATAAAAATAAAATCAAATAAATAAAACACAGTGAATATGAAATGCTATTCACTTTCTGCTTAATTTGTAGTTCCAAATATTTTTCACATCATGTTCAGTTATTTATGTTGGTATTTTCTTCATTTAGTACTTTGTTCAGTTTGGCAGTAGTACCACTACTAGCAGATGTCACAATGCTCTGAAGGAACCAGGCAGGCAATATCTAGAGACGCGGGGCAACTGTCTCCCTTGCGGCATACATGGGGCCACTTGAAAGCACAGGCCCAGATGCATCAATGGGGGGGGGGCAGGTTGGGGAGAGAGCCACCCTCCCTACTACCGCAACAAATGCTTTCCCTGAATTATGTCTTTATAATGGAGGTAACAGTGTGATGTTAATTATTGTTTGATTCTTTAAGATAAAGACAGACACTCCATAGCTCCTTAACTCAGCAGACATTGTTAAACACTGAACAAATCTCATCCCCTGCAAAGGAACTGTTTTTTGACAACATAGGGTAAAAACAGACACTAAGGTGGATTGGTGGCTCCCCATGTTAGTGGGCAGCACAGGATAAATGTGCCTGTGACCTCTGGAGGTTGGAGAGCCATCCCACTGCCTCTGTGCCCCAGGTATGGTGGGGGAACAAACGTATGAGCAGCTGGTCCTGCTCCTGCCCTGCTCCTAGCACCCTGTCCCTGCCATAGCAGGCAACCATAGCAGTCCCAGCCCCAGGGCAGGGATGGGAGGGTGAACAGGCATGTGGGCCCGCATAGGCAGTCCTTGGTCCAGGATGTGCCTTGGAGATTTTCCTCAGGACACATCTTGGCCCAGCTGCCTACTTTCCCCAGGGCAGTCCCTTTGGAACATATGGTGGCGCGGGAACAGACAAGTGGGTGAGTCCCAGGCCCATGCGGGCCACAGCTGGCCACAGTCTTGTCTGTTTTTTACCCATAGATAGTGAACACTAGCTGTACATTGGGTTATGCAGATTCATCATTCCCCAATGCATTAAAAATAGCAATTTTGCTTTTTGAGAATATGCATATACATTTTGAGTGGTTTGGAAATGGGGTGGGGGAATATAAGTAGCTACACAAAACTGACAAGTTTACCTTCTCTACCTTAGGGCTTTGAAATTTTTAAACTAATCAGATCAAAAAGTTATTTAAAAAACCATTAAAAATCCTGGTCTATAGATGCGAGGGTTCACAATAATGGACCGAGGGGCCAATTCTAAGCCCTGTGCACAGTATGTATGCAACCTACGTGCATTCCCTTTATGGGGACTATGGCATGAGTGCAACTTGCATGTACACGTGGGTTTCGTATTGGCCCCCAAGGCTTTAGGTCAGGGTTGGGAAACCCCCAACTTTTATTTAGCCCCTTTATAATTCCTGGTTCTGAATCCAGTCCCTGCCCTCAAGCACTGAAAGAGTGAGCTTGGGGGAAGGGAGTGAAGAGGAGGACATATACTCAAAGAATAGGGGATGGATTGGTGGCAGTAGTTTAGTTAACCTTGCAGACACACCAAAAAAAGGGTTTCTAAAAAGTGCTTGCAAAGCATGTGGGCAGGAATCGTGCTCTAGAACGCCTTTTCCTGCATTTACCTATTTTTTTCCCATCCTGTATGGTATAATTTGATAGCCTTTAGGTAAGGAAAGTGCATGCTGCAAAATCAGTGGTTTTGCAAAGTAGAAAAAAAAATATTAAAGTGAAACTCATAGTTTGGATGTGTTTATGTTGAAATTGGAGCTTCTAGCACTCTGCTCCCACAGACTGAGAAGTAACGGAATGCTAGTGAATTGAGCTATCAAACAGGGGTGGGGTGGGGGACTTGTTAACTCTTTAAATCTGCCATATTTCAGCTATTGGGAAGATTTAACTTAGATTTTCCTAGAACTGAAATGAATGACATTTCATATATGCAAGAGTAATTCATATATTAAAGTCCCATTAATGAATATCCAAAATCAATCAATCAATCAATCAATCAATCAATCAATCAATTCCGTTTATTTGTTTGACTACTGCCATAACAAAACATAACAAAACAAAGTCACTCCACAGTATAAATACAAGAAAACAATATACAAACTATTATACATATTTTAAAACTTAATAAAACAATCAAT
>QEPC01014891.1:317674-332955 GCA_003113815.1 Sphenodon punctatus | reverse complement strand
GAATGGTGGGCTGGGGTACTTGCACCCCTATTTACGCACCTTAATGAAACCGGGGCTTTTCCAGCTACATGGAGAGAGAGCATTATTGTTCCCATCTTTAAAAAGGGTGATCCCAAGTGCCCTGAGAATTACAGGCCCATCAGCCTTTTGTGTATAATCGCTAAATTGTATTCTCATCTCCTACTGGCGAAACTCCAAAACTGGCTGGAGGAAGCTGGCATATTAGCTCCGGAACAGGCCAGCTTTCAAAAAGGTCGCTCGACATCAGACCATATTTTTGTCTTATCGGCCCTAATTTCTAAATATACTGCTGACCGGAGGAAGTTTTTCATCTGTTTTATCGATCTCGAAAAGGCCTTCAATTCAGTTTGCAGGGAAAGGCTGTGGCTGAAACTAAGAGACCTAGGTATTGATCGTAGACTACTTTATCTAATGATTCTCATTCATACCTGGAACTCCTTAAGAGTTTGTTATAACAATCAGGGTGCGCTATCCAAGCCAGTGAGAGTGTATGCAGGAGTGAGACAGGGTTGTTTGTTAGCTCCGGCTCTTTTCAACCTGTATACAAATGATGTAGTTCAGGCCCTGACAGATAATAACACTCATGCCCAAAAGATTGGCTCTCGCAGAGTCTCTCTTTTGCTTTATGCAGATGATACGGCCCTTTTATCACAGACGCAGATAAGGCTGAAAAGAGTAATGCAAATTTTTGCGAACTATTGCCAACGGGAGATGTTAAGAATTAATTTTGTTAAAACAAAGGTCTTAGTTGTTAGACCCAGCGGACCTTTGAAAGTACATCACTGGGCAATAGGTGACAATACCATAGAACAGGTGTGTAGCTATAAATATCTGGGGGTGATATTTTCTTCTTATGTAAGTTGGAAAAATCACTATGAGATAGCATATTCATTAGCAAGGAAGTCCTCACAGGCCATTATTAAATGTTATTACTGACAAGGAGGTAAATTAGTTTTACCTGCTCTTCGAGTGTTTCAGTCCAAAGTTATAAACCAACTTCTCTATGCCTTCCCAATTTGGGGGTTGAGGTATATCCCCGATTTAGAAGGCATTTTAATTTTTTTTCTTCAGTCTATATTGGGTACTCCCAGAGGAACCCCCCAAGTTATCCTAAGAGCTGAGGCATTGGTCCTCCCGATTAGAGCTTATGCTAACCAGGTTTTGATTAATTTTTGGCTAAGAGTTATGCTTTTCTCTGCTTGTAATACCTCCCTCCTTTCTATGGCTATCAGGGATGGTCTAGGAAGGTCATGGCATAGAGTGGTGGAAGAAGAGGTTTTTCGGTTAGGATTCTCCGCTGGAAGTTTGGGGGTTGTAGGATTACAAGCAGCCAAGAGCCTGGTTAAAAGGAGGATCCTTGACCAAACCCTGCAGTCAGAATCTGCGCTGTTGTCACAACAAAAGGTGGCACCCCAATACTTACCGTTTAATTCTAATGGCCCTGGTGAATACTATCTTTTCAATTGGACAGACACAGGGAAACAGAATGCTTTTTTCAAGCTAAGGATTAATTCATTCCCCTCAGCGCTTGTGGAGGGACGTTACAAGGGGTTAGCTTGGAGCCAGAGGGTCTGCCCCCTGTGTAATTTAGGGGAGACAGATGCGGTTACTCATATTTTGCTTCGATGCCCCCAATTTGATGAGCTCAGGTTACGATACTTAGTGGGAACAGAAGGGCAGGAGCTTCGGAAGATTCTTAGCCCAGTGGATTCGGCTCTGACTAGAGCAGTCTCTGGGATGGCACTGGCCGTTTTGCATTTTCGCAAAACACCAACTCACTAACAAGGAGTGATAGATCTGTTTGATTATGGAAGCCTCCGAATAATGTTGCCAGGTGGGCGATTTCTTAAACCCTTGGGGATTTGGTTCCTAGAGGACGAGCGTCCTATTGAAGGGAGTCTCACCATCGTTATAACCCATGTCCATATTCCCTCAGCGCTTAATGTTCTAGGGTTTTTTCTAGGTGGGGGATGTCATTAGTCAGACTTTGGGGCTTTGGTACTATTCGATCTAGGAGTACTAGTGTACCCCACTTTTCCCTGATGTGGAATTATTTATTTATTTATTTTTACTTCATTTTAGTTAATTGGGATAAGAGGATGCAGTTTTGTTGGTCGAGATCCTATTCCCCTGAGAGGGTTGCGTTTTCTTATTCCTGTTTTAAATTTTGTTCTAAATTTGTCACAGTTTGTGACACCGAACTTCCGAACCGCGTTCGCCCATCCCTAGTTAGTAAATCGTCTTGGGGGAGAAATGCAGAGACACCTATCTGCTTCCACATCTCTTGTCTAGGGATGCTGTACAAGGGGCAGGAGAATAATGGGACAGATCCTCTACCTTATCCTCCCAGCATAGACATCTCCTCTGATCGTAAGATATTCTTGCGTACCTCTCCAAGGTCACAGCCAATTCAAATGTCTGGAACTGGAGAGCGGTAAAGGCTCTCCTATGTTGGTAATCCTGCATTTCTGTCAAATAGATACAGCCATCTTTTGGGGGAAGAATGTCATCATATAATGAGAATGTCCAAACTGAAGCAGCTTGGCTTTTCCCTGGTTGCAATTCAATATCATGAATCCTATCTGTTATCATTTTTGCACAGGCCTTGAGAGGGAATTGAGCCAAAAAGGGGAGCGAGAAACCTAAATTTTGTAGTTGATTCCTAACAAAAACAATCCAGGGGAAGTTATTAGATTCCATCTCCTCCCTCCAGCACTTCTGAACTATGGAGCCCGCCTGAGTTATGTTCAGTTTAGAGGCATAACATAGAACGCATCTCCTCAGCGAGGCCTCCAGGGAAATAGATCCTGTTTCTAATCTCACCAGAGCAGAGGGTGCACCCATGGGTACCCTAAGGATTTTCTTCAAAATAATTTTCTGCTGGGATTTCAGCATGATCGGAATTGCCAAGGAATATCCCCATATCTGTGCCCCATAAGAGACCTTAGCAATTATCTTTTTTTGAAAAACCCTTAGGGCAGGGGCAAAAAGCCGGCCCCCCTTGGAGTAATAAAATTTCTCAACAGTTGTTAGACTAGCACATGCCTCTTGTCTTACTGATTTAATATGTGGCACCCATGAGTTGTTAAAGGCAAAGGCAAAGACAATCCCAAGGTACTTGAAGACCCGGACCTGCTTGATCTGAAAGTCATTCAGGAACCAGGGTAAAGGTCAATTTCTTAAAAAGACCAGAACTTTTGTTTTTTTTATAGTTTATACGCAGACCTTGTTTAGCACATTCATTGCCAAAATCCGACAAAAGCCTAGTAAGGCCTAGTCGTGCAGTAGAGAGCAATACGGTGTCATCCGCATACATCAGAAGCGAAAGTCGTTGACCGGCTATCCTAGGTGCTAAATAATCACCTTTATCATGGTGAAGTATCAGCAGATGGTTTACATACAAATTTAAAAGGAGGGGGGCTAACAGGCAACCCTGCCTGACTCCTCTGGAGGTTAAGACTTTATCAGTTAGTGTTCCCCTTTTCCCCAGATGGATCTGAAGACGTGTGCCTGTATATAATGACTGGATCATTTTTAAGAGCCATGGATCAATTTCCAGATGTTTTAACTTGATCCATAACTTGTTCCTATCTATCAGATAGAAAGCTGCTGAAAAATCAATGAAAGCGGCATAAAGGTCACGCCCATTTTTCCTGCACTGATTAACCAAATGATTTTGAATAAAACAGTGGTCAACTGTACTTCTGCCGGCCTGAAATCCGGCTTGCTCCTCTGTAAGGAGCCCCTTTTCTGACACCCACTGTGTTAAGCGCATCAACAATAAACTAGAATAAAGTTTGGAGATTATGGGTAAAAGACTTATAGGTCGATAATTTTGTGGGTCATTTCTGTCCCCTTTTTTATAAATAGGGACAATGACACTAGACCTCCAATACTCTGGCACAGCAGCTGAGTCGTTTATAAGAGAAAAAAGGTGTGCCAATGCCCTGGTCCACCAGTGGAAGTTCTGCTTAAAGAGTTCTGGTGGGATGAAGCAAGTCTCCGCCTGGAGCCTTCCCCTTCTTTAGCAGAGAAATAGCTTCCTCTACCTCCTGCTCAGTAACCTTCTCCCACTTAGGCAACGAATTCACCGTATCATTTAATAAGGGAGATTCAGAGTGCAGACTGGCATTGAAAATATCCGAAAAATGCTTCATCCAGATGGAGCATGGAATTTGAGGATCTTTCACTAGTTGAAGGTTTTTCTTCAATAAATTGTTTATCTGATTCCAGAATAATCTAGTGTCATTTTCCCCAAGAGTGTCAAGTAGCTTTCCCCAGCTTTTTCTAGCAAAGGCTTGCCTCTTTTCCTTAATAAAGGCCTTGTATTGTGCTCCAATAGAGCGAAACTTCATCATTTGTTCCTCAGTTGTGTTTTTCCTTAATTGTTTTACCACCCTTCTAAGTTCAGCTCTCCTTCTGACACAATTCCTATCCCACCAATCAAATGGGGAAAAACATCTATAATCTAAGGACCCTGGCCTAGTCAAAAAGGGGAGCAGAGATCGCGAGATCTTCTCCAAAATTTCCATGGCTTCAGCTGGATTTTCAGTGGTCAGCAAATTTGACTTTAAAAGGGTCAATTTATGCGACTCTAAATGGTTAGCCAGCTCTGCTTCCAATTTAGCCACCTTAACCTTAAAGACCACCTTAACCTTAAAAGGCCATTTTCACCAATCTCTTCAAAAGGCATTTGAAGGGAAGCATCAGCCCGGAATAAACGGACCTGCAAAACCAGGGCCAAGGGAAAATGATCACTCTCTATTCTAGGAACAATACTAAATTCCTTCACATTTTCCACTTGGGAGGGAGAAATAATCCCAAAGTCTATGACACTTGCCCCCCTCAAATTTGAGAAGGTATAAGCTCCCTGAAATTCCCCCAGAGTATTACCATTTAGAATACAAAGGGAGTGATTCAGGACAAATTTGTACAACAATTTACCTTGCTTATTTATTACCTTGGCTGTGATGTTCTAGCTTCATTCCAATCCTGATTTTCATCCAACATAGGACATCTTTTTAGCTCTTTTAGGATCTGGCCGATACTTGCATTTATATCCCCTAAAATCAAACTGTCATCCTCCAGAAAATTCTCCAAATTTCTACCATAAAGGGCCTCAAATTCACCCCAAACTAATAAGCCCCTTGGCCCTGGCGGTACATAAACATTGTAAATTAGTAGCTCAGTTGAACATTCTGTCAGTAACCTGACCGACTGGATCTGGGCACCCTCACCATGCAGTACCTTTAGATCTAACCCAAGAGCGTTGCGTAATAATATAAATAGCCCTCCCATAGGTCTCCCCTTCTGTCCTGGGACAGATACTGCTGGTAAGCCCCAGTGAGAAAACCCATCAAAATCAAAAGTCTCAGAATCCCTTGCCCATGTTTCCTGGAAGCAAATGAAATCATAGGCCTGAAAAAAACTTATAAAATCAGAATCATTACACTTTATTTTAATTCCAGCTATGTTCCAAGATAAAAACTTCATGAAAGCAGGACAATTCGTCTGGCATTAATTTTCCTGTCTAGCAGGGAAGGATGGACAGGATTTACTCCAGTCACAATCCTTTGCCCTTTCCCTATCCTGGAAAGAAAAAACTCCAGGAAGTAAATGAGACTTGCTCCTGTAGGCTAGCTGGAGGCTGGAGATTTAACACCTCATTTTGCTCTAAAGAAACGCCTGTACGCTGAGTAGGAATAGTACCCTGCACCCTATCCTTTACACCCGACTAGTTTTGGGACAGTGTCTTAGAAGAATCCCTCATGGGACTACGTGTCTCAATCTTTTCCCCTTGACACAGAATCTTAGAAGAGTTCCTCCGAGGGCTGCATAACACAAGTTTTGACCTCTCCAAGGGATGCTTTGCCTTCTTTCCCTTGGGGCACTTCTTATGCATTTGTATTGGAGTAGAAGAAGCTGTTGGCGCCTCTGACCCCACTAAAGATATCTGGGATGTCAGAGAAAGTTTCAGATCCCTTACATTCCCCCCCGTTGTTACCATCTTAACTATCCCAGACCGGATGTCTACATGCTTCGTTTCCCCTGCCCTAGCACATATAGAATCTAGCTTCTCCAGAATCTCCATAAAATTTAAGGGGTGCTGTAGCGATTGCAACCCAGTTAAATCATGATGGGGTACCTGGGTGCTGACCCACTGCTCCGAAGACAGCTGTACTTCCATCTCCAAGAAGACCTCCAGCCTCAAAATTGGTTTCGATTCTGATTGCTGTAGGCACTTGGCCTGCCTAGGATGAGACACCTGAGGCCCTAATAAGGGACATGAAGGGATACCAGCTTTTTTCCCCTCTACTGCTATAGCATCTTTACTAAAATCGATGCGAGGAGGGTCTACATTAAGTATCTGTGAAATATAGACCCCTTTATCATTAAACTGCCCTTCCTTTGACAAGATTCGTGTTACGATAACCGCAGTGCGGAATGTGGTTGTCAGCATCCAACTTTTTGTGATGAATAACATGGCCTACAGAAACTATATCAGATCTGAGGATTAGTTCATCCATCAAGATTCTCAGGTGCTCTGCTATGTCCAATGGAGTATTCCAATAAGGAAGTACACCTGTGGGCAACGGGAGAACTATAAGCATCAGCACAACCGGCAAATACATAAACCTCCCACAATCCTCTGCCAAAACCAGATCCTTCAGACTGGAAACTGGGACCTGCTCCTTGCCAGCAGGCTTCAGAAGGCATGTCCGAATAGACCTGTCCTGAAAATGAACAGTTTACTTGACAACAGGATCCAATGATTTAACAGTCTTTTGAAGGGCATCAATTTTCTTATTTAAATCATACAGATGAGAACAGTTTACACAACGTATGTGAGGTAACAAGCGCCAAATCAGCTACTAATGTCATACACCCGGGACCATTTCCTATTAAATTCTTGGGGTCAGATATCAAATGGGAAGAATTGTTATCAAGATCAACGTCACGTAAGGCAACCCAAGACTCCTCCTGTCCAGATATCTTAATTGGATCTTGGGACAAGGAAGGCAGGGGTGCAAACCTGTTTTGCATTATGGGAGAAGAGCTACCTTGAATATCAAGGTCTTGCAAACCTGGTTTGTCTGAAAGGAAAGCATCAATATGTCTCTGTTTGGGATTCCTGGCCTGGGAAGGCAAGGATGGAGCTGCCTCCTTCCTGGGCCTCTTCTGATGAGCCATGCTCCCCAAAAGAAAACAATACTAATTCAACAAAGAGACAGGATCCAAAACACCACCAACCCAGGAACACAGATAAAGAGAGTTACAAATAAAGTGACCCTCTTAAGAAAACAAAGCAGATCAATAACAGTGCAGCAGAATATCAGGGCAGAGATATACAATCCCCAGCACCTACTCAATATGCTGGGGTACTATGACTCAATCAAATACCTCGAAATAGGAGCAGCACCTAACAACTGAATATAAATACCAGGGTTGAAAAAATTAATATACAGAGTATAACCAAACAACAATCCCTTAGGGAGGACAGAAGGTTGTCATGAATATCAACAGTATCTCAGACTATAATCAACAGAAGCGAATAGTTTATTAAATAATGAACAAGTCCACATCCCCTAGAGGGAAATAAAGAGCAAAACCTGCTGCAACGACCCCGATATCCTACTCGGCACAGCTGACAGGCAAGTAAGGGGAGATGCGGTCGCCGTGAAGCAGTTCCTCCTGCCATTGCCGGAGAGTAGGCTCGGCAGACGCTGCTATCAGGATCTTCCACAGGCGCACTGGCAATCTCTCCAAATGTAAGGGGGGGCACCCATGCCCACACACGGCCCCTAAAATGGCCCCGCCAACGGCTGACACCCTTAGGTGTTGCCCTTCGGCTGGCACCCAAGGGCCCCAGCCTCTGGATATTATACCTGGGGGAGGGGGGATGAAAACAGCCAATGAAGGCTTGAGAGGGCACAGGAGGTAGCTTCCTCTGCAGCATCTCCTCGTCCAAGCCCCTCCTCTCCCAGCTGAACACACTCACGCCCAAGGGCCCAAGCCTCTGGATATTATACCTGGAGGGCATAAAAACAGCCAATGAAGGCTTGAGAGGGCACAGGCAGTAGCTTCCCCTGCAGCGTCTCCTGGTCCAGGCCCCTCCTCTCCCAGCTGAACACACTCTGAATATCCAAATTGGTTGTCATCACAGTTGCAAAATATGCAAGGGTGTGTTTTTTATTTATTTCACTTTGGTTTTCTGGTCACTTTATTATTTTATTGTTGGTTTTTGGTCCTTTGTTTGGAACTGCATGAATGAAGTACCACCAACTACCAAAATGACTGAAATACTGAGCATAAAATATTGAAGTAACGATAGTTGCCAAAGTACCAAACACAAAAATGCTGAAATGAATATTCAAATAAAGCGGAAAGTACTACATTTTCTTAAAAACAGATAGGAACATGCCAAACTCGCTGAATTTAGTATTCACTTTGGATACTTGTTTCATCTCTATCCTCCACCCCCTCATAACAGTTTCTGCTAGGGATGGGCGGACGCAGTTCGGAAGTTCGGAGTTCGGACCGAACTCAACCAGTTCAGTCGACCGAACTGAACTTCTGAACCAAACTCAATTTTTGAACTGAACCGACCCAAACCAAATTTCCGAACTCGGCTCTGTTTGCCCATCCCTAAAAGATAATATTCCATTTAGTTCAATTGGGTTTGAATTTCTGAACTTTGTTTGGAAGTTCGGAGTTTGGACCGAACTTGAATAGTTCAGTCAACTGAACTGAAATTCCGAACCAAACCAAATTTCCGGAATGAACCGAACCGAACCAAAATTCCATATGGATTGGATAAAGGTTTCCAATGATATAAGCAATTTACTGTAAAATGCATTTCTGGCTGTAACATCTTTGTATTCTAGCCAGTTTATGTGAAAGTTGGAATACTTCTATCTAAGACCTTTAGGAGCATCTCTGCCAAATATCAAAATGATCTGTTAAAGGGTCCAAAAGTTATAAGCCTGCACAGCATCTGGAGAGTATGATCCTATGCCAGGGATTCTCTTTTATTTGTCACTGTTGTACAAGATGTGTTTGTGATGCTATTTGTCCAGCAGAAATGTCAACCATATATCCCCATTCTTTGATGTGACCACCACAACCCCTCTCTCTCACCTGTCATTTGGAAGTTGGAAGCATCTGCTTAGGAATGAGCCAATAAGGAATTCTCTTATGTCCTCTGTCAAAGTACTGCAGGATGTGATTACAATGACAATTGGCCAGCCTGGATGTGTGAACCATGTCTCCTGATTGCTGTGATGCTTCTCCCTGCCCTCTGCATTGCTGCCTGAAGTCCTAGTTATGTCCCTTTTATGCCTGCTTCAGAGTCACCCAGGATTGGTCCTGGAAAGCTGGAAGCATGTAGTAAGAGAGGCAATCACACCTCTGTCCCAGTCAAGGTGTCTTTGAAATGTCACGACTATTGGCCAGAGGATATATCCCTAGGTGTGTGGGGGTATCCGTCAACTTGCAGAGAACACATCAGGAGGGGGCAGGAGGATGTTGGGCAGCACCCCAGGTGCCTGGGGATTGGATCTATGTAGCTAGCTGAACTCATGCAGTGAGCTCTAGCACACACACAAAAAAGCCTACCAGAACAGTCTGAGAAAATGCTCTGACCAAAGCCAGAACTAACCACAGATAAAGAGCAGGCCCAAAGAATAGCCGCTTATATCTACCCTCCATTCCCACCTTGAAGCCACCACTGATTTGTCCTTCTGTAAAGGTGGAAGCATGCAGTACTTGGCCAGTGAATGTCTGTCAGTCTGTTGGACTGATCCCGCTACCTTGTACAGCTGCCTCCCTCTGCCATGCCTGTCTCAATGGCACTGCATGTGCTATTTACCTGAACAAGAGTCTTCAAGAGGGAAACTTCAATTACTTCTAATATTTGGACCCTTTATTGACTCTTTCTACAATTTGGCAGAGATGATTCTGAAGATCTGAGATACAATCTTGCCAAACTTCATGTAAAATGGATGGAACAGAAAGACGTTACAGCCAGAAATGCATTTACAAATAAATCACTTATAATATAAGAATGCTTTATACAATCCTTCTGAACTTTGGCAGAGTTAGTAATATTGGGGAGAGGTATAATCTTGCTAGGTTACATCGAAATCAGATAGTATACAAAGACATTAGAGCCAGGAATGATGCCCTCCATTGGTGGATAGAATCCTGCCAAGTTTTATCAAAATTGAATAACGAAAACGTTACAGCCAGAAATGTGTTTTTTCAGTTTTCTTCTATTAATTCATAATAGCAAAACATTTTATAATTTTTTTTCATTGTTCTTTCATTTTCATTGTTCAGTAACAAAAAAAATTCCCTATTTTGTTTTTGTTGTTGTTATAACAAAAATGAAATGCACACCCCTAATAAAAGCCTGCATTTAGCCATACAGTTTCTAATGTCTTCAAATAGTAGGAGAGAGGTGCTGTGTTGGAGAAGTTTGGGCTTTCCCTGAAAAATGAAGCTGTGATTCTTTTTAGTTGCCAGACTAGTAGTTAAAGATTCTAGAGAAACTTTACAGAAGAGCTCCTGATATTCAAAACTCTTGTTATAACACTGATAGTCAGATTTCCCAAAACTCAGCACTGAGCATACTTAACACATTGTGAAATATGGCCCTTTAACATGTGGGCTAAAGTCCGTTATGGACTGCAAGGACAATTGACGATGGCATTTGGTGTTGCTAGAGGAGTCAGGCAAGGGTATGTACTGGCTCCTCTTCCTTTCAACCTCTATGTTGAACTGGGAAAGGAAGGTGAGGTGGGGCTGGGAAAGGAGGGTGGGATGTTGGCTCCCTGGCCAAGGCCCTGGGAATCCTCCCCACCTGCAACCACTCTGCTGTCCCTCCCCCTGCAGGTAACCATCTCTACAAAGGGGAACTGCCTCTGAGAGCATATAAGGACTGGGAAAGGAGGGTGGGGTGTTGGCTCCCTGGCCAAAGGGCGCTGCCAAAGGGTGAAGTGCTGTTGGCGGGCCATTAGTAGATGGAGGCAGCTGAGGTGGCTACCATGGACATTATATCTGCAAGATAGAGGCTTGGACATTACCTCGCCACCCTCCCCCTACGTGGGAGCGGAGTGGGGGGGTGTGAAGATACTGACAGAGGAGTGCTGTGGGTGTCCTGTGTGTATTGTGCAGGGAATTGTGATATTGGAGGGGTGAAATTTTGAGTGTTGGTGTGTGGTTTGTGGGTTGTTGACCTCCCTTTGGTGGCAGGAGGTGGTGTGGAGGGAAACCCCTGATGTGAGCAGTGGTGACCCTTCAGGGGGGGAAGGGTTGCCCGCCGGTGACAGAGGCAGGTAGAAGGTGTTTGGGGGGGCGGGGTCCCTCTCACCAGCCTGTCGGGGCAGCCTATGGAGGGTGGGTGTCTAATGGGGTTCTCTGAGGAGGGAAGGGGTTCCGCAGCTATTGGGGTTGTTACAGGTCGGGGGAGATATGGTCCAATGGAGAGGTGTGTTCCATCAGTGAGGAGGGAGTGGTGCCTTGTGCCCATTCCCCTCTCAACCCCCCACGTGAGTAGGTTGTGAGTCGAGGCCCGGGAGACCCCAGGCCTTGGTCTGGTGCTGCTGAATGCGAGGTCAGTTGTCAATAAGTCATCTACCATCCGGAGTCAATCCCAGAGTGGGACGCCAACCTCGTGTGTATTACAGAGACCTGGCTGGACAATTAATCTGGCCCCATTCTGGCTGATCTTGTTCCAGCTGGGTTCTCTGTGCAGAATCAGCCTCGGCTGGAGGGACGAGGGTGTGTGTGTGTGTAGCCATTGTTGTCAAGGATGAATTGTCTTTTAGGAGATATCTGGTGTAGGCTCCACCAGGTGTTGAGTGCCTTCATCTTGGGTTGGATTTGACCGGGAACAGATTAGGGGTGCTGCTGGTGTACCGTGCGCCCTGTTAGAATTTTATTAGTGGTCAAAAAACAAAACAAAAACAAAAAACAGCTTGTGTACTCAGTAGCAACAGCTTAGAAGTAATCAACACCTTGGAGATTGTTTCTAGATGCAAATAGAAACTTTAACCTTTCTGATCTCTGCTTCTAAGCCCCCTCCCAAGTGGGATGTGCCCAGAAAGTTCCTACTGGGCTTCTTCCTTCTTCCTGACCTTTCTTCCTATCCTAGGAAAGGCCTATCCCTAGATCTTACTAGCTAGCTGCCACCAGCATGGTAGCCAGTCATGTTGAAGGTCAGAAAGAGAAGAGAGGAATGTCGAAAGGTCAGGAAGAAGGAGGAAGCCCAGTAGGAACTTCCTGGGCACATCCCACTTGGGAGGGGGTTTAGAAGCAGAGATCAGAAAGGTTAAAGTGACACTCACACTAACTCACTATCTCTACTCTCAATGCCCCCAGTGGTCATTAGGGTTTGTTGGTGCAAAGGGTCGATGTAATCTGGAGCTGTTTCTCCAACACACCCAACTGCCCGGTGGCATCCCTACATGCTCTTGCTGATCTGGTGTCAGATGTGATCCTCCAAACCCCTAGATTATTGGTCCTGGGGAACTTTAATATCAACACTGACACCGATCTTGGAGGAGCGAGGCATGAGTTCATGACCTCCATGACAACCATGGACCTGTCCCAAATCATCTGTGGCCCCACACATGAGGAAAGACATATACTGGATTTGGTTTTCTGCACTGGCCTTGAGGCGGGGCGTCAGTTAGTAGAAGTCAGGGAGGTAGAGCCTTTGTCATGGTCTGACCATTACCTCTTCAAGGCGTGCATCCTGGTGCATGTTAGCCCGCAACAGGGTACAGACCTATTAGATCGGTTCGCTCCTAGAGACTTATGGAACCAGATTGGTTCCAGAATGCTATGGGGGAGTTTCCCCTGGACCTTGACACCCGCTCTGTTGATGATCTTGTGGCCTTCTGGAACACCTTGTTGGCTGAGACCATTGACAGAGTGGCTCCCAGGCATCCACTGCCCTCCCGAGTCTCCCGTGGGTCTCCTTGGTTTACTGAGGGTCTGCGGTGTTTGAAGCGGGAGAGCAGGTGGTTAGAGCGCCGGTGGCATCAGACTTGTGATCAGTATGATCGACTGCAGCATAAGAGAAGTTTAAAGACCTATGCTGTGGCGGTGCATGCAGCAAAGAAGCAGTTCTTTGCTGTCCTTATTGCATCTGCAAAGTCACGTCCAGCAGAGCTTTTCCAGATGGTGAAAGGCTTGATCAGTCCTGCCTGCCTCCACTTGGACCTGGAGCAATCCACTGACCACTGTAACCAGTTTATCGAGTACTTTGTAGATAAGATCACTTGCATCCGCCATGATTTCGGTACTGCAGTTATTGCAGAGTAGCAATGGGCGAACGTGGTTCAGAAATTGGGAGTTCGGCCTGAACTCGGCCTGCTCAGACGACCGAACCCGAATCTGAACACGAACTGACCGAACCAAACTAGATTCCGAACGTCGAAATGACCGAACAGTTCGGTCAGATCGGATCGCATTTGGGCGAGTTCAGGTGGCAAAAACGTGTCACTAGAAGGCAAAACGCGACAGGGAGGGCGAGTCAGCTGAGGAGCAGACTTCCAGGCACCAGGGGTGGAGAGGCTTGGAGTAGAAGCCAGCCTGCCCAATCACCATCCCTTTTTGTCTCAGACCACTGGCTTTACAGTCTGCGATTGGCCACAGGCTAGGCTGCACGGAGCCAATGGGGCTTGCGGTGAGGTGGGCGCAGCAAGAAACAAAACTGATTGCCTCCCCCCTTGCCAACACCTTCTGAGCTAGTCACTCTTCCTGAACAGCAGGCGTTTCAGAAGGCTCCCTCTCCCAGCAATTTTGTTCTCCTCAATCCATTGCAATCCTCCTCCTAATTCACCTATCCAACCCATCTATCTCCATATTATCATTTATTTAGTTTAGATTAGATAGATTTAGGTGTTATTTTTTGTTTTTACCCTTCCCTGTCTTCCCTATGTTCAATCTTCCTTCCTCCCTCCCCTCTCCATTGAATCCTTTCCCTCTCCCTCTTATTCCATCCCTGATTCCCTTCCCCTGTTTTAAGTTTTGGATTTATTTAGAGTAGGAATATTATTAGATTGATTTTCATTTAGTTTTGTACCCCTCCCTGTGTTCTTTGTGTTTCCCCCTGTGTAATATTGTATATATAGATAGATAGTTATTTGATAGATAGTTACTAGATAGATATACGTAGTAGTTAGCTTAGTTATAGCAATGGATAGAGATACAGTGTGTTTGTAGGACAAGGCCTTTGTAGTTAATTATTAAGATATTACATTTAGTTCAATAGGTTTTAGAATAGTTAATAGCAGTTAGACTTAGTGTTGAGATAGATAGATATAATATTAGATACAAATTTAAATTAAAAAATAATTTAAAAAAACCAATATAAAAACATTATTTTGGAGGGAGAAATAGAGAAGGGAAGGAGAGGCCGGTCTGGCCATGCCAGGGGAATGGCATCAGGCAGAAGCAGTAGCCCAAGCACATCACCACATCCCAATCTCAGAAGGCCTGCTTTAGGACCCCAGGCTTTATTGTCTCAGCATCGCCTCCTGGCAGTGCCCTCCTCCACTGCCAAGCAGGGCACTGGAAGACCTACAGTACATGAGTCTGGCTCTGCTGGTGATGGTGCTGGAGCTGGAGCAGGTGCTGGTGCTGCTTCCGATGTTCCTACAGGGCCACCAATGTCCCCCACTGTCGAGGCGATCCCCAGAAGTCCAGAGCTGGTGGATCCCACCCCAGCTGCTAGAGGCAGGGCCCGATCCCCGGGCAATGTCAGTAGGGAGAGGAGTAGCAGCAGCAGCAGCAGCAACACTAGCAGCTATAGAGGGGGGCACAGGGAGAGTGCCAGGAGCATGGCGGGCATAGGCAGTCTAGCCTCAGGGTCCCAGTACGCCCCTTCATGGGACATCACTGTGATTGTGGACAGTGAGTCAGAGGCAGACACTAGTTCTCCAGAGATGTCTGCCACTGAAGCAATGGCTGAGCTTCCTCCCAGAGCTGTGTCACCAGAGCCATCAAGTTCTCCCCTCCCAGCAGTGCTGGCAGCCGTGTGTCACCCGGGGTGGGCCAGAAGGCAGGAGGGGAAAAAAAAATCCTCAGTCTGGGATCATTTTAAGCAGGTGCAGGCAGATGATCCCAGAGAGGTGCAGTGCACTGTGTGCAAAAAGGTGGTAAAGCGTGGGCAGGTGCTCAGCAACCTGGGGACAACGGCAATGGCAAGGCACCTAAAGTCATGCCACAGTGCTCTGCTGCTCAGCAGTAAG